>OX276459.1:25692160-25760285 GCA_946251905.1 Cryptocephalus moraei
AACTAATTTCTCAAGGGGCCCTAGTAGGTTATCCCCACCACCATCCGATTTCAAAGATTTTCGCCTATGTTGACTTCAGTCTATGAGTGGTAATTGTCAAAGCATCAAGTGTACGACGACGACATGGAGAAATCATCTGATTTAAGTGAATTAGTTGCTCTATATGAAAGTATTTCAAAAAGTGAACAAGAAGACGAATCGGCGGCGGCGGCGGAGGCGGCGGCGGCGTCGACGGTAACAGCAGTAGCATCTGAACAAGTGGAAACCAGTCTCTTACTCAACACCTGTTTTTCATGTGTGAACAGTGGGTTCAAGGTGAACGTCGGTCTAAATGTTTTCCACAATTTCGATCCAGTTATCAACATACAAATTAATGATGGAACCGCTCTGCAGTTCAGTGTTAATGAGTGGGAAATGTTTATTAATCAACTCACTTGGCTTCTCGATGGATATTTCAGAAGTTTTGATGAAATTTCACATCTGAGATACATATGCGGTGAGAATATTGTAATTATGAATCAACAATATAACGAAGTGCGTATGATTGTTGTTTCTAAACATTCAATATCGTTGTATTTAACGGAAAACAATGTTCTGGAATTGTGTGCTTTAAATCAAAAATATATTATTAATCAAGTGGATAGTTTAAGAAAAATTAATTTTTTGCAATATTATAAAAATGTTTTAAATTTAATTAGTAAGTTGAGGAAGATTTCGAATGGTGAAGATGCAATTATAGCATATTGTGATATAACTAGTAGTATAGAAAGTTTGTGTATTAAGGAAACATTGTATTATAATAAGGATAAAGTATTGAGTGACTTAAATAAATTGTAAAATATTTATTTGTGTGTTTTTATTTCAATTACTATGTTTTCGAAAGATTTCATAACGAGTTAGGTTTTTTATAAATTTAAAAAAGAAACAGATTTTCCAATATTTTATTTTCTCCTCAGTTACATTTTATTTTTCCGTTTGATGGCCTGCCTCCTCCCGATCCTGCTCCCCTCCTCCTCCTCCTTGTGCGTGATGGCATCACCTTTTGGTAAGTCCCATTGTGGCATTGTTTCATTAGCCAGTTTTAAGCTAATTGGTTTAATCCTTCTCCTACTAGTCACATTGCGTAAATTTTGAAATCTCTTACAATCAATAAACACATGCTCAAACCTACTGCGAACCATCTTGATTTATAAAATACAGCAAAATGAATTCGCTTATTAGTATTTCAAAGTTTATAGTTACATTTTTCCACCGATTTGCATAGAATGGCATATTTATTTGCTTCAAACTGCTTAATATTCTCCTTAAAACGCTAAGTTACCCGAGCAGGTAGGAATCGTTCTCCTCAAGTTCTATCAAGATGGTCTCCCCAAATTTTCCTTGGACCACTCGAGTGGATAAAATCGAATGTGATCGATGCGACTCTAGGGACGTTAATTTTACGTTAGGTTTTACTTGGATTTTGGCAACATCATTCAGACTCTGAACATAGAGTGTTCCTCTTGAAACTTGATTTAAATGACACGTCTCAATCCTGCACGAACTTGTAAAAACTTGTCATTCATAAATGACTCACTATAACTGGTAGTAGAAAGACTACATTCTCATCAAGTTTCATCTTGGAATTTTTTCTAAGCTAAGTCCATAATACTATAGTGTCCCCAAGGTCGTGTGTCATGTGAATTAGGTAGGAGGTACCTTTTATCATCGAAAGCACTCAATACGATTTTAGTTTGTTGTATACTAAATATATCATGAGCATAGGATCTGATGCATTGTTGTGTCTCAATTTTTTCACTAAAATTTTCTAAACAATCAATGTAATCTTGGAAAGTAATTTTCTGTTTAACAACATTTTCTCTGACACCTTTTGATTTTTTTACACATATCTCACCTCCATCTATTTGATATGAATACATTTTTGAGCGAAGAGCTATAAAGTGAGTTAAAATTCTTCCATTACACTCATCCTTCCATAAACCTGCAACTTTTTTATTTACAAGTGGTATATTATATCTATTGTTGGGATTGTAATCGCTAGTATCAAATTTACTAATATCGGCCTTAATCATATCCTCATATATGTCATTGCAACGTATTTCGTATATTAAACTGTCGGTGTCCATATAAAGCAGTTTACAATTGCTTAGATTAAATTTTTTCAACATATAACTATAATGAAAGTCATAAATACAAGTTTTTGATATATCTAAGATAGCCATACCGATGTATAAAGGTTTGTCAAACACGATATTCGTTTTATTTAATTCAATTGCAACTAGATTATCATCAAACATTGTCCTATTTTTGAAATTTGGTGAGGCGATTAAATTTTTTGCACCATAGCGACCTTCCCATTTATTAATCAATTTTACTATACGGTATTTTCGAACGTTCTCCATCGTCTTACCGTAAACAGCATTAATCATAAATTTATATATTTGCTTGCCAAAATCAGTTTTACTTTCCTTACGCAATTTAGTGTTTAAATCAATATAGGGTTTAAGCCAAGTGGATTGTCGAAATTCTAATATTCGATGAATCTTTTTAAGTTTTAATCCATGCATTAAACACTGTTTTAAATTTTTATAATGTATTACATATTTTTCTTTGTTTTCTAATGTGGTCAATAATTTTGCTAATTTAGAATTTGGTGGTGTTTGGTGTACTGGACACATCGGGAGATCCCGATGCAAATCATGAAGGTCTGTAGGGTATTCTAAATCTACTTCTAGGCAATAACCGAGAGGTGAATCATCTGGAATATTGGTAACGTCAAAAGCATCTATGTCATTAATCCAATTAAAATCTTTGTATGGCAACTGTTGGGACATCGCAAAACCATATAAATTACAAACGTCCAAATACATTATGAATTTTGTATCTTTGGTTGGATCGAAATTTGACATGTATTTATTGTTGGCAATCGACTGCCTATTACAACATTGACTTATACCACCTCTTATACCCTTCTCAATAAACATTAGAATATCAACATCTTGTATAGTTTCCAATCGGCAACCTGTATATTTTAACATCGCGTCCCAAGTATAGCTAGGTAGTGTTATGTAATGTGCAGGATCTAGACCATAGGTTTTGTGAGAAAGTTCACGAAAGTTTTCCATCACATCACATAGAAGCATTACATCAACTTTCATGTAAAGATCTGCATATGAAAGCAAATTTTGGCAATCAAATTCTTTCCAAATTTTTTCTGCATGTTCATAATCGACATTATTCATAGTTTCATTATTTAACTTACTATCAAAACACTCGATGGGAGGCAATTTAGTTTCCAGCAATTTCTCATAACTATCGATGTAATCATAGGGGAAAATGCCTTTTCGAGATAATAATTTCAATTGTGTTTCATTCACATTTTTAAATTCATCCTTTAAATGAATCAAATCATTGACATTCAAAAAGGAAACCAACTTCTCTAAGGAAAAACTTAAAAATCTTAGCGAATCTGTAAATCTAAATTTGATATTTGTTTTCTCATCATATTTAGTAAAGCTAATGTACTTTTCATGATTGATTGGTAAAAGTGATACTCGACTATGTTTAGCTATGTCTCTGATTATGTGGTGTGCGTCATAACCACTTAAATTGTGAAAATAAATTGGTACAACGAAAGAATTTTGGTACAATAAATTGCAGTTATTATGAGAAAACCCCCGGAAGTGGCCGGTCAGGTGACAATGTTCCCTTATAATTTTATCAGTTTTAGTAAACTGTTTTTCACAGATATGACAATGGCTCGTACAATCTTTGATATCGACTACAGTATTTAACGGTTCCACATTTTTTAATTTCGATTGTATAAATGCTGCAATTTCTTCTAACTGAGTGGTAAACCAAGAAATACAATCGAGACCCTGGTAACTTTTGTAATACGATAGTGAATTATTATAACCACATTTAAAGTAGTATCCGACACTGAATGCATCATGCTTTTGATACTTTTTTGTCGCTGTCTTAGTTTGAGAATCTACATATGGCTTTAATATGGATTCAAAATCTGCATATAGTACAAAAGGAACTTTTTCTTTATATACGTAATGTTTAAATTCAATAAATTTTTCTGGTGAAAAGGAAATTTTACAGTGATTTTTGTTTTGACAATTAGTAGAATGAGAGGTTAATTTTTCCTGGGTATTGAAATAATTTAGACATCTGTCACAAACAAACACTTTAGAGTTATGCTTATTTAATTGAGTTGATATTAGGCGCGATAAATCCTTAATCCAACAATAGTGGTAAAACAGTGTACTATCGCATTCCACGTTTTCATTATCAGAATGTTGATCGTAATTATTTGTTTTAGGAAAATATTTATTTTGAATTATTAACAAATTAACATGTCTATCTAGCTTTTCTTTCGTCAATCGTACCGGCACTACTTGAAAACTTTTATTTACTTCCATTTCCAATCCAAATATATTTACAGACAAATCATTCAATTTTTCAAATTTTGCAACATCAGTCATTTTTATGGGAAAAGAGATATTTCCCAAATTTAAAACTTCACTATAATGAGGATATGATGATGGACGTTCTACATTCTTTTTTGCAGGTCGCAACGAAGAGACCACTGACCATGCAAAACAGAAGCTATCATTATTTTTAATATTTATACAAGCACGCTTTCTGGCAATTTTTTCAGGTAATGCAATATACGAAGAACCATTTCCTTGCTGAAACTTATTAATATTTACTTCGATTGAAACTAAGCTTTGGAGGGCCCAGCCCGAATGCATTTCAGCGAAATCTCCTAACTTCTTTAATAATTTTTCAACCACATTATCTTGGAACCACTCGTTAATGTCAGTTCCAGTATCGAGAATAGTGTTAGGTGTGTTAAAATACTTTAAATCGATAAGCTGATTATCAATGGAATTTTTAATAAATTCACCACAAAAGCACACATTAATTTTGATTGTTTGATGTATTCTTAAAATTTTTTTAATTCTGATTTTGAACAATTGAAAAGAATCTTCTAAAAACTGTAATACGTCTTTATGTTTTAAATTTACTATTAAACCTGTACGAATTCTTCCTGAAAAAGCAGAGTTTATATCAACCCACCTAATTCTGCTACTACGATTATTGTTCACGATACCCGAACCGACATATCTTTTTTGTATGAGCCCATTGTTTAAAATAATCAAAAATCTTTTCAGATGACCAATGGCTGTCACCATTTTTCGTTTACTCCAATTGAATCTGCATTTTTCATTAATTTAGCAAAAAGTCTTGAGTTTTGATGAACCTTTTTTACCCATTTTTCAATATCTTGTATACTTAAATCTTGAATTTGACTACAGACTTTTTCAAAGATTTTTATAATATTTTCACTTGTAGCATCAAGATCGTTCATTTTTGAACACTTTTTAATATCTACCTTGAGGACTTTACACCATTTACATTAAATTTAGCTACCTACTTATATAGTACCCTAGACACACATACAATTTAAAAATAAAATGTCTACTTAAAATAAAAGACTGGAAAACTGAAACAAAAAGAAACAGTTGCTTTGAAATCAAAATTACTAGTAAAAATCACTAACCTTTATTTCTGCTTGAACACTGGACGATGTGACTTCGACACCCGAGGATGTTGACAGTAAGCTGCGAACAAAATTATTTTTCATTATAGCGCACATTTGAAATAAATTTATGATGATAAAAACTAACCTTTTATCGAGCTCCTGCAGGTATTATGTCGAAGTTCATTGTTTCATTTTTTCCAATTTTTTCCACCGATTTGCATAGAAGGGCATATTTATTTGCTTCAAACTGCTTAATATTCTCCTTAAAACGCTGAGTTACCCGGGCTGGTAAGAATACAACTTTCTCCTCAAGTTCTATCAAGATGGTCTCCCCAAATTTTCCTTGGACCACTCGAGCTGATAAAATCAAATGAGGTCGGTCCAACTCTAGGGACGTTAATTTTACGTTAGGTTTTACTTGGATATTTGCAACATCATTTAAGGATTGGAGGTCCATTTTCTATAAAATACATTAACGCTTTCAATACATCCTCAGATTCTTAAATTAAATAAAAAAAATTCAATTCCCAAATGTTGCTTTAAAACCAACAATCACAGTTCAGTTTCCATAATTAAAAATCCGTTAAGTGAAAATACATGCTTCAATGTGTAAAAATATTTCGTTCAAAATGTGCAAAACTACAAGCAATCGAATGCCCAAAAACATGCAACAAAAAATACCAAAACTATTATTAAGGAATTAAAACTTACCTCTGTAAAAGTCGACCTGGCTAGGTGAACACTACGATTTGAACTAAAATCTACTCAATATTAAAGTCATTTTATATCACCATTCCACCATACACGTCCCACCACACCTTACTTCATGAAACCCTACCTCAACACGTTCAAAGGTGCGGCGAGATGGTTATGAATCTTAATGTAATCACATCGACAGCGGAAAACACGTCCAATACATCCTTTCTATGAGATCTGAGAATAAAGCGCAATAACGTCGAAAATGGTGTATTGGCGCATTCGCCAAATTGTGCCGAATGATGCGAAAACTTGCGCATTCGCCAATTATTGAAAAGTCCGAATTAATTACACCTTAACACCTAATATTTGTCTGCAATATTAAAAGTCCTAGTAATTTTAATTCGAGGGATAGAGAGAGAGAGAGAGAGAAAGAGAAAACAATTTTTTTTAATTCTTTATTTTTCTTTTAGTCGAACAGCTTGCCCGATCTCCTGCGAAATTTACGAAATTAGTTGAAATGGAGTATTTGAAAAATCTAAATACTTACAATACGATACCCAGACAGCTAACACTGGCCCAAAATCTTTATATTGAATCTGCCACCCGTTGAAGGATGGCAGAGGACTAAACCCGGGTATCGCTATTGCCGGCGCATCAAAAAAAAAACCTGCCAGTTTGGACTAAAATCATAGATAATGTCAAATGGCGAATATTAATCTCTTTTTACTTACGCTCAGTTCGGTGGGCAAGCTGTTTTTTACATGGATGTAAAACGCCATCTCTGAAATACACACACACATGGTAAACATTACCTACAATTCTTTTGAAATCTGAACACACCTGTATCACTACCTTCAAACTGTTCACCACTGCTCATTTTGAAACTGTAATGAATACCTACATTTGAAAAAGCATCTTTTATATGCATCGAATTTTTACTTTCCCGCCCTGATTTGCATTCATACAAGGGTAAAATCTTCAGCATTACCTTGATTGTCGAGACGTCTGTATATATTTTTTTTGCAATAGTACGTGAATTGACGCTAGGTAGCATAATGCATTTATACATGCTTTATTTGCAAATAAGCACGGTGCATGCTCGCCTCTTGATAATAATTACGTTCGGTCGTACCGGCGTTGTGTAAGGACAAGTCTGGAATTAATTGCAAATAAATCCGATGTGCGCTTTCTCACGCGGACTTCGATGTGCGCTTATAAATATCTCACGCACCGACACGCACGCCTTTGAATAATAATGACGTCCGGCGCGTCTCGCGCCGACCTCCCAGTTCTCTCTCTCTCTCTCCCTCGAGATCATCTCTTGAACTTTTATCAATGTCGCTGCACTTGAGTCCTTGCTAGCTAGTTAAATATCGAGACATATATATATATATATATATATATATATATATATATATATATATATTCACAAGTACTTGCATCACGCTTTAAATAAATCAGTAGGTGTGCAAGACACGAAACGTGCATTTTTTCAAAAATCTACAATTTTACAGAGTGAAGGTAAATGATTTTTCTTTCAATTATCTCAATTAATTAGAAAAAAATCAGTAGGTGTGCAAGACACGAGACGTGCAGTTTTTTCGAGAATCGACAATTTTATTGAGTGAAGGTAAATGATTTTTTCTTTTAATTATCTCAATTAATTAGAAATATTATTTAAAGCTATGTCTCAAACAAGCAATCCGATGTCGTTTGCTGTGCTCAGTCTTCGAGTTGCATTATCAAAATTCGTCTGCGATTCCCCTGGCTTCGGTGATTTATCAACTCTACTGAAATTACCTAAAAATATTGTCTTATTTTTAGAGACTGTTACGTATTTTATTGCAGGAGGTTTTCCATCTCATGTTCTAGGCTATACATCAACTTATAGAGATATTGATATTTATATTTATGGTTCCAGTTGGCATTCAATTTTTCATAAATTAAGAGAACTTAATATACTATTTATTCGTAAAGGTTGGGAATACACTGAATCAAATGCAAGCAGAGTTAATGCGCTTAATGCACAGTTTGAAATGATTCTAGATATTGTACATACAAACATTCAATTTCTCATTATAAAAGATGTTTTCATAAATGATATAATTAGTATTGTTAATTTTGTTGATGTCACTTTTGATAGTTCGATTTGTAAAAAAATTTTATTACCTCATTCAGCCCTAGTCGTAGACATTAATGCAGGAAGCTTATCATTTGGCAGTAAACAGCGTGAGTTAAAATATGATTCTAGAAAAATTTCCACTTTTGTTTCAAATCCACATTCCTTAAAATATTTGGCAAGTGTTAAAATACTAGGAAACCGAAATTTAAAACTTGATGTATTTAAGGGAAAATAATAAAAATTATTATTATTATTATTATTATTATTATTATTATTATTATAGTAAAATGTTTTTGTTTTATTTCTATTTGACCATGACTAGCGAATTGATTGATAAATCTCTCTCTCTCTCTCTCTCTCTCTCTCTTGCTTGTGGGACCCTCCCGCTTCACGTTTGAGGTTATGGTCACGCCCCGCGCCTCCCGGGGAGCGGGAAGGATCACCGGTCGAAAGCGATGTAATTGTTTTAACAAGAGAAAAAATGCATTTATACGTAAATGCACATGCCACCGTGCTCGCCTCTTACGTTCGGTCGGAAAACTATGCGTTAAAAGTATTCCTTATACTTAGTAACATTTTTCACGCTAATGCAAGCTCGATTGGCAATTAGCTTTCCACACTGCAAATTTCTCTCTCTCTATGTGTAAAGACACGTATATGGAATTATTAAGTCCGATGCGTCGACACACACACACGGCTTTGAATAATAATAATAATTACGTCCGGCAAGCGACGCTCTCGTAGCGCTTCTCTGTTTTTGCATTTTTCCACACTACAAATTCGATAACTTCTCTCTACACGCATGGAATTAAGTCCGATGCGTCCCACGCATCGGCTTTGAATAATAATTACGGCGCTTCTCGCGCACCGACTTTCGATCTCCGCTACCATCCGACCTCTCTCTCTCTCTCTCTCTCTCTCTCTCTCTCTCTCTCTCTCTCTCTCTCTCTCTCTCTCTCGTCGACGACAAAGTCTCTCGCTTCGTTCGGAGCACTTTGAGGTTAGGTTGACGATATGGGGGCCCCACACGTTCCGTGTCTTTGAGGTTAGATTGTCTCTGACTTGTCCCACGAGGTTCCGTCTCTTTGAGGTTAGGTAATCTCGACTCCCCCCGGAGGGGGTCATGAGACTTGGGGGCCCCCCACCTCGGAGGGGGTTACGAGACTGGGGGGGCCCCACGGAGCCCGTTATCAGACACCGGCGGCTGTACCCCCACCGGCGGCGGCCATCTTGATTATGCAAAGTGAGTTGAGGCCCGCTTTGTTTGACTACTCATAATTTTATTACAATTGGTATCGGAAGCCCTCTTCTTGTCTTCAGTGCATTTTCAGGATATACAAGCGGCAGAAGTACAGCTTGTATAGTTTCACGTCGAAATCTATACCTTTGCAAAATTTCATCGTCGCTGTATATTTCCAGGCGGTTCTCCATATCTCTCAGAATGTACCTAAAACTTTTTGTAATACATTTCGAAGTATGTGATGAATATTTTTTACCTTGGTATTTGTAGATTGTCTTCAACATCCTCCACATACTCCATAAATAATATATTATAATAAACTACATATTGAGGTTATTTACACATTAAAATTAGAATATGTCTCATTGAGGGCTTTAATGCAAACTTTTCTACCTTTTAATGACTTTTTCTTTTCTAGTTTTTTGTGTTTGATTCTTAAGTTTTTAAATTTAGTTGTTACATTTAACATTCTCGATCTTAATGTATTAATAACCTCGTTATAACTCTTCAGTTTAAAATGTAAATCAGCATTATATGTATTGGCATATTCTCAATGGTCCACCTTCTCGCTTAATGATACTTTCGCTGTTTTCAGTTCCTCCTGGCATGCAGTGAGGTTCCCATTCAACATGTCTATTTGCGATTTCAGTTGATGTATCACCTCTGTCTGATCGGTAATTATCGCATTTAATGTCACCTCCTTTTCGCCAGCTCTTAACTTCCATGTTTGAATTTGTGCATTACATCTAAGAAATTTAGAGTTTTAATCTTAATACATTACCAAATTTAAGTACTTACTCCAACAAATCTCGTTCTACATTTTGACCTCTCACATCAAAACTCTGTTTCCAGTGTTCCACTCCCCTGAAACACTGGTAAAGATCTTCCTCCACGGCAGCCAGCTTTCTTCTACTTATGGAGTTGTCCCAGTTAGGCGGAGAAGTTGTGCACAAGTCGCAGACTTGATACATGATGAAAAAAATCTCAACTATAATGACGAAATGCATGCTGATGTGTAGCCTGTAGCCTCTTCAAACTTCAAAACCAAAATGATTGTTGTAAGGTGAAATATGGGCAAAAACTTGACCTCGAAAAATAACCGGTTTTTTGGGTTAGAACCGGCATAGGGTATCTACTCTCAAGGTTCACTCACTTTTGAGTGCAAGATGAGTGCCTAATTGTCTATGAATACCAAATTTACAACAGAGGGTCACTTGAGTGTGAGTGGCACTCAGTTCGCGTTTATGAATTTGGCCCTTAATTTCCATCGCAACCAAATTCGTTTTTTTTTTCCAATTTATGTAACGACCCAGAAATACGATCGGAAAACTCATTTAATAACTTTACACACTGTAATAATTGTGCTCGAGTATCAATCAGGCCGAAATGATCGTGCTCTACGGTGACAGTGTCGTCAGAAACAGTATCGATTACATGAAGCGCCTGCTGACCTACCGCAGGCAGCTGACGAATCATTACTTCGTTTTCACGTTTAATGAACAATACTTGTGGCTGATCTAAGAAATCTCGTCCAGCTATCAATTCCATCCATTACAAGTAATACACGTTTAATGTTCTTTCTCTTTTCTTTCATAGTCCCTAATTAGATATTCTAATTGTTTTTTTTTTAATTTCCAGTTCCACTTTTTGGGTTTCTATTTGGAGGTCCAATAGTAGTTGCCTCTTCTTCGCTATCTCCGCATACTCGTTCTCCAGGACGATGTTTATTTTGTTTGGTAGCAGCCTTCTTGTGTCTGGTTTCTTTCCTCTGATAGAGTTCAATGTTGCCCATGTCCTTTTTCTGCTCCCCTGAGATGTACTTGCGCCTCCATTCTCTTGAGATTGACCTGGTTCGTAATAAAGTTCGATTTATTGATATGACCATTGAAAAAAAAAATTATGTTACCGTTAAAGCTACAAACAAATTTTACATTTGAGTAGGAAAAAAATGATGTGTAAACCAGGGCGGTACATTGGTTTTAACAACTTTACCACATTCGTTTACAAAATACTATTTTTAAACGTTAGCCTGTTGTTGATTAACTTTGCTTACTTTTCAATGGGTGTTCTTCTATCAGTGGTTGCACACCATTTGGTGAAGGAACATCAGTCTCTAGGGGCACATCAATTGCCGGAGACACATCAGCCTCTAGGGGCATAGCAATTACTGGCGGCATATCAGGTGATGAGACCACAGGTGTCTTCGAAGGCATCACTGAAAATATGAAATATGTTTAGTACCAACCTCTAAATTCTATTTCAATTTTACAGATGTAGTTAGATCTAGATATGTAAGAAAATTGGGGTCTATACTTACTTTTTTCTACGGTATCGCTGTCATCTAGGGATGGTAAGCCTTCGATACTCACTCCTAATATTTTTATTAACGTCTCTTCATATTCCACATAAGGTATTATGTTCGGTATGCCTCCGCCAGTTTTTTTTTATACTCAGCTTTGTTATGAGCTACTTTTTTTCTTAAATTTCGCTTCATACCGTCATATTTGATTTTGATGCTTTTAACATAAGCATTACAGTATATTGAAACTCCCGGATTCAAAACAACCGTGTATTCCCAAAAGTTAAACGTGTCGTCTCTTATAACTTCTATTATACAACTGCTGCCGCAAGCATTCATTCCACCAGCGCTCTCCTCCTATGTCGTGTTCTTCCCCGCATGCTGAACCGGCAGGACGTGATGAGCGCGCCTTCCTCTCCTTACACGATTAAATGTTCATCAGTACACAATTTCAATTTGCTTAATCTCGCAACTTTTTCGAAACAGTAGTCTCGTATATTTTGCCCGGGGAACTGAATGTAACTTGCGGCTTCTACAAGCAATTTACCAAAACAATCGTCTCGAGTCAAGTTGGGCCCGTTTTCCGGTTCGCCCTGGGCGACCCGCCGACCGCCCGCCAAAACTGTAAAATGCTCTGAAGGCTCATGGAAAATATGTAGCATCGTACAAGGGCTCCAAGCTCTATCAGCGACGTGGGGAAAGTATGGGGCTAATCGCGGCATGTAGGTAGAGATACTAGGGGACTAAGGAAAGGTCATAACGTACCATGGGGATAGGGAGACAGATAGCACTACTAGCAGAACGCGTGGGGAGTCGGATGTAGCAATCGTCCACAATAGAATACGTGTCTACCATGGGGCGAATCGCTGCGTGTAGGTAGGAACACGAGGTGACTAAGGGAGGGTCATAACGTACCATGGGGACAGGTACGCGGATAGCAGGACGGGAGAACGCGTGGGGAGCCGGATGTAGCAAGCGCTCACAACAGAAGACGTGTCTAGCTCAATTAGCGACAGTGGGACACGAGATATCAAGACCAGAAAAAGGTGTAGCTGCCACCCCGCCTCCATCCGACACACGACTGGCCCGATAAGACTCCCGCGGGCGGTCGGGTGGCTAGCTTAGTAGAACCTATAGGCGGCGTACATGCTATGACACCTCCGGAAGATCACGAAATTCAAAAACGAACGTACCTAAAGTAACACAGTAGAATATACAAATAGAGAGAGGAAAACAAATAAGTACTGATAAATGTGCTGCGTTTCAAAACCCAACGTACCTAAAGTAACACAATAGAATATACAAATAGAGAGATGAAAACAAACAAATACTGATAAATGTGCTACATTTCAAAAACGAACATACCTAAAGTAACAATAGAATATACATATAGAGATAGTAAAACAAAGAACTAGTGATAGATGTGCTGCATGTCAAAAAACAACGTACCTAAAGTATCATAACAACATGTAGCGGTAAAAACGGTTCTATGCTAACGGAAAGAAATGTTAATACGTAACCATATGTACACGGGCGTACAGCAATATACGGGAGTGCAATGTCAAGAAAGTCAGTAGAATATAACGGTGGTAATACGTAACGATATGTACAATGGCGTACAACAATACACAGGAGAGCAATATGGTTCATGCTGGATTGCGAGTAAACAATATGGTTCTCTGCCCCAACAAAAAACCTACATGCAGCATTGTCAATAAACAATATGGTTCCCTGCCCCAACAATACGTACATGTGATGAGTGTCCAATAACAATATGTGTCCCAACTACAAATCAAACGGGCAGGATTGTGACGAAACAGTATGTTTCCCTGCTCGATACGTAGTGGATCGTTAAGGCACACCAAACGCGAGTGCCGTCCAGCAATATACAGTGTGTCCCGCTTTTCATGAATACACCCTAATATCTCAGTTATTAATAATGCGATTTCCTTGAAATTGTGATGGTGATTATATGTTAGGAAAATAAAGTATTTGGCATAGTGAACAATATTCATCGACCATTGGCGTGCGATGTTGGGGGGGTGAAAAAAAGCTGTTTTTTGGGAAAATGATATTAGGGCTCATTTTAGATAACTTTTTTTATCAGATTCAGAATCAGCATCCCCAAAAACCCCTTAATTCATATTTCCGAAATCTCAAGAGGTACTATATAAAACTTACTAGTTGAAGAAATCTAAAATCAACATCAACTTTTAACGTGGTAACTAGTGTGTCCCAACCTTGCACCCTACGAGCAAAGGCACCCATGAGTAAGGCTCGTTGCGGAAACGGTGGTTCGCCCAGTATGGCTACTCGGGCTATTCCTTCCCGTCGTTCCATTTGTAAGAGTAAGCAAGTTTGTCTAACTTGTTTATCCAGTCTGCGGAGCTATGAGTACCTTTCCCGGGATCAAATTCGGGTATCAGCGTCTCGTCCACCGCAATTTGCAGTGATGATGTCGCCGACTTCACCTCTTCCTGTAACCTTTTCAGTTCCCGGGTCAGCTCCAGGATTTGTCTCGCAACGTCGCTGAATAACCAGGGGTAGAACTTGAACGGCTCCGTGAACTCCGTCTCGTTCTCTCCCGCGACGTTTTCCTCGACCGTTCACGCCGTCTTCTTTCTGCGTGTTTTCCCATGGCGTCGCCAGGAATCAGGAATTAACTAGTTCGATGCACAATATCACAAATGCACGAGGAACTATCCCACTTCTGATTTTTGTTAGTCTTTTTAAAAAGGTTTATTAAAAATTAACCGCTTGAATAAAATGAAATAAAATATATAATGAATTGTTTCGCAAGACGATCCGTACACCGTCGGTGTGCAAGCGAGAGTGAGACCTGTGTGTCCCTCGTACAAGGATTTCGTTCTTACGTCCCGTGCCTGGCAGCTCAGTAGTAGCGACGCAAAATTATGATAGAGAAGAAATAGTATATGTAAGTTAAGATTTAGTACTATTTATTTTTGTTGAATATTTAGATTGCGTGTGTGTGTGCGTATCAAAAATACTTTATATTGTTTATTAATGATAGTAGGTATATAAACGCATTTTTTTCTGGCGGATTGCGCTGCGCAATCGTCGCCGTTGCGGCCACTGCTGTGCCCTGCCTGCCCGCGTTGGTTACCGCCTCGCTGACCACGACGACCGCCTTGACTTCGCTGGTTTTCTTGTCGTTCTTTCATTTCTGACCACTTCCAGGACACCTGCAACAGCGTTTCCTGAAAGATTTCTTTTCTTCTCTGGATTCCGCTCTTTCCACCGTTGAATGTCCTGTAAAATAAAGATCTCATTTTGTAACAAAAATGGCGCTGTATAATATCGTAAAGTATCCACACTATGCCGCTCGGCAAAGCCGCCAAATAGTGTGATAGTGTCATCATGAGTGACGAAGATGATGCTGCCCTCGCAGCTGCTGCTGCGATAACTATTGAAGCTGCTACTGCTGCTCAACGCTACCGTCGACCATGGAGGTTTTGTGTACGCACTAGTATCCGCAGATAAAGGAAGAAATTTAGTCCCAGTGATTTCATGAAAGATTTATTACTAGATGAAGTCGACGAGCTGAATTTAGAATACAGATGCGACTTCGGTTTCCAAAGCTTTTTTAGAATGACCAATTCTGATTTTGAATTTTTGCTGCAAATGGTTGGACCTGAAATCAGCAAACAGAATACGTCGTTCAGGGAAGCTGTTCCCCCAAACGAACGTCTTGCAGTGACCCTACGTTTCCTTGCAACTGGAGATTCTTTCCATTCTCTAATGTATTTGATTAAGATATCCAAGCAGTCTTTATCTAAAATCATACCCGAAGTTTTCGACGCCCTCATTAGAGCCCTTCAAAGTTATTTATATAAATTTATATAAAGTTATATATATATATAATAATAATAATAATAATAATAAATAATCAATAAATAATAATATCTGTCGATATCTCTGTCCTCATCTCTCGGTTCACGTCAGCAGCGATGCCGCCAAATTATGAATATTCCTTCTTCACCACACAAGAGATACTTGTGTGTACACGCATACATATATCATATATATGTCATTCGATATCTCTGTGTCTCTCCCTCATCTCTCGGTTCACGTCAGCAGCGATGCCGCCAAATTATGAATATTCCTTCTTCACCACACAAGAGATACTTGTGTGTACACGCATACATATATCATATATATGTCATTCGATATCTCTGTGTCTCTCCCTCATCTCTCGGTTCACGTCAGCAGCGATGCCGCCAAATTATGAATATTCCTTCCTCACCACACAAGAGATACTTGTCTGTTTCGCCCGGCCATAAGAAATACATGGCACGGGCGGAAACTAATAAGAAATACATGGCACGGGCGAAAACTAATAAGACATATATGGTACGGGCGAAAACTATTGCTTCGCAGGGTCGGCAGTTTTCGCCCGTGCCATGTATTTCTTATGGCCTGGCGAAAACTGCCGATCTCCTTACATTTCACCCGGCCATAAGAAATACATGGTACGGGCGAAAACTATTTTCTATTACAAATGAAACTTCCCAATGTAGTCGGAACAGGACTGTATTTGAACAAGAAACACTAAAACTAAACAAAGTAAGAAACCTTAAAACTAAGAACATATTCAACCCTTGAAGTGTGCCAGTCGATAATCTAAATATTTGTAATAAGTAATAAGAATAAAAAAATGATGTGTACATCTCAAAAAACCCCTTCTTCAAAGCAACCAACCAAAGCGACTTAAAACTAAAACTAAACATTATTATGACCCCAAAGTGTACCGGTCAGAATCGTGTATAACTACTAACAAAGAACATTAATACTAATATAAAATACAGTGAAACCTTAAAACTAGGAAACATTTGAATATGAGTAATCTAATCAAGAACGTAGTCAATCATGTCGATAATGAGAACAACAGCGAGTATATCATGTATCGTTATTACATTTTGCTGGGGGAGCAACAGGACGGATATGACGAATAGAGTGAAAAAAAAAAAAAACACAGACACGCGCGCGCGCGCGCGCTCGCGCTCGCGCGCGCACACACACATACTACATACATACATACATACATACATACATACATACACACGCACGTCCGGACATGTATTCGTGAGGCGGTCCGTGAGCGTCCTCACGGTCCGGACGTGCGGCTAGTTGGGAGTGAAACATCGCGGGTTGTGACGTCATAATGTCTGGTGCCAACAACATGTATTCCGCGATGTAGAAAATTACAATACTGTCAATTGGGTGAAGTCGTCGATCGCCGGATCGAAGAGGCATCGCTGCTGTTTATAGTAGGGGACGTTTGCTTTCAGCACCGTAAACCTGTCAAGGAGGGCCACTTCATTGCGACGTATGTTAGGGGAGGGTGGATGGTTCGATATCATGATTATCGGTCCTCTGAACCGAATCGGGATCTGTGGTCTACCTTTGCGTTCCAACTGAAAGGTAGCTCCTTCCAGTAACCTCTTCATCACCGGCGTCGCTAAGCCTTCGAGCGTCGTCTCCTCCATCACGATTATCTTATGCAGATCGATTTGCAGTCCGTCGAAGGCGAACCGTCCATCGTTGCCGGCGTAGAAAACGTACCGAAGCATATCAGTATCCCTGCCGAATATGTGAGTCGACAAGAAGGAACTTTTCCCCATCCTCGGAGGACCGTATACGTAGATCTGCCTGAGGCGTTCGTCTAGAGGGGAGTTCAGCATGTGGAACAGCCACTTCTGGAATCGAAACGCCCAGGCACATCGGTAGGTGAAGTCCGGGACGGAGATGGGCGCCAGGTGTCGCATCGCCTTACGCGTCTGTCGTTCGTTGAAGATCCTCTCCAATGGTCCAGGTCTGTATTTCGGCATCATCCCAAAGACCGGCGAATCCATGAGGTCGAACCGTGTGTGCCTTTCGCAATATACGGCGTACTGGTAATGTTTGTGTGTAGCGGTCAGAGGAACGCGATGCTTGAGAGGGAACTCGTCCTCTTTCGTAGCGTATCGAATCGAGTTGCGGTCGGTCGATGAGCACGGCGATACGTTCACGTTGTCGGGGAAGAGGGTATGGTGGAAACGGCGCAAATCGTCGACCATTAACGGGTGCTTGAATTCCAGGAACGCGTGTATATGTTTCGGGAACGGACCGGTGTACTGGTAAAGTTCCACACCTATACACTATCTCTGCAAGAATTGCTGCTCTACGTCGGGAACCATCCGTGGCACCCCTTCCGCGTGGTCGAGGAATACGACGACGTCTTCGCGCATCACCGGTCCATCTTCTCTGTCTTTGAGGGGAACGTAGTCCGGCGAGTCAGACCTGAGAGGGAATTGTGATATCATGTCGAGGTAGAAAGCTCTGATGTCGACTCCTGCTTCTTCTCGTCTCGCCAGCAATGCTCTTTCTAGCGGTACCGTGCACATGAACGCCGTCGAGCCCGGGTGCCCACCGGGACCACCACGTTCGTGACCATCGTCTCCTCGACGTCTACCTCTCCCTCCTCGTCCTCTCCCTCCTCGTCCTCTCCCTCCTCCTCCTCCTCCTCCTCCTCCTCCTCCTCCTCCTCCTCCTCCTCGTCCTCCTCCTCGTCCTCCTCCTCGTCCTCCTCCTCCTCCTCCTCCTCCTCCTCCTCCTCCTCCTCCTCCTCCTCGTCCTCGTCCTCCTCCGGGAGGCGCGCCGACGTCGTGATAGTCTCGTAGGTTCCCTCCTCCTCCTCCTCCTCCTCCTCCTCCTCCTCCTCCGGCGGCCGCGCCGACGTCGCGACGCCTTCGTACTCGTGGAGGATCGTTTACTAACGCGGGGGGATCATAAGGTGTCGATCGACACCCTCCGACGTAACCGGCCCTCGTGCCGTCCCTGGCACACGACGTCCTCCTACGCGATGTCACCTCGCCGACCGCCTCTCGTCGATCGATTATTCCCGAACGCCGCGGGTTCCCTCGCACCACACCCGATGTATCCGGTCGTTCGTTCGCCTCCGTCGGAGAGGGGCCGCTTCCCCATGACGGAACCGTGTACAATTTGTCGCCTTGTGGGGGCCACGCGGCCACGAGGAACGTACCCTCGTCAGTAACGTACGCATAACTCGTGTTTACATGCGGTATAGAAAAATATGGATTGTACAAGAGGCCCTGGAAAGGGGATGCTACCCCGGTAGGAGGGGTAGGAGCGATGATCGTTTGTTTAGGTAGAATTTTACGATACATTTCTGTCTTGGGACATACCGAAACGTCCGTCCGACGCCCGATCGACGGCGACATAGTTTCGTCACAAGGTCCTCGCAGCACCTCGACGCCCGTAGACGGTGGGTCGGGTTACGGGAAAGCTCAATATCGGGTCACAAGACTCCACACCGACTATCTTCGTTCGCGAAATCTGTCTCTCCACCTCGATGTCTCCTATTGGTGATGTAACGCGTCCCAGGACGACCACAGACGCTAACTTGCTACTCGACAAAGGGCTCTCGGAATTCGATGTAGAGCCGGCGTCCGGAAATGACGTCGATAGCGTCATTACGTATAGGGAGTACGTCTAACGACACGTCACATGGTATACGGCGGACGCCGGCGTCCGAAAGAACGTACGTCGACGTTTCCTTCGCCCGCGAGAATTGTCCGACAACCACCGGCCGCATACTCGTCACCTTCGTCGTCGCCGCCGCCGTCGTCGTCGACGTCTGCGAAGATGAGCCCTGTTCCATTTCGAATGGGTCTGTAATTGGTGACAATGTTACGAATTATTAGAGTAATACTTGAATCGGTAGGAGGCCCTTACATTTGCATGTCGTCGCCCGAACAGCTGCACCCCGCCGTCGTTCCCGTCACCTAGATCGTCCTCGTTGGCGTCTAAGGCGTCGTCGCCGTCCTCGAACGGGAGACCCTCGTCTTATTGGAATGCTTCGAGAAGGCATCCGCCGAATGAATCGACGAACGAACTAGGTCCGGTCGATGTGGGCAGTCTACAAACGCATTATTCGTATCACATGTTATGCATTTCTATAAATAAATTGCTTACGAGAAGTACTCCTCGATCTCGATCGATAACCCACACACCCAGGTCGAATAGGCCCCAATATTTCCGTATATCTTAATAATACGTGGCGGTCTTGGCGGATGGGGATTCACTTCGACGTACCGTTAACGGTCTAACCTCTATCTATCGTTCCGCGCGCGAGATCGCGGAACGACGACGACCGCGAACCCTGTTCCATACTCGTACATGTTTGCATTTCCATAGTTGTCGTTACGCCGAGCCGCGGGCGAAATCATCTCTGACACTTGTCACTTACAAGCTGTTATGATGAGTTTTTCCAAAACTCATCATAACACACGCGCGAGCCCCGCCCTAAAGGGACCAGGCGGGGCGGCGGTTGGTCGAATTTCGGCCGAAGGTGTCGGGCGTTCGTGCCACATTGGTCCGCGGCTCGTATACGGCGAGCGTATTGGGTCGTCTAGTGACGTTTGTAGTGCACACTCGTTTTGAATAGTTTGCGGTTCACTCATTGGTCGGCGACGAGGGCCCGGCCAATCGCGTGCGTTCGCTTCGATGCGGTTGGGCGGAGTTTACGAGGGGCGACGGGCGCCAATTAGACTTTTTCTCAGATGTCGCCCGGCCATAAGACATACATGGTACGGGCGGCAACTAGACTTTTCCTGAGATGTCGCCCGGCCATAAGAAATACATGGTACGGGCGGAAACTAGACTTTTCCTGAGAAGTCGTCCGGCCATAAGAAGTACATTGTACGGGCGGAATCCGCGATCGCGGACTCGTCGCGCGGCGTGTTGCGTGCCTACATAGGGGCACGGCCCCGGAAAGTTGATATGCAACACGCCACGCGTTCCTACCGCGTAACGGTATCCCTCGACGAGACCTCAATAAATGATTATCTTGCAAATTACATCTATTTGTATATATGCCGATGATTGCGTGAAGGGAGAATACATTAACGGAGATGCATCGTTATATTGAAGTATTGCGATAATCGGCGGCGGTTTCGGTCCGAAACACGACGTACGGCCATGGGCGTATCCGGCGAGGGGGAATAGGGCCGGTCGCTCCCCCTTCCCCCCGAATATGAAAATAATGTATCGTAACTATTATGACGATGAGTTTGGTACGTCGTTCGAGACTAATAAATCTATCGATTATTACATACATAAAACGAGGAATGAGTACAAATAATGACAATTACATACGGCTTGAATACGATGGAATATTCTTATGCATCGCAATAATAATATATCATCTTACTTCAATTCCGGCGTTCGTTCCCCATTTCTTACGATTTTTTTCCGTGATAAAATGTTGAAACCTTAACGACCACGGTTTGTCCCCCGTCAACCCCCCCCTGTTTTCGATCCCGGGTACGTCCTTGCGTACGGGTCGTACGCGATCGAAGAATGGAAAATAGTGGATGAACACACTCCTTCATTTGTACGAAACTCCGTACGTCATGTAAGGTCGTTCCTCAAAATTAGTTATACCTACTCTCGTATATTTATTTGCTTCAACTTTCTCGTTCTCCAGAAGTGTACCTACCTCTCGTATCGTATACTTACTTCATACTTGGTAAGTTTCTTTCGAATACAAGAAATGTGTGTGTTTGTGTGTGTTCATATAGATCAACATTCCACAGGTCTGCATGTCGCTACTCCGATCGCAACGAGACATGAACGAGGGATCCCTGGATAGAGAGACAGGCGGAGGGTGGGAGAGAGACAGAGACACAGAGAGAGAGAGATATATAGGTATGGACAGATAGAAACGAGTTGTAAAAAATAATATTTATTTCTCGTCGATCACACAAATGGAAGGAATAAACGTAAAGGAACCTCGTGTCGTATAGTTGACTAGCGATTTGAAGTTGTAAAATAAATGATTTAACAAAATGAAACGTATTGAACATTTGGATAATACCTAATAATAAATGACAACTGAAACAAAACAACACATATCTATCCCATATATATATATATATATATATATATATAATCGAAATTAATACTTTTTCCTAGAAAATAAATAATAGCTCATAATAAATGACATTTCAGAAAACATAACACATATAAAACCTACATAAATATATATAAAAAAAAAAAAGATATATATATTTATATATATCTTAATATACACAAAACAGAGAGAGAGAGAGAGAGAGAGAGAGAGAGAGAGAGAGAGAGAGAGTCGCGACAACAAATTTATTTATATACAAAACATACACACACACACACACACATACACACGTACACACACAAAAAACGGACCGAAAAGCGAACTGACGAAATGTTTTGTGTCGTACGGCGACGGCGGACATCGCTCCCTCCCATGAGCGATGTATGTATCCCGCCGTATCTATTCGCCGTACAACACTTCGTCGTTCGGTCTACGTCGACGTCGACGGCACTTCGATGCCACGCCGGGCGAGGGCCTTCACGAGCATGGTACGTCTCCCCTCGGATTTGCAGTTCTGAGCCGCCTGGATTAGGGCCGCTTCGTCGAAGGGTCGCAGGAGGCGCTTATAGATCTTCTCTTCGGTGTCTTGGTCCCAAGGTTTGATGACGTAGAACTGTTTTACAGCTCCCGTCACGTCGACAGGCCATAACGGCCATCCTCTGTACGAACAGAGGGCCCTATCACCGACTGATAGCGCGAGGGGTACCACCTTTTTCGCCGTCAGTCGTGGTCTTTTCCTCTTCGGCCTCCGTGTCGTCGCGCCGCTCGCCCTCGACGTCGATGGGGCGCACGGGTCAAAGTCGTACCCCTCGTGCTGTTGCTGCTGCCCCTCCTCCTGCTCCTCCTCCTCCTCCTCGTCATGCCGCCGCCGCCGCACCACCACCTCCTCCTTCTCCTCTTTCTCCTCTTCCTCGTCTCGCGGCAACTCCCCCTCGTCGCGACGGAGGGCGCCCTGCGCCTCGGCTGCCGCCACGTCCTGCGCTGCTGTCTCGTCGATGACGAAGTCGTTGAAAGCCGTGTAGTCTCCCGGCTTCGATGCCTCGAGCCGCAGGTAGGGCCGAGACGGAGATGCGTCCCGTTCGTGGACGAACACTACCGCGGGGTTACCGTCGTCGTCGCCGCCTTCGCAGGTCGTCGGCGCCACCTGCGGCTCCGCCGGCGGCCCCTCGTCGCACGATCGAGGAGACGCTATTTCCGTCACTTGTACACGCGGCTTCACGAGCCTCGCAGACATCGTGGCGGCGAGCGCTTCCAGCTCTTCCTCCTCGGCGTCGTCGTCTTTTTTGTCGCCGTAATAGTCGTGTTCTTCGGCGGCGGCGGCGGCTGCGGCGGCTTCTTGGTCTCGACGCGTCCTCGCCCCGAACGCGCCTCTCAGTAGAAACGTGTCTGGAACGTTTCGCGGGACGCGGAATTCCGTTTGTTAATTAAATTGGAAGAACAATTTCATGTCTTCCTCTTCCGCCCCTGAAACGTTCCGCATTCGTGAAATACCCCTTCGGCTTGGAGAGCATCACACGCATCTCCTGCCTGCATTCCATGCCCTTCGCCGCCGATCTCAATCTATCTATCTCGGTGACGTTGAACGGTCGCCGTTGTTCTGCGACGCGTTCCATCGACGAGTAGTCGTTTCGTGCGAATCCGAGTATGTGTACGTTCACCAATGTTTTGAGCGCGTTGACGCCGAGCGGATGATCCCCTAGCAATAGGCGATCGTGGGGTTCCCTGAGGTCTGCCGTTTCTCTGTGGCGGTGTAGGTGGTACGTGAGCGTGTAGAACGAGGAGAACGCCCACGGCTCCAGCAACCGTACCCTCGTGTTCGCGAATGGCTGTAGGATCGTTTCCATCCGTTGCTTCGTCGGTGGCCTGATCCGGCGCTTGAAGGTCTCCCCTCTGATCTTCGGGAACGGCAATCTCAATCCGACCGCGATCGCGTGGATTTGCTGCGCATCGAGGAAGGCCGGATCCGGGAAACGGTTTCGCTCGCCGTAGTACCCTCGCAGGATCCTCACCAAACGGGCGCACGTCAAGGGGGTAGACCTCAGCGGGCGCGTCTTCGTCGTCGTCCTCCTCCTCCTCTCCTCCTCCTCGTCTTCCTCCTCCTCCTGCTGCTGGTGCTGCTCCTCGACTACGCGATGTGTTCCCGGCTGTAGGTCTGTAACGAAATGATTTGTTCGTTTCAAATTTATTACAACGACGACGTGACGTTTGTGTGTGTGTCTGTCTGTGTGTGTGTCTGTCTGTCTGTCTGTCTGTGTGTGTGTGTGTGTGTGTGTGTGTGTGTGTGTGTGTGTGTGTGTGTGTGTGTGTGTGTGTGTGTGTGTGTGTGTGTGTGTGTGTGTGTGTGTGTGTGTGTGTGTGTGTGTGTGTGTGTGTGTGTGTGTGTGTGTGTGTGTGTGTGTGTGTGTGTGTGTGTGTGTGTGTGTGTGTGTGTGTGTGTGTGTGTGTGTGTGTGTGTGTGTGTGTGTGTGTGTGTGTGTGTGTGTGTGTGTGTGTGTGTGTGTGTGTGTGTGTGTGTGTGTGTGTGTGTGTGTGTGTGTGTGTGTGTGTGTGTGTGTGTGTGTGTGTGTGTGTGTGTGTGTGTGTGTGTGTGTGTGTGTGTGTGTGTGTGTGTGTGTGTGTGTGTGTGTGTGTGTGTGTGTGTGTGTGTGTGTGTGTGTGTGTGTGTGTGTGTGTGTGTGTGTGTGTGTGTGTGTGTGTGTGTGTGTGTGTGTGTGTGTGTGTGTGTGTGTGTGTGTGTGTGTGTGTGTGTGTGTGTGTGTGTGTGTGTGTGTGTGTGTGTGTGTGTGTGTGTGTGTGTGTGTGTGTGTGTGTGTGTGTGTGTGTGTGTGTGTGTGTGTGTGTGTGTGTGTGTGTGTGTGTGTGTGTGTGTGTGTGTGTGTGTGTGTGTGTGTGTGTGTGTGTGTGTGTGTGTGTGTGTGTGTGTGTGTGTGTGTGTGTGTGTGTGTGTGTGTGTGTGTGTGTGTGTGTGTGTGTGTGTGTGTGTGTGTGTGTGTGTCTCTGTCTGTCTGTCTGTCTGTCTGTCTGTCTGTCTGTCTGTCTGTCTGTCTGTCTGTCTGTCTGTCTGTCTGTCTGTCTGTCTGTCTGTCTGTCTGTCTGTCTGTCTGTCTGTCTGTCTGTCTGTCTGTCTGTCTGTCTGTCTGTCTGTCTGTCTGTCTGTCTGTCTGTCTGTCTGTCTGTCTGTCTGTCTGTCTGTCTGTCTGTCTGTCTGTCTGTCTGTCTGTCTGTCTGTCTGTCTGTCTGTCTGTCTGTCTGTCTGTCTGTCTGTCTGTCTGTCTGTCTGTCTGTCTGTCTGTCTGTCTGTCTGTCTGTCTGTCTGTCTGTCTGTCTGTCTGTCTGTCTGTCTGTCTGTCTGTCTGTCTGTCTGTCTGTCTGTCTGTCTGTCTGTCTGTCTGTCTGTCTGTCTGTCTGTCTGTCTGTCTGTCTGTCTGTCTGTCTGTCTGTCTGTCTGTCTGTCTGTCTGTCTGTCTGTCTGTCTGTCTGTCTGTCTGTCTGTCTGTCTGTCTGTCTGTCTGTCTGTCTGTCTGTCTGTCTGTCTGTCTGTCTGTCTGTCTGTCTGTCTGTCTGTCTGTCTGTCTGTCTGTCTGTCTGTCTGTCTGTCTGTCTGTCTGTCTGTCTGTCTGTCTGTCTGTCTGTCTGTCTGTCTGTCTGTCTGTCTGTCTGTCTGTCTGTCTGTCTGTCTGTCTGTCTGTCTGTCTGTCTGTCTGTCTGTCTGTCTGTCTGTCTGTCTGTCTGTCTGTCTGTCTGTCTGTCTGTCTGTCTGTCTGTCTGTCTGTCTGTCTGTCTGTCTGTCTGTCTGTCTGTCTGTCTGTCTGTCTGTCTGTCTGTCTGTCTGTCTGTCTGTCTGTCTGTCTGTCTGTCTGTCTGTCTGTCTGTCTGTCTGTCTGTCTGTCTGTCTGTCTGTCTGTCTGTCTGTCTGTCTGTCTGTCTGTCTGTCTGTCTGTCTGTCTGTCTGTCTGTCTGTCTGTCTGTCTGTCTGTCTGTCTGTCTGTCTGTCTGTCTGTCTGTCTGTCTGTCTGTCTGTCTGTCTGTCTGTCTGTCTGTCTGTCTGTCTGTCTGTCTGTCTGTCTGTCTGTCTGTCTGTCTGTCTGTCTGTCTGTCTGTCTGTCTGTCTGTCTGTCTGTCTGTCTGTCTGTCTGTCTGTCTGTCTGTCTGTCTGTCTGTCTGTCTGTCTGTCTGTCTGTCTGTCTGTCTGTCTGTCTGTCTGTCTGTCTGTCTGTCTGTCTGTCTGTCTGTCTGTCTGTCTGTCTGTCTGTCTGTCTGTCTGTCTGTCTGTCTGTCTGTCTGTCTGTCTGTCTGTCTGTCTGTCTGTCTGTCTGTCTGTCTGTCTGTCTGTCTGTCTGTCTGTCTGTCTGTCTGTCTGTCTGTCTGTCTGTCTGTCTGTCTGTCTGTCTGTCTGTCTGTCTGTCTGTCTGTCTGTCTGTCTGTCTGTCTGTCTGTCTGTCTGTCTGTCTGTCTGTCTGTCTGTCTGTCTGTCTGTCTGTCTGTCTGTCTGTCTGTCTGTCTGTCTGTCTGTCTGTCTGTCTGTCTGTCTGTCTGTCTGTCTGTCTGTCTGTCTGTCTGTCTGTCTGTCTGTCTGTCTGTCTGTCTGTCTGTCTGTCTGTCTGTCTGTCTGTCTGTCTGTCTGTCTGTCTGTCTGTCTGTCTGTCTGTCTGTCTGTCTGTCTGTCTGTCTGTCTGTCTGTCTGTCTGTCTGTCTGTCTGTCTGTCTGTCTGTCTGTCTGTCTGTCTGTCTGTCTGTCTGTCTGTCTGTCTGTCTGTCTGTCTGTCTGTCTGTCTGTCTGTCTGTCTGTCTGTCTGTCTGTCTGTCTGTCTGTCTGTCTGTCTGTCTGTCTGTCTGTCTGTCTGTCTGTCTGTCTGTCTGTCTGTCTGTCTGTCTGTCTGTCTGTCTGTCTGTCTGTCTGTCTGTCTGTCTGTCTGTCTGTCTGTCTGTCTGTCTGTCTGTCTGTCTGTCTGTCTGTCTGTCTGTCTGTCTGTCTGTCTGTCTGTCTGTCTGTCTGTCTGTCTGTCTGTCTGTCTGTCTGTCTGTCTGTCTGTCTGTCTGTCTGTCTGTCTGTCTGTCTGTCTGTCTGTCTGTCTGTCTGTCTGTCTGTCTGTCTGTCTGTCTGTCTGTCTGTCTGTCTGTCTGTCTGTCTGTCTGTCTGTCTGTCTGTCTGTCTGTCTGTCTGTCTGTCTGTCTGTCTGTCTGTCTGTCTGTCTGTCTGTCTGTCTGTCTGTCTGTCTGTCTGTCTGTCTGTCTGTCTGTCTGTCTGTCTGTCTGTCTGTCTGTCTGTCTGTCTGTCTGTCTGTCTGTCTGTCTGTCTGTCTGTCTGTCTGTCTGTCTGTCTGTCTGTCTGTCTGTCTGTCTGTCTGTCTGTCTGTCTGTCTGTCTGTCTGTCTGTCTGTCTGTCTGTCTGTCTGTCTGTCTGTCTGTCTGTCTGTCTGTCTGTCTGTCTGTCTGTCTGTCTGTCTGTCTGTCTGTCTGTCTGTCTGTCTGTCTGTCTGTCTGTCTGTCTGTCTGTCTGTCTGTCTGTCTGTCTGTCTGTCTGTCTGTCTGTCTGTCTGTCTGTCTGTCTGTCTGTCTGTCTGTCTGTCTGTCTGTCTGTCTGTCTGTCTGTCTGTCTGTCTGTCTGTCTGTCTGTCTGTCTGTCTGTCTGTCTGTCTGTCTGTCTGTCTGTCTGTCTGTCTGTCTGTCTGTCTGTCTGTCTGTCTGTCTGTCTGTCTGTCTGTCTGTCTGTCTGTCTGTCTGTCTGTCTGTCTGTCTGTCTGTCTGTCTGTCTGTCTGTCTGTCTGTCTGTCTGTCTGTCTGTCTGTCTGTCTGTCTGTCTGTCTGTCTGTCTGTCTGTCTGTCTGTCTGTCTGTCTGTCTGTCTGTCTGTCTGTCTGTCTGTCTGTCTGTCTGTCTGTCTGTCTGTCTGTCTGTCTGTCTGTCTGTCTGTCTGTCTGTCTGTCTGTCTGTCTGTCTGTCTGTCTGTCTGTCTGTCTGTCTGTCTGTCTGTCTGTCTGTCTGTCTGTCTGTCTGTCTGTCTGTCTGTCTGTCTGTCTGTCTGTCTGTCTGTCTGTCTGTCTGTCTGTCTGTCTGTCTGTCTGTCTGTCTGTCTGTCTGTCTGTCTGTCTGTCTGTCTGTCTGTCTGTCTGTCTGTCTGTCTGTCTGTCTGTCTGTCTGTCTGTCTGTCTGTCTGTCTGTCTGTCTGTCTGTCTGTCTGTCTGTCTGTCTGTCTGTCTGTCTGTCTGTCTGTCTGTCTGTCTGTCTGTCTGTCTGTCTGTCTGTCTGTCTGTCTGTCTGTCTGTCTGTCTGTCTGTCTGTCTGTCTGTCTGTCTGTCTGTCTGTCTGTCTGTCTGTCTGTCTGTCTGTCTGTCTGTCTGTCTGTCTGTCTGTCTGTCTGTCTGTCTGTCTGTCTGTCTGTCTGTCTGTCTGTCTGTCTGTCTGTCTGTCTGTCTGTCTGTCTGTCTGTCTGTCTGTCTGTCTGTCTGTCTGTCTGTCTGTCTGTCTGTCTGTCTGTCTGTCTGTCTGTCTGTCTGTCTGTCTGTCTGTCTGTCTGTCTGTCTGTCTGTCTGTCTGTCTGTCTGTCTGTCTGTCTGTCTGTCTGTCTGTCTGTCTGTCTGTCTGTCTGTCTGTCTGTCTGTCTGTCTGTCTGTCTGTCTGTCTGTCTGTCTGTCTGTCTGTCTGTCTGTCTGTCTGTCTGTCTGTCTGTCTGTCTGTCTGTCTGTCTGTCTGTCTGTCTGTCTGTCTGTCTGTCTGTCTGTCTGTCTGTCTGTCTGTCTGTCTGTCTGTCTGTCTGTCTGTCTGTCTGTCTGTCTGTCTGTCTGTCTGTCTGTCTGTCTGTCTGTCTGTCTGTCTGTCTGTCTGTCTGTCTGTCTGTCTGTCTGTCTGTCTGTCTGTCTGTCTGTCTGTCTGTCTGTCTGTCTGTCTGTCTGTCTGTCTGTCTGTCTGTCTGTCTGTCTGTCTGTCTGTCTGTCTGTCTGTCTGTCTGTCTGTCTGTCTGTCTGTCTGTCTGTCTGTCTGTCTGTCTGTCTGTCTGTCTGTCTGTCTGTCTGTCTGTCTGTCTGTCTGTCTGTCTGTCTGTCTGTCTGTCTGTCTGTCTGTCTGTCTGTCTGTCTGTCTGTCTGTCTGTCTGTCTGTCTGTCTGTCTGTCTGTCTGTCTGTCTGTCTGTCTGTCTGTCTGTCTGTCTGTCTGTCTGTCTGTCTGTCTGTCTGTCTGTCTGTCTGTCTGTCTGTCTGTCTGTCTGTCTGTCTGTCTGTCTGTCTGTCTGTCTGTCTGTCTGTCTGTCTGTCTGTCTGTCTGTCTGTCTGTCTGTCTGTCTGTCTGTCTGTCTGTCTGTCTGTCTGTCTGTCTGTCTGTCTGTCTGTCTGTCTGTCTGTCTGTCTGTCTGTCTGTCTGTCTGTCTGTCTGTCTGTCTGTCTGTCTGTCTGTCTGTCTGTCTGTCTGTCTGTCTGTCTGTCTGTCTGTCTGTCTGTCTGTCTGTCTGTCTGTCTGTCTGTCTGTCTGTCTGTCTGTCTGTCTGTCTGTCTGTCTGTCTGTCTGTCTGTCTGTCTGTCTGTCTGTCTGTCTGTCTGTCTGTCTGTCTGTCTGTCTGTCTGTCTGTCTGTCTGTCTGTCTGTCTGTCTGTCTGTCTGTCTGTCTGTCTGTCTGTCTGTCTGTCTGTCTGTCTGTCTGTCTGTCTGTCTGTCTGTCTGTCTGTCTGTCTGTCTGTCTGTCTGTCTGTCTGTCTGTCTGTCTGTCTGTCTGTCTGTCTGTCTGTCTGTCTGTCTGTCTGTCTGTCTGTCTGTCTGTCTGTCTGTCTGTCTGTCTGTCTGTCTGTCTGTCTGTCTGTCTGTCTGTCTGTCTGTCTGTCTGTCTGTCTGTCTGTCTGTCTGTCTGTCTGTCTGTCTGTCTGTCTGTCTGTCTGTCTGTCTGTCTGTCTGTCTGTCTGTCTGTCTGTCTGTCTGTCTGTCTGTCTGTCTGTCTGTCTGTCTGTCTGTCTGTCTGTCTGTCTGTCTGTCTGTCTGTCTGTCTGTCTGTCTGTCTGTCTGTCTGTCTGTCTGTCTGTCTGTCTGTCTGTCTGTCTGTCTGTCTGTCTGTCTGTCTGTCTGTCTGTCTGTCTGTCTGTCTGTCTGTCTGTCTGTCTGTCTGTCTGTCTGTCTGTCTGTCTGTCTGTCTGTCTGTCTGTCTGTCTGTCTGTCTGTCTGTCTGTCTGTCTGTCTGTCTGTCTGTCTGTCTGTCTGTCTGTCTGTCTGTCTGTCTGTCTGTCTGTCTGTCTGTCTGTCTGTCTGTCTGTCTGTCTGTCTGTCTGTCTGTCTGTCTGTCTGTCTGTCTGTCTGTCTGTCTGTCTGTCTGTCTGTCTGTCTGTCTGTCTGTCTGTCTGTCTGTCTGTCTGTCTGTCTGTCTGTCTGTCTGTCTGTCTGTCTGTCTGTCTGTCTGTCTGTCTGTCTGTCTGTCTGTCTGTCTGTCTGTCTGTCTGTCTGTCTGTCTGTCTGTCTGTCTGTCTGTCTGTCTGTCTGTCTGTCTGTCTGTCTGTCTGTCTGTCTGTCTGTCTGTCTGTCTGTCTGTCTGTCTGTCTGTCTGTCTGTCTGTCTGTCTGTCTGTCTGTCTGTCTGTCTGTCTGTCTGTCTGTCTGTCTGTCTGTCTGTCTGTCTGTCTGTCTGTCTGTCTGTCTGTCTGTCTGTCTGTCTGTCTGTCTGTCTGTCTGTCTGTCTGTCTGTCTGTCTGTCTGTCTGTCTGTCTGTCTGTCTGTCTGTCTGTCTGTCTGTCTGTCTGTCTGTCTGTCTGTCTGTCTGTCTGTCTGTCTGTCTGTCTGTCTGTCTGTCTGTCTGTCTGTCTGTCTGATTTTGCATTTACCTACCATCTTGATGAGGGGCACTCGTCAGTCGGCGTCGTCGACACCGATGTATTCGCGAGGGAGGTGGCGGTACCCTCGCGCGCGTGTCGATGGCGTCTCACTCCTCTAGGTTGTTACGTCTGAAGAAAAAAAAATTAATTTCTCATCATGTCTTACGTACGTGCGGTACTAGTGAATAATTACTCGATCATCGCATGTCGCCTTCGCGGGGATCTATCTACCTAATTCGGATTGTGGCATGGAACGAGGTGGCATCGCGAGGGGACATTTGATCGTTGTGGATAACTCACCTGACGACCATCCGTCCGATCTCGTGCCGACGTGGTGGTGGTGGTGGTGGTGGTGGTGGTCGTCGTCGTGCTCGTATGTATTCCCGGGGAGACGACGGAGGAGAGTGTCGTATGGCGGAGGCGTGCATATCTCTTCACCGACTATTCGGAATCGAATACAATTTCGAAGGGTTATGGGCGAGGAACTGCAACGGGCTGCAGCCCGGTGGGATCGGTGCCGCCAAGAATCCCGAATCGAGCTTGACCACGATGAAATCGACGTCTCTGCCCTCGATCGCCCGCGTCCGGACCCGCGTCGGTATACCCCTGAGGTACTCGTCGATTTCTCTCGTCACGTAAGAAGGGACGTAATCTTCTAAATTTGACAACATCCTTTGTAGGAATAGGGGCAGTCCCAAAAACCGGTAGAAATCATCCGCGACGTGAGAGCGGAACGCCGACGGAGCAATCGAAAAGATTTTAAACTTACACCGGCACGATTCTTCGCCTCTGCCCCTCTCCTCTCCGTTATCTTCGGACGTTTTTACCGACTGAAAATATCCGGCGCGATGTGGGTCTCTTTTCGACGGCAACATATCTATTAGCAAATAGAACACCCTCCTCCTGAGATTAAAGAAGATCTCGCTGTCGAGTATGCGCCGAAGATCCCATATGTTGACGAACGTGCCGAAGGTGTGTAGATGCGCGTGACGTTTTAACAATTTCACTAGGCGTTCGCGCGTACGTCTCTTGCGCGACCAACTACTCGCATTTTTGGATTTCAAGCATGTGAGAATAGCGGTGCCGCCCAATCTGTCCATAGCCGGTAAATCGTAGAACATGACTATAAATAGATAATAAACGAGGAGGTGCGCGAGAGAATCGTCGTCCGCGTTCAATGTATCCCTGTGCGCGTCACCGACTATTTGGTCTGCCCAGGACGAGCACGACTCACACGCAGCCACCTCCGTCGACCGGAGGCTCCTTTTCCTTGTTTCCGGATATGTCGTCGTCGTCGCTTTCCGCGTCTGCGTAGAGGCCCCGGTCGCGCTGGGTCCACCCCGATCGACGGTGTCGGCGGTCCCCGCCGACAATGTATCCCGTCTCGGTACGGGGTGTTCCTCTCTCGCTAAGCGTCCTGCCGCGTACGAAGCACCGCCGGCGTCGTCCTCCGTCGACCGTCCCCGATCGGCCCAAGTCACGTTCTTGGCCGGAGGCGTAGTCCTCGAGCGAAGTATCGGTTTCATGGCCCCTCGTCGTTCCTAAAAGTTTACGTAACGATTCAGTATTTCTCCATCGATGGCCACCGACACTTCTCTCTCTCTCTCTCTCTCTATATATATATATATATATATATATATATATATATGGAACAACATATATTACTAACTCCCCGTAGTGCGGGACCGTCGCACGGGCAGCACCACGTTGCCGGTTGTGTCGAGGTCCCACCTCGCATTCGCCCAATCCTGACGGCTCGTCAGCCTTACGAGCTCGGAGACGGGCTGGCCTATGGCGACGGCGACGTAATGGTCTGCCCCGTCGTAGTCGGACGGTGAGTCATCGTCGGCGGTGAGGGTGTCGTCTGAGCTGGTCCCCCGGTATGGATACGGATGTGGATACTCCGGGTTCTCCAACCTTCGCGACTCTCGCAGGAACGCAAGCCTCCGGGTATCGTCCACCTCGTAATAGTGACTCCTGTCCGCTACGAAGGCTACTCTCTCGCTGGGGGGTGAGCGCCTCCGCGTCTCTCTGGTGCGCTTCCATGAATCGATAGAATGTCCATCTAACCTGGCCCGCAGCTCTCGGTGGGATGGTCTTAACCGTTTCACCGGTTGAGGCTGTCTCGCGCCTCCACTCCTCTTCACGGTTATAACGGTCGGCGATCGGGGAGGACGTGACGAAGACGGTCCCATCGGACCGAACGGTCCCTCCGACACCTCATCCGCCTGCTTCGCTGTCTCTATGAATAACTCGTTGGAGACATCCGCCAGAGATCTCCCACGGGTACGAGTCGTTCCTCCCCTTCGGACGGAGTATTGCGACGATGCGGCAGTAACGTAACGGCCCGGCCTGCTCCGGCCTGTACGGCGTCTGTCCCGTGGCATCTGTAAATATAAACCCATGAAATAGTAATGTCGGAGCCCCAGACGGGGCTCTCGTTTCGAACGGCGTTCGCCTCCCTCGTAATCATTGCGAGAACGAACCGATCACGTTTGCAGGTTATGTATGTGTTCATAGGATAGCGAACGTTTTACGCGCGTGTGCAGTGACTCAGCGAAAAATGTAATGTTTCGTTCGAGTCGCGGAGGTATGCATGGAACGAGACGAATTGCGAAATGACGAAATGCGATTATCGATATGTGTATGGTTTGGGTAAGGGACCTTGGGCAATTTCGACGTAGTAATGTAAATTTAAGTTCTTCATACCTTCACTATGTAGTCTCCGGGTTCAGACCTGGGACGAGGACACCCTACGAACCTGTCGATAACACAAATTAAGTTATGATTGCGTCGGTTACTCACGTCTATCTGTATAATACCTTTATTGCTACTTGGCCCGATGCGGCGAGTGCGTCGTACGCGGATGTAGACGGTACGCAAGAAAGCACCTGTGGATTCCATATAAACTTTAATACTATGCGAACAGTTAGTAGCATCCACTTACCTTTAGTAGGGCTGAGACGGCGTCGGCGACAATAGAACGGTGCGCTGGACTGGTACAAAAATGGAAAGTCTCGCTACGTCTTCACTCGTCCGTCCTCGAACTCGAAATGGACCGGTACCGACTTCGCCGACTACTAGGAAGTGTACATCCCCGGCCATTTTCGATATTCCGTGTGATATGTCATATTGAGTGACACTCGCTCCGCGGCACGGTACAATAACACCTCTGCTGCTTGTCACTGTTTCTTGTTTGTATGCCCGACAATGTGTGAAACGGAATCTTGTTGTCCCGTCCGTACCCGTATTAGTTGGTGGTTGGTAATGCTCATTTGTAGGTTATGTTACACCTTCGACACGCTTTTCGCTGTATCCTATTAATTTTTATCGAACATTGTTCAAGATAAGAGTATTGAGTGGTTTTCCCTCACGATCCCAATTTTTCTGGCAACATCCTTGAATTAATATAGATTTCATCGTTACTTCTACGAAGGTTTCTACCATTTGGTCGGAGTGTTACATGTATTTATGGTTAGTGTTGTTGTTTTTATCGATTTAATCTGGTCTATGTTCTATATTCTTTGTTCTAATGTATGTTTTATTAGGTCTGATGATGGCTTGTAGCCGAAACCGGTCACCGTTTTGTTACTGAATACATTTCATACGTGGTTGAGACATTTTCCTTTATCTACCCTTACGTTTGTCGGATGAGAGTTATTCATTTGTTAATTAGCCAGGTTGGAAAAATTTAACAATAGAGAATTATAGAAAATTTCCAAGGTATGGTCGCATTACATTTACACTGTATGGAAATGCTGCACCCCCTACAAGGCAGTAAGGCATTGGATCTTGACCATTCACCCGTTTTCTTGGAAAAGGTAGGTTAATAGAGTTGGAAAAAATCTCCTTCCAAAATTACTATTACGAAAAACTCCTCGATCACTTTGCCTTCCTTTTGCACCGATGTCAACTATTGTGAAACAATAAATTGCATCACATACTGCTGGTAATATCACACTGAAGAACTGCTTGTAATTAAAAAAATCTGGACCAGTATTTGGAGGTGCCTAAAACCATTCTTGAAAATAAAAATAATCTGGTATATACATTTATCATTACTGGTATTCTGACATGATTTCCATCAATGGCACCTACACAATTGGGGAAACTCCATTTTCTTTCCAAATCTGTAGCAATTTCATTCCTCATTTTTTCATTAGGACATGGCATACTCTTTTTAAGTAGAAGAAGAAGAAGTTTAAAGCTTTCCAAAGACCAATGCAAGTGCTTTTAATAGTATCAGAAACAGTAGTGTAGGCTATCTGTAGCTGTATGAAACGCTTCTCATACTGTGACGTGGTTTCCCCGGGATGCAGCAGTGTCGTCGCCGGCACGACGTCTCTTTGCTGAAAGGTTACGTCACTATTGGAATATTTAGATTCTTGTAGGGATCTAGAATTAGCATTTCGAAGCTGGGACTATCACGAATTGCCAGTCGTAGCTCAAGCTCAACGTCACATGTGGAACGTTAAAGCCACCAATCAGCTCGAAAAACCACGTATTGTCATCGTTGGATTCCAAACAGGTCGAAAGAATGGTATAACTAGATATATGTCCCAGTTTGATCACATAAAATTAACAAAGATAAAATTATTTTTAAATTCACAAATGTACCCCTATGATAATTTAAATTTAAATTTTGACAAATCTCAATTCACGGTGGCGTATGGAATGTACACATCATTCCAAGGATCTTATTATTATAAAGCTATCGCTGAGCCATATCTAAATCTTAAGGATTTCTCAGAAAAGGCCCCCTTATTTCTTATCGATTGTAGTCAGCAGAACGAATCGTTGAAAAGCGGATCTGTGGACATTAGGTTGGAATTTGAAACCAGTGATAATGTTGCACCGAATACTACAGCCTTTGGTATAATGATTCATGATCGTTTAGTAAAGTATAACCCTCAAACCAATGTTGTAAAAATGTTTTAAAGTAACGTAAAAAAATATTTTTCATTTTTAAAAATTATTAAAAGAAATAAAAATGTCTAACACTCCAATACACTTACACTTGATGAATTTTAATTGGTGGTAATTTTTGAATTACAATTTCAACCATCCAGTCCCCATCCTTAATCAAAACATCTTTATCTGCTATAAATACAAAACTTATAGGCCCTGTGTACCCAGCATCGATAACACCAGGTCGGACTGTGCCCACCATATTCACCGAAGACCTCCCCTGCAACATCCCAAAATACCCAGTGGGGATGCAAATTTTTTCTTTTATAAGAATCCTAGTTGGGATCCCCTTGTGGCAGCGGTGTTCTCCAGCTACACGGAGATCGAAACCTGCATCATCTTCGTATTCAGCATACTCTTCCGTTAACTGCGATGTTTGCGTTTGAACTAATTTCATTTCAGAGGGAATTTTTATAAAATATAAATTTTGTAAATTTTCTCTTTTAGCATATTCCTCAATACGTCTAAATACTATAATTTGTGCTAGTACATATCTAAAAGATAAAATATCTAGACCATTATTTCTTAATTTCATTGCTAATACAATTTCATGAATGTGTTTAAAATTTGGAAGAAGGAAAATAATATTACATTTTTTTAATAAATCTTTGAATATATGAGAACAAGATAACATGGCAAATTTTGAATTAAATTCTTGGTGTTTACAATTTAGGTGAGAATCCACTAAATTGTAAAAAAATTGGGTAAAATCTACCTATCTACAATAAAATTCCCGTTATCATCATTAAGTTTTGTATAAAAGTTTATTAAACATAGAGCCTCTAAAATTAAATTATTTCTTTTCATTTGAAACTCAGGGTAAATTTCAGAATTTTCGTGTAAATCTAATATTTTACCCCTGTTCTTAATTTTTTTTACAAAACTTGACTTCCCCAAACGAGCTACCCCGTCTATAAACCAATTTGAATCTAAAGGAAATTTTTCTACATCCGACTCCTTAAACGGGAAATTTGTACAATTTTTTTCGTTCATCACCACAGTAAACGGATTTGCTGTTACTCGTATAGAGTCGTTTGAAAACAATAAATATCTTAGAAGAAATAAAAAAAATTAAAAATATTTGAAAATTAAAAAAGATTAAAAAAACACTACCTCTTCCCCATATCGTGAAACGTCATCTTGATCATGGTTGTTATTATCGGCACTTCTTCTTTTGTGAAACACAAAAACACACACAGGTGTACGAGTCTTATGAATGTACTAAAAGTATAAGTACTCCCATCACGCGTGCGATTAATTACATTCATATAAATACCATTAACCTTGTATGTATTACTTAAATTAATGGGAGACGTCTCCTTTCAATTTTAATTAATGATTTAATATCACCGTGTGCATTTGATTGCACTTTGAATAATTAATAATAACGTCATCCTTGAGTGTTATGATGCGGAAAAACCCAACTTACTCAGCGACTTATTCATATGTGATTCTAAAAAATCACATGCAATTAAATGCATTTTGCGTTAATTAGATACAGGGAAAAACACCCATTTAAATTTTAACAAGGATTATCAAAACACCACGTGCATATAATTGCACTTTGAATGTTGTCCATAAGTGTTATGATGTAGAAAAAACAACTTACTCATCGACTTGTTCATGTGCAATTATAAAGACAATTACGTACAATGAATTTGCATTTGCATAAATAACCATATTGCATTTTAATGAGATACAAGGAAAAACAACTAATTTTAAATTCTACGAATGATTTCAAAAACAACACGTGCACTTAATTGCATTTTGCATGATACCATCAACCCATATGAATATTATTTTAATTAGAAGCAGAAAAAAACAACTTATTCTAATTCATCATTTCATTTCAAGATTAAATTTTTCCAAAAACCACCACATGTAATTAATTTCAGTTGCATATGAATTAAATAAGCTCATAAGAACCGTGCTCCAATAGATTTCTGTCAAGAGCTGAAGCTACTATGTTGCTTCTCAAGGCCTGAGGGAATTTCCCGTATTTGCTAAGTGTTGTTAAATCAACAGGCCTGGGACACTCCTTCTCACCAATCCTGCCTAAAAACATGATAACCATGCCAGGGAAACAAGAGGCAAATCTAGACATGTTTATATCATCAGGTCTGCTCTTGATGTCGGTCGTTAAGCCATACCTCTTTACCAGCTCATCAAATTTCTCCTGACCTGTTTTTGACATCTTGGCTGATATTTTAGTTATTGCTGTCCCCCTTGTCAAGAAGATATAAGTCAATTGGGCTATATCTGTTTGATTATAACCTGGAGTGCCTTCAATTGCTAGTCTGGTCTTGAGCACATCAAATCCTCTATAGGAAAACTCTTGCCTAGTAGTCTCTGGCAATGAAGACTGGTAAAAGGCCGATATAAATAAAGTTAAAATTAAGTTTTAAAATTGTGTTAGAACACGTAGACAAAATTTAATTTGGAAGGAAACTGAGTCATGTTTTAAAAGCAGAATCGGAACAGGCATTATAATTAATTACGAAATTAAAGATCCAATCATTTTTTTCATTTAAAACAGATAAGATCTAGTTTGAAAGAGTCCATATTGAATGTAAATGTTATTTTTATTGCAAATTTCATTAAACCGCAAAATGGAGAGACTGATATCAAACACTTTGTTACTAAAAACGAAATCATAGATTATAATACTGATATTAAGAAATGGTATTCTGAAAATGTAAAGTTTAAAATTATTTTAAACAAATTGGAAGAATTTCAGGAAAAGGATTCAGGTTGGGCGTTATATGAAATTATTCATCTTAAAGTTAATATAAATCGTTGTACACCAATAAATATTGGAATTTCAACTTTTGTTGATGCACCAAAATTTATTAAAGTTACGAAGGGTGTATTAAACATTAGAAATGATGAGAGAGAGAGAGAGAGAGAGAGAGAGAGAGAGAGAGAGAGAGAGAGAGACAGACACAAACAAGTTACAAAAACAAATTTATTTAGACAAAACATAAAGGAACGTCGTCGTCGTCGTCGACTAGCAAAATGAAATTAGTACTTCTACAAAATAAATACATTTGATATGAACGTATGTAACATTTCGATAATATACCTAATAAATGCGATTTAACAAAACAACACATATAAATGCAATACAAAAGCGAGTTGCAAAACCAAATTTATTTATACAAAACATAAAGAAACGTCATCGACTAGCAAAATGAAAGTAGTACTTCTACAAAATAAATACATTTGATATGAACGTATGTAACATTTTTATAATACCTAATAAATGCGATTTAACAAAACGAGACATATACAAAACAAAGAAAACAAAAAAAATCATATCAAATTATACCCCGTTTCACGTTAAACGACATAACAGACACACGCACGCGCACACAAAAACACGCAGACACAAAACGACCTAAAAAAACGAAATGTTATGTATCGTACTGCGACGACGGACATCGCTTCCGGGAGCGATGTATGTATCCCGTCGTATGTATTCGCCGTACAACATTTCGTCATTTGGTTCACGTTCACATCGACGGCACAGGGATCCCTCCCCGGGCGAGGGCCATCACGAGCATCGTACGTCTCCCCTCCGATTTGCAGTTCTGGGCTGCCTGGATTAAGGCTGCTTCGTCGAAGGGTCGCAGGAGGCGCTTGTACACTTTCTCCTCTCTGTCTTGGTCCCAGGGCCTAATTATGTAAAATTGTTTCACCATTCCCGTCACGTCGACCGGCCATAACGGCCATCCTCTGTACGAACACAAGGCTGGATCACCAACGGATAGCGCGACGGGGACCACCTTTCTCGCCGTTAGTCGTGCTCGTTTTCTTTTCGGCCTTCGTGTCGTGGCGCTCGCCGTCGACGTCGACGGGGCAGACGGTTCTCCGTCGTCCTCCTCGTACTCCTCCTCCCACTCCTCCTGCTGCACCTCCTCCCCCTCCTCCTCCTCCTCTCGTGACACCTCCTCGTCGCGACGGACGACGCCGTGCGCCTCGGCTTCCGCGACATCCTGCGCTGCTCCATCGTCGATGACGAAGTCGTCGAAAGCTTTGAAATCTCCCGGCTTCGACGCCTCGAGTCGCAGGTAGGGCTGAGACGGAGATGCGCCCCGTTCGTGTACGAACACTATCGCACGATTACCGTCGTCTTCGCTCGTCGGCGTCGGCGGCATCGTCGTCGTCGCCTCCGCCGCCGCCTCGTCGCCGTCGCCTCCGCCGCCGCCTCGTCGCACGATCCAGGGGCTATTTCGGTGACTCGTACACGCGGCTTCACCAGCCTCGAAGCCAACTGGACGGCGAGCGCTTCCAGCTCTTCCTCCTCGGCGTCGTCGTCTCCTTTGTCGCCGTAGTAGTCGTGTTCTGCGTCGCTCACCCGCTCGGCGGCGGCGTCGGCTTCTTGGTCTCGACGCGTCCGTACCCCGAAAGCGCCTCTGAGGAGAAACGTGTCCGGGACGTTCCGCGGGACGCGGAACTCATCTGTTCATTGAACTGAAAAAATAATTTCACGTCCGTCTCTTCCTCCTCACTGAAACGTTCCGACCTGGTGAAAAACACCTTCGGCTTGGAAAGCATAGCACGCATCTCCTGCTTGCATTCCAACCCCTTCGCTGCGGACCTCAACTTGTCGATCTCTGTGACGTTGAACGGTCGCCGTTGTTCTTGGATGCGTGCCATAGACGAGTAGTCGTTCGATGGGAAACCGAGGATGTGTACGTTGACGAGAGTTTTCAGCGCGTTCACGCCGAGCGGATGATCCCCTAGCAACAGCCGATCGTGGGGTTCCTTGAGGTCTGCGGTATCTCTCTGGCGGTGTAGGTGGTAGGTGATCGTGAAGAACGAGGAGAACGCCCACGGCTCGAGCAGCCGTACTCTCGTACTTTCAAACGGCTGGAGGATGCTCTCCATCCGTCTCTTCGTAGGAGTCTTGATCCGGCGCTTGAACGTCTCCCCTCTTATCTTCGGGAATGGCATCTTCATGGTGTTCGCGATCGACTGGATCTGCGCCGCTTCCATAAAATCCGGATCCGGGACACGGCTGCGCTCGCCGTACAGGGCTCGGACTATCCTGACTGGATAGTGTACCGGATAGTACCGGGCTGCAGCCCGGTGGGATCGGTGCCGCCAAGAATCCCGATTGTATGTTTATTACAGTAAAATCGACATCCCTGCCCACGATCGCCCGCGTGCGGACGCGCGTCGGTATATCTTTCAAGTACTCCTCGATTTCTCTCCAAACGTAAAGTGGGACGTAATCTTCTAGATTCGACTAAATCTGTTGTAGGGCAATAGGCATCGCCATAAATGGGTAGAAATCATCCGCGACGTGAGAGCGGAACGCCGACGGAGCCCGTACAAAAATTGTAATCTTACACCGGCACGACTCTTCCCCTCTGTCCCTCTCCTCTCCGTCATCTTCTGACGTTCGTACCGAGTGGAAATATCCGGCGCGATGGAGGTCTCTTTTCGCTGGCAAAATATCTACTATCAAATAGAACACCCTCCTCCTGAGTCTAAAGAATATCTCGCTGTCCATTATGCGCCGAAGATCCGATATGTTCGCGAACGTGCCGAAGGTGTGTAGGTGCGCGTGACGTTTTAACAGTTTAATGAGGCGTTCGCGCGTACGCCTTTTGTGCGTCCAACTTTTCACATTTCTCGATTTCAAACATGTGAGAATCGCGGTGCCGCCCAATCGGTCCATAGCCGGTAAATCATAGAACATGAGTATAAACATATAATAAACGAGGAGGTGCGCAAGAGAATCCTCGTCCGCGTCCAACGTATCCCTGTGCGCGTCAATAAGTCTCCCCAGGACGAGCACGACTCACATGACGCCACCTCCGTGGGGCGGAGGCTCGATTTCCTCGTTTCCGGATATGTCGGTCTCGGCCCCGGTCGCGATGGGTCCTCCCCGATCGACGGTATCGGCGGGTATGGGAAGGCCAAGAGGTATTCAGTTCCCTCTGTCGAATGGCAGCACTTAATTTATCATTAGAATATCGGGCCACAGGCATTTATCGTTACTGATTAACCAACAAGTTGGTACCGCAGCAACTGACTGGTCGGAAAAAAATTTACCACAGTCCATGATTTTCTTTCTGCCATTGTAAAACTCTAAAACTTAATTTTTGAAGCAAATTGTAGAAAAGATTTAAAATTACCAAAAATAACTGACAAGAGTAAACTCCAATTTGTAAAAAGTAGAGTGAAAAATGTTATTAAACTGTATTACATATAGATGTAATAGATAGTTGAATAGATATTAAAAGTTTAAAAAATTCCCTAAGCAGGAACAAATTGAAAACAATTCTGAAAAATCGAAAATTGACAAGTTATTTCGTATCGAGAGAAACTGAATCAAAATTTATTATAGCTATTTGATAGTTAAATATATATGTTAAAAATTAAAAAAAATTTTAAGCAGATTTTCGAAAAACATTAAAAAAGTCGAAAATTTATCACAGTGAACTCGTATTTTTAAAATTTATTCTATATAATTTAATAAATAATTATTATTATTTATTTATTATTATATTATTATTATTATTATTTATATTACATATAAAAAATAATAACTTAATTAATAAGAATAGTTAAAAAATTCCTTAAGTTTATTAAAAAAAATGTGAATATTTGAACTCATGATCTATTAAAGAAAATAAAATAAATTAAAGAAAATAAAATAAAAAAATGTGAATTAATTTAATTAAAAATATTTGATATATGGAAGAATAAATACTGAAAATTGAAAAAATTATTAGAAAGTTACGATACAATTTCATACAACTGAAAAAATAATTGACTATTTCTAAACATGCTCAAAATACACTGATTATAGAGATTATGCTACACTACACCATGGCAAATACAATCTTATTTACATAGTATGTAATTGAGAAAAAACTCATTTGTTGTCATTAAATTTAAGTTTTATGCACTTAAATGAAACATCACTTGAACTCCATGTTTTAACTTTGCTTATATTCTTGCCAATTAAAAAAATGTTAAAAACAGAGGACTCGCAAGGCTTCTCATAGAAGTTTTCCCTCTTCGTGTATTCATAGCCTAAGATAAAGGTTTCTCCGTCCCCTGTTGACATAATATTACAAATATTTATAATTTCCCCACCTTTCATGCAGCAACAATTGTCTGGTTCATGAATTTTTAAAGGAAATACGCTTAAATTGTTGTTGTAATGAGAGTTACTATATAATGGGTATAATCATCAGCATTTACAGCTGCGTGTAGGTTTTTAAGATTATTCACGACATCTATAAGTTGGCTGTTATTACATTTTTTCTTTTTCTTGGGCGGAGCGTTAGGGGAAGCGGTGGATGGTACAAAAGCTCCAATGCTGGCTTTCGTTGGTGTTTGTGATGCTGTTTGCAACAATCCTCCATTCACTTGATCTCCACCAACACCAAGTACTTCTTGCTCACCTACTTCTTCTGTAATCTGCAAAAACAACGTAATTTATTTTTTGTAATTTAATGGTTTTCTTGAAATTTGCAATGACACATTTATTTTCTTTTCTTCTTTTTGAATTAATTGAATAAAAATGTCAAATGTAAGTAATATTTATTGATTACCGTCGCTCGGGGTGAGATTGATCATAAAAAAATTTTTTTGCGAAAATTTTAGTTCAACGTAATAAATATTTTTTGTAAACAAATTGTTTCAATATATGGTAGCGTCAGATACAACATTCAATATTCATAAAATAAAAAAAATTAACAGTTACAAAAAGAAAAATTGTCGTGAACAATCTCATACTACAAGTGGGGTGTGATTGATCACAACAAATTTAATGCATAGATTAAACAGGGAATCCCATATAAGATTTATTAATCTGACCCCAGTCTCTTTCCGACTCACGGTTTGAGAGTCATACAAGTTGTTATTATATGGGGTGGGATTGTTCACTGCGGGAGAGATTGATCAAAGGTAAATTAGTGATAGGTGCAACAAAATGTATTTTAGAATTGTATTTTAAAAATTAAGACATACTCTAGTTCACATCCAAAAAAAAAACTATTGATTGTAACGAAATCTCAGGTTACCGAAAGGCAAAAACAAGAATAATGTGTTTTATAATGTTTTTACATTAATATAAAACATGGGAGAATGTAGAGAATTGTAGAGGGTTGAGTTACATTTCGCAAACATGGATTTCCTTTATAAATAAGTAAGTTTAACAACAGTGGGGGTTGGCAAAATTCTATGCCAACCCCAAATTCATCATCGGGTTGTGGAGCAAATATTTTTCGTGTCTTATCACAACTTTTCATCCCCAAGAGTTAAATCTCTTGATTTCCTTCCTCAGAATTTACACCCTGTATTACTGTCAGGTAGCGGTAAACCGTCTTCTTCCTAGACCCTCCTAAGACCTTTACTAGTATAAACTTTCCAACTGCAATGTCTTCATATCGTGGTTCAATGTATTCAGTTTCTTGTTGCACAACTTCTTTAATGTCTTCCTCAGGTTCGTTATCTGAATTATCGTTAGTAAGTGGTTCATGAACATCTGAATCGCTAGAACTTTCCCTGCTTGCTGTAACACTTTTGCCAGGTTCAACCGTTAGCTTCTTGCGTTTTATATATTTTCTTGTTGGTGCTGCTACGAACCTCTATTGTTGTAAATAGTTTACAAGGGCATCGCTAACATCGGCCACAGCACTATTATCGTTAACTGGAATTTTACGTAAAACTCGCTCCGGATCTATTGGCACGATTCCCGTTGCTTGAAATGAACTAATCAGATCATTCTTAATAGCATTATCGGATCTCTTTTCTATTTCGACTAGAGTAGAAGCAAGCAGTTGAGGAAAATCGTTCCTCCATGCAATCTTGTGACGTGGTTTACCTCGAGAGGCAGTAGTGTCGTCGGCGGCACGAAGACTCTCTGCTAGAAGGTTACGTCACTTTGTTGAATTGGCGCTATTTGCGGAGTTTCGGAGTTTTAAGGTCGGTTTTACGGTTTTGCTCGGGCGCCAGATTTTTAAGGGTTTACTCCCTAAAGCCATGGGGTAGTTTATACTCAGGAGAATGCCAGGAAGTCCGTGAAAATAAAACACACAATTCGGAAAAACAAATAAAACTACTTTATTATAGAAAACGGTATTAAAGTAAAGATAAACAACAGGTTAGAGAAATGGAAGCATTGGCGACGGTGCATTAACTAAAAATCGGTTTCTACAGAAAAGCGGCATCTATGTACAATTTTCCCTAATTCTACGAAAAGATCCGGCAACTATGTACATCGGAAATACGTGGGTGGTGTCGGTCTTACGAAGCGGTCAGGCAACAATGCACGGTGCGGTTATAAAAGGGGGGGGGGTAGTGCATAGCGGTCTATCTAATCTAGTAGATGACATGCCTATCCGCAATAGAAGAGCTAGTTACGTGCAACGGTTAAGCAAGTGTTACGAAGCGGTGAGAGCGGGGCAAGCATTATGGGTGAAAATCTAGCAAGCGGGGTTTATCTATATTTAGTAAGGAACGGTTATGCAATGCGGCGGAGTTTAATTCGAAATATTAATTAGAAATTTAATTAGAAAAGCAGCGGTCGCGAATTACGTCAGGGAAACCAGGCATAATCGGTACTCCAGGCGCCGATTCGATAATAGGGCGAACGGGGCCCTGCGGGTAGTCGAGACAACCGGGAATTTGTTGGATTGTGTTCAAGGAGGCCACCCCGAGTATCACCCTGGGGAGCACCTACCCAAACAGCCCGAATTGATCCTCCCGAGTATCACCCTAGGAAGAGTCAGTTCGTTGGTCTAATCCAACGGGAACGGCAGGGAAGCGGGTGGGGTCGTATTCAGGGAGGCCACCCCGAGTATCACCCTGGGGAGCACCTACCCAAACAGCCTAAATTGATCCTCCCGAGTATCACCCTGGGAAGAGTCAATCCAATAGCTTTACCCAACGGGACGGTAGGGAAGGGGGCGGTCGAAATTCCCTAACAGGTACTTTACCTCGAACGGTCGGTTCCTGGTTCCCCGGTCGGTCGGTTCGGAACGGCAACACTGCGAACGGCGGGATCGGTACGGCACGGCAACGGCGGGATCGGAACACGTGTGCGGTGTGCTTATCAGAGCACCTGCGGTTGTCGGAAGAAGACGCGGAGCACGTTTGATGATTTTCGATATCTTTCTCTCGGATTTAGAGCTCCCGAATAAATAATTTTGGGTAGTTTGCTGCTCGTAGATTAGAGAGACAACTGGTGGTCTTTTGTTTAAACTTGGTCTCGGATTTTGCAGGTGTTACGGCGGAAAGACAATTGTTATTTATTTTAATTTACGGAATTTCCGCAAATGGTAACAGAGGGAGACATGGCCTCTTGCCATCGGAAAAATATGCTTCGTCACAATCTTAAATGGGCGGAAACATCCCACGTCTAAAGGCTGGGTCAGGTGAGTAGAATTACGAGGTAAGCAGACGAAAGCAATGTCGTTTTCTTGACATTTCGTTAAAACAGTGTCAGTGAACTGCGACGAAAGTGTGCAATGATCTCTAGAGAGTGGACTGTATGTAGATATCTCTCGTAACTCGTGGGTGGCTGCGGAGATAAATCTTGTCTCCAGGTTGTAAGGCTGAAGACGTTCTTGAAGATTGAAGATCAGCGCGTGACGTGATCTCCTTGAAGTTCTCGAAGTTCTTGTAGTCGGAGATCAGGACTTGACGTGATCTCCTTGAAGTTCTGGAAGTTCTTGTAGTTTGGAGAGAGAGCGTAAGCGTACTCCCCGGATTGAAGTCTGTTAGGTTTTGGGTAGTCGAGTTAAGCGGCGTGAAGAAAGATCACAACACACTGTCGTTTTGAGCATACTAGGTATACTAATTTATTGTACCAAAATTCAGGGTTTTTATACAGATTCATTTTACATAAGTCAAATACGATTATATTATTTCGTTACCTTGCACCCAGCTGACCTTCCGTTATCACGTTACCGAGATGTTGCGTTATGCTTAGTGTAATGTCCTCTTATTACCGAGGACATTCTTGAAAGAAACTCGGAGAATAATTTGAAGTAACGTTGATTTATTGTTGATTTCATATAACTCGGTTTGCGGTCTTTTACATACTGTGGTTTAATAGATACTTTTTGAATCGATCACTGCGACTGTTAACATGAGTACTCAGCGTTCAACTGACGATCGCATATCTACAGGTGAACTGCCTTTCGTTCAGTCACCTGTTGACAAAGCATAATTGGAAATATGGTATTGAACGGATGTGCGATTGTCGTTGTCCGCGTAGGTATTGCTAAGTTCGATAATGCGTACTTAGCTATTTGTGAAATAAACGATAGGTTAATGTACTTAATTAAGTGTCTTTTACTTGAGGTCATAGAAGGGCATTACACCACCCCTCCTAAATGAGCGGACTCCGATATTGACGCGGAGTCTGCGAGAGCTACTTGACCTCGAGTAAAGAGCTGCAATAAGCCATAAAAATGCGTGATTATCCTATATAAAGATGGTAGATATATTAAGTATAAACAAATGTTAAAATATTGAGTTATATACATCATGAAATTGTTAAAAATTATTAAATCTATTATTATATTATATGAAATGTAGATTAAAATTATTAAAAAGAAAAAAAAAAAGGGAGAATTGACAACAATCGAAATAAGATTGTTGTTTTATTGCGAGACTTCGTAACATTGTACGTGTTAAACGACGTTCGTCTCGGGTTGAGAACGAATTCTGCGTTCTGCACTTTTTGCTCTCCATGCTTTAATAATTGCGTTGCTTTGGGGTACAGCACTTTTAGAGGTTATCTTAACAACTGGGTCAATGAATACTAATGGTGTTAAGTGCAAAGTGCAGTGTTATTGTACTAATTATATTTGCAAAGGAGGTTGTAACTATTACTTAGGTATGTATGCTATAATGCTATGTCGAAACTTAACTTATATCAGATTGTTTTTGTGTTTGATAAATGTAGATAAAAATTCGTTCGAGTCAGCGTTCCTTATTCGTCGGTTATAATGCTTACGTTAAGGATAGGAGAGAGAGAAAAGGAGAGAAAATGGAATGGTAGGTAGATTTATATATTATATTATTAGCTTATTAGTTAAATTAATTTTTATTACATATATATTTATTTTTTTTATAGTGGTTAAGCTTCTTGAGCGTCCGTTGCGGGGCCGTATGGACGCACACGGTTTTTGTGAACCTTCGCTGTTTTTCCTTCATCATTCGAGATGACGCAATTCGGATCCTCTACTGTGGTAACTACAAATGGTCCTTTATACCATGGATCAAATTTACGTCTTCCTTCGTTTGTCAAGGTTACTAGGTCTCCGGGATTTATATTTAATGGTTTCGAATTTATGTTTACTTTTGAGTTTCTTTTTCGTTTTTCCATTTCAAGATGTTGCGCTACTCGTAAGTGAGCGTACTGTAATCTGTATCGGAGTTCCTGTTCGAACGCATCGATATTGTAACATGGTTCTATTTTACTGTTTCGAAGAGTATCTGGCAGATGAACCTGTCGGCCATATACTAATTCGAAAGGTGTGTAATTATGGTACGTGCTTGGTGTTGTATTATAGCAAAATGCGTAGTAGTGTATCCAGTTATCCCAGTCATTGTGAAATTCATTGATATACATTCGAAGGAATTCATTCAGTACTCTGTGATTACGTTCACAGCCTCCGATTGTTTGGCTGTGGTATGCTGTAGATATTTTGTAGGATATACCGAGTAATCGAGTCAGGTTCTCGAGCACCTGGTTCTTATACTCGGTTCCCATGTCTGTCCGAATTTCTTTCATTGGTCCGTATATTAGGATGAAATGCTTTACTAAGTTTTCCGCGATTGTATTGGCTTCTTTATTGGGTATAGGGATAACTACTACGTATTTTGTTAGTTCGCATTGAACCGTAATAGCATATTTGTTATCTTGTATGGTTGTTGGGAGTTTACCGATTGTATCTATACACACAATATCGAACGGTTGCTGTGGGGTTGGTGTTAATATTAATGGTTCGGGTTTTCTTATTTTACTTTTATTTATTTTACATTGGTGGCATTGTTGTGTAAAGTTTGCAACGTCTCGTGACATGCCTTTCCAAATGTAAGTAGATCTAAGCTTCTTCAGAAGTCTTTTTTGACCGTTATGACCACCCAGCAGCGGATCATTATGATGCTGTTTTATTAGGTGTTGTTTTTCCGCATTAGTCTCTACTTTTTGCCTAGCCCTGATGAGTATGATGCTGACTTTTGTTAAATAATGATTACTTTCCTCTTTCAGTATATTTGGAGTGCACTCCTTGAAAATTTGGTCGTTAAGACACAGTTTAACTTTTTTTATTTTCATATCGCTGGCTATTTTATTTAGCTCAGGCAGAACTAGCGCTAGAGCTGTTCTGCCATTAGCGACTGGGATGGTTCTGCGCGCGATGAACCTACCCTTATGCCTCAGTGACATCCTTAGATGTGTGGGCGTTAACTGAAAGCTTAATAGTGGTATTTTTATTACCTCAGCATTATTAAGGGCCTCATAAACTTTGGGCTCTGTGATTGCATTATTTACGGGGTTGTTACTCTTTTGGGGCTGGTCGGAAGATCGAGACTTTGATCGAGTTACTACTAGTACATTACTGACATTTTTTGCTATGGACTTAAGCTCGTCGATTGTGATGCGTGACAAGGCGTCTGCACATACGTTTTGTTCGCCTTTTACATATTGGATGTCGAAGTTGTATTCTTCGAGGTCCAATCTCATACGCGTTAACTTAGATGTTGGGTCTTTCATGGAAAATAAGTAGATAAGTGGTCGGTGATCTGTTTTGACTGTAAATTTAGTTCCGAAAATGTAGCAATGAAAATATTTTATTGCCCAATGTACTGCGGTCAGTTCTTTGAGGATTGTGGGCTTGTGTGATTCGCCTTTAGTAAATGATCTGGATGCGTAGGCTATAGGTAGATCGTTTCCATTGAAATTTTGAGAGAGAATAGCACCGCATGCATAGTCTGAGGCGTCTGTTGTTATTGTGAATGGTTTCGAAAAGTCGGGGTATTGCAGGATTTGCGGTGATGTTAGTGCTGCTTTTAATTTGATGAAAGAATCTTGACATTCCTTGGTCCATTCAAACTTCACGTTTTTTCTCGTAAGCTGATTTAAAGGTGCTGTTAACTCTGCAAAATTTCTGATAAACCTGCGGTAATAATTTACAAACGCGACGAACCGTTTAACCTCGCCCGCTGCAGTCGGTACGGGGTATTTTTTGATGGTGTCATATTTCGTTTCGTCAGGTAGAATACCTTTATCGGTTATCTTGTGGCCTAAATATGTAACTTCATTACGAAAAAATTGACATTTGCGCGGGTTAAGTTTTAAATTGAATTTTCGACACGTTGCGAACACCTTTTGCAAATTTGACAAGTGGTGGTCTGTTGAACAGCCAATAACAATCAGATCATCCATGTATAAAAATGCTCTTTCTGGAGTAATGCCTGCGAAAGCTATTGACATCATCCTCTGAAAGCTATTTGGGCTAACTGACAAACCAAAAGGCAATCTCTTAAATCGGAAAGATCCAGCATCTACGCTAAATGAAGTTACGTCTCTAGATTTTTCGTCGAGTGGGATTTGGTGAAAACCAGATATCAAATCTAGCACTGAGAACCATTTGGCTCTTCCTAGTTGATCTAGAATATCTTCTATTCGTGGTAAAGGAAATTTATCGGCTAATAATTTTTTATTAAGCTGTCTGTAATCAATAACTAGACGCCACGCTTTTTCCCCATTTTGTGATTTTTTTTGAACTAGAAGAACTGGACTATTATACTCCGAGACTGATGGTTCTATAATGTCGTGTTGCAAAAGTTTGTCTACCTGCCTGTTTAATTCGTCTTTTTGAGTGTGCGGTGATCTATAGTTCTTTATATATACTGGTTTTTTGTCTGTAAGTCGTAATTTTTGTTTGTAGAAATTGTTGACAGTAACGTAATCAGAATCTAATGTAAAAACGTCCGTGTATTGTTCGCAAAGTGACATCACTTTGTCCTTCACGTAATCCGGTATTCCCTCGGTGTTGATTTCTTTACGGAAATTGTCTAAACGGTCGACGTTATCGTCTGTTAGTTTGTATATGTGAAAGTTGCGTAGGTCAGTTGTGTTGACTTTAATATTTTTTATTGTCACTGGGTTGTCGTTTGTATTTAGTAGTTTAATGAGTGGAGATTTGTTTGAGACTATCGTTCGAGCTATGAATACACCTGGATGTATTTCGTCATTAGTTACTACCGCGTCGTTTGTTAATGTTTTAAGTTTAGGGACAGGTCTAACAACTTCACATCTTGGTGGTAAGATTATTGTCTCGTCGTCGGGTCCACTAGAAATTGGGAGTTGTAACTTCTTGCGTCCTACTTGAACTGTCATGCACCAATTATCGTAATCTAATATACACTTGTACTTAGTAATAAAATCTCGACCTAGTATTGCATCTGATGGTATGGGAAAATCGGATGGGACTATCTGAAAAGTGTGTTTTACTTCATGTCCCTTGAGAAAAATTTTTGTACTCATTGTACCTAATGATTGTACTGCGCCACCTGTTACTCCTTTAATATTTGTTTTATTTGACTCATCTAAAATTTGATTGGGGTCTAATTTTGATTGTTTAAATATGGATATATCTGCCCCAGTGTCAATTAGAAATGAACAGTCTAAATGGGACATAGCAGTAGTAAGTACGATTGAATTTGAAAATGAGAGATCAAAATGATAAATATTCGCATCAGATTTTCCCTTAACCTCCGTTACTGGGGGTCTCGGCCGTTTCCCTGGTCGGGTTCCATTTCATCGTTGTTTTCCGATGAAAGGTTATATACCCGGGTCGGGTTTCCGTGACCTCGTGAACGATTTCCACTGCCGCGGATTCGTTGACTGCCGCGATAGTTATAATAGGATCTATTTAAATTCCCTTGACCTTGGCTTTGGCGGCCTCTCGAGCTTATCGCACCACGATTGTTGCGAGTATTATTATTGTTATGATTACCTCGACCACGATAATTATTACGATAAAAAGATGGTTGATTTCGTGTATAGAAAATACTAGACGAAGATGTTGGCTGTGTTGGACTAACGCTTATGAATTTAGTGAGAGCGTCTTGGATGGTGGAGAAATTTCCAGCTTCCATTACTATACTAGCTCTCTCTGATGTTGTATTTTTGATTATGGTTCGTACTGTATGTTCAGTGGCGTATTTGGTCGCCACCGCAACTGGTACACCCTCAGCTATATAGGCTTTTTGAAGTTTTTCCGCCAATATCTCCATTTCTGCCGCGTATGCATTAATGTCTTTGTGGTTCTGTTTGCAGTTAGATAATTTAGTTGCAAGCGACTGAGAACTTTCAGTTTGAATTCCTGATTGCAGTTTAAGAATTATATTGTCTAAGGTATTTTCATTTGTAATAAGGTCCCTCGCCTTGCCCGTTAAGCGAGTCTTAACGAACGCAATGGCATTGGGGCCATGATCATTGGAGATTGTTTTCAGCAATTCTAGTGCATCTATGAATGCACGGAGTTTGTTTGGTGAGCCATCAAATTCTGCTGGAAGAATTTGACTGGCGAGCTTGAAGAATTCAATGTTTGATAGAGGCATATTCGCAGTTTGAATTTCTTCGTCTGAATCAGATTCAGCTAGAGAAGAACTCGGATCTATATCCGTTAGCCAGTCGACTGGTACCACGTACTTAGCTTGTAGCGCGGCAAAAGCTTTTACTACTTTGTCTCTAATCGCGTGAAATAAGACTCGAGCTTCTGCTCTTTGTGTGTTATCGAATTGACTGTATGTTGACCGTAGCAATTTAGTAGTTGCATTAAAGTGATTAATTAAGGTATCCCTAATTTCGGCTCGTACAGTTTCAGACTTAGGTACTTCTTTCTTTATCGCGCGTTTGGATTGACTCACTGTTGATTCTTTTAATAGTGTCAACTGCCGTCTAATATCATCCCAAGATGATGACATCTATGGTCTCTTTGACAGTAAAATATAAGAGGTAGAGTCCAGTGGTTTTTAGAGTGTCACTAGGGGAGTAAAGGGTGGGAAACGTAAAATTGTCGCATAATCGTTTAACTCGTAATAGCAATTAGTGAGCAGCAAAGTCAAAGTAGTTATAAATTTTACGATAATTCAAGATTCAAGTTTATATCTTAGTTCTTAGCATAATTAAGTTGTAATTAATCCTTAGTCTAGATGATTTTTATTTAATTTTAGCTTAGATTTACGTGGGATAAGATAGTATATATGGTTAAAGTGCTTGTATATACGCAATTTGCAATTATTATATTCGCTAAGCATGGGAGAGAATAAAATGCAAAACTTACATTATTGTCCATTCCTTTTAGCTATAGGGGTACGGGTGTCATATCGGCGGACTACACTGTCACTAACACTGACCACTGACGCACTGACTTGTAAGTTCCTGAGGTGCAGCTAATGTCTGGGTTGTTGTGCTGGCCTAAAGGTCTTGGAGCGGGTCCTGGTACTGCCTGGGAGCTGGTGCCGGTGCAGGTGCTGGAGCTGGTGCCAGTGGGAAACGTTGGATGCCTTGGAGTGCCGGTACAGCTTGCGGTATGGTCATTGTTGAAATCGCGTATCCCCTCTGTATGTTCCTTTTGACATTTCTGCGGTACATTTGGAACATTTTTAGCAGGAACAGGGCAGTTAGGAGTCCTAGGATCGCGTACAGTACGACTTTCACATCCTTGGTGACGTTGTACTCCTGGTTCTCAACAATGAAGTTGGAGTTTACTACGCCGCTTTCGTGTAAGTCTTGAGTGCTCGACTTGGTGTTGCCCATCTCTTCTAATGGTCAGGATACTTCCACTTAACGTCCACTATGATTCCACTGGCAGGATCGCCATGTAATGTCCTCTTATTACCGAGGACATTCTTGAAAGAAACTCGGAGAATAATTTGGAGTAACGATGATTTATTGTTGATTTCATATAACTCGGTTTGCGGTCTTTTACATACTGTGGTTTAATAGATACTTTTTGAATCGATCACTGCGACTGTTAACATGAGTACTCAGCGTTCAACTGACGATCGCATATCTACAGGTGAACTGCCTTTCGTTCAGTCACCTGTTGACAAAGCATAATTGGAAATATGGTATTGAACGGATGTGCGATTGTCGTTGTCCGCGTAGGTATTGCTAAGTTCGATAATGCGTACTTAGCTATTTGTGAAATAAACGATAGGTTAATGTACTTAATTAAGTGTCTTTTACTTGAGGTCATAGAAGGGCATTACAGTGAGTAGTTATAATTCAGTTTTATTCACATAGTATGTACATACAGTACTGTGGCACATATTTTTTTGCGACTGAGGCGACATCTGCGTATAACCTTGATGTGAAATTGCGACGTTTCTGCTCGAATGATTCTGTTTATGTATTCTAACCGTATTTCGTGTTCGGCTATCGTATATCGTGCGGCTTATACTGTACGGGTGTAGTAGTGTGTCACATAAATTTATTAAGAGAAATTAAAATATCTCACTCTAAATTAATCACTAAATTAAATAATATAAAATAATAATAATTAAACTAAAAATTAATAATATTGTTAATAAATTTTTAATAAATTACCCTTCGAAATTTCCCTACTATTTCCGGAGGTGTTCAATAAAAGTGAAATATGAATAAACCAGATTTTTTATCAAAATTTGTCACACGATTATTTCTATTAAGAAAAGGTTTTAAATAAATACTTCAATTACATTCTATAAGAAAATACGTCCGTACGGCCGTCAAAGGGTGGTAACAGGGATAGAAAATGATTAATTCAAATAAATTGAAAACATCCCACTAATGTTCCAATTTTTTCCTCAAATATTTGATAATACGGATGCAAATCAATACTAATGGTCAAAAAAATCCTCCGCTTCAGCTCACAGCGCAGTTGAAATAGTGGTGAATAATGACAAGCATGCGGTTTTCAAGTTTATCATATTCTACTTATTTTCAAACTTCTAATTAAATCATACGCATCACAAAAACTCCCAAACGAATGTGGGTGGATAGAAATAGTGGTGGCAAGCTTTGAATTAAATAATTTTCGTCATTAGAGACTAACTAAATGTTCCAATAAATTGTAGTTAGCGGTTGGTTAAACGGATGCTTAAAAATTATTATTGTCGAGAAAACTTCCCGAGGTTAGTGAAAATAGGGGAGAAAAATGAAAAAAAATTACATTTTCAGAGACGGTTGTTACGCTAATTTTTCTCCAAAAATTTCCAACAAAGTCAATTAACTACCTATGATGAAAAAAATTTTCGTGCGGTACTCAGGGTTCTTATGTAATAGGAGATAGTTATTCATTCGGAAAAGTTAAAATCACTTATTAAAATCTTTGATTTCATAAATATTTACTTAAAGTGATATCTACCATTTTCATTTCATTAAATGGATGTTAAATAGTTATTACTGCCTAAACAATTTCCCTCTTCCTTCGGTTTTTAAAAAGTTTAATTAGCCCATTATTTAACCGCTTCGATTTACCTGCAATTTGAAATATTCATAGGAAAAATGTCAAAAAAAGTTATATAGTGCCGATATGTGCTTTTAGCCTGGGGCTGAATGACACCTCTTCTCATGGGTGAAAATATTCAACCTCAAAATAACACCGGAAATCGATATTAATTTCAAGCAAAAAATGTTATATAAACTTCTCTCGGTAAGTTAATATTTTCAGAGTATTCACGATTTAAATTGTTGATTTTGTACCTGAAAAATGCATGTTTTTGAGAAGTTTTTCAAAAATAACTCGAAAACAGTAAATTTTAACACAAAAGTTATGAGAATAAAAAAAACCTTTTAAAATAATGAATCGAATGGCGCTTTTAAATTTTTATCGCAGCGACATAACTCTAGATGCAGCTTGATAAAGGTCTAAGTTTATTTGAAATAACCTAGAATCGAACATTTTATCATGAAATATTGCAAAAAGGAGTAGTTTTTAAAAAAAATCTTAAACTATTTTTTAAAAGTGAGGCCTTTAAAATGTGCTAACACAAAAGTGATTTGGAAGGAAAATAACCGAGTTATTACAAAAACAAAACTATTGTATCAAAAAAAAGAAAATAAGTCAATAAATTTTCCACAAAAATTAAACTCTAAAAAACACACCCTTAATATGTAAAATTAGGTATATTTATATACTAACTTGTCCTCAAATTTTAAACAGTTTGAAATACTCACATTTTAACAAAACTTCAATTAAGGGTTCAATTATTTTTTGAAATGCTATAAAAATTATCCGTTTTTTTTTATAAATTACTCGAAAACTAAAAGAGATATGAAAAATATACACGAACTCTAAAATGTAGAATTTTTTTGCTGAGAGTTTTTAATTTTTTTTTTTAATTTTTCTACTATGAAAACAAATTGAGATATTGTCATTTATAATTTGCATATAAGTGTGAGAAGTACCTTTTTGGAGTCCTTTAAATCGCATCCTCTAAAAATGAAGGACTTCAAAAAAATCCCAACTTAACAAATCTGATAACGTTCAAAATTTTCTACAAAATAAGCTTTTGACCAATATATTTAAAATTAAAGAAATTATCGTTAAAAAACCATTTACGTTTTCCTGTCTTTTTTTCGGGGCGTATAAATATCTCCAGTTTCAACTATTTGTTCAACTAAATATGGTTTTTGAAATTTTTTCTAGTATTTAAATAAAAATCCTACAATATTTTGGAGGAAAGGGTGATTTTTTTTTGGTTAAAACAGCGAAATATTTGAGAAATATTATTAAAAATAATGAGATTTTATTTAATTACACTCACAACATTGACCAATTTAAAATTATAGCAAACATTATTTATGTATTACCCTATAAAGGGTGTTTTTAAGGGTTGAATAAATGGAGTACATCGCAAAGTAGACTTGCAAATGGTAAAATAAATGTAATGTATTATAAACGGACCATTACAATTTGGAAATATAGAAAAAAAATATAAATTTCTTTGTTTTGAAATTTTGAAATAGTTAAGAAATTAAGCTATGAACATTAAATAGATTTTAATTCACTCTAAATTGCATCATTAAATAATTTAATTAAAAAGAATAATTTTTACTTTTTAATAATAAAATTTACAATATTAGCTTTTGTTTTATCCGTCAAAAGCGATACAAATCTGATATCGCTAATTTGCACAAACAAGTTTTTGTGTCTAACATAATAATATTATAATTTGATATAAATTTTGATTCTTCTTGGGCTGTTATTGAGATTTTCGTCTTACATTCTTCTGTTTTATTTTATAAAAGAATTAGTTACATAAGGTAACAGTTTTTACATCATCATGAAAATAGCTGGACCATCTAGTAAAAACGAGGAGAAAAATGAGGTGGTCACTTAAAAGAAAAGGTGACGTCATTGTGCAAAAGTACATGACGCAGTAAGTAAAAATGTTATTTCGTAAGGTGCATAAAGAAAAAAATTAATTGGCTTGTCAGGGCGTTTTCCTTGTAAACATTAAATAACGTAATTATGAATTTTGTCCCTTACTTCATCACCACAATGTATGTCTGTACAAATAAAAAAATAAACAGGACATAAAACTAACAGCAGATATGCTGTTGTACCATCCCACTCTTCAAAAAAAAATTGTATAACTTTATTCTATCATCCCACTGCCCAGGATCATTTCTAGAGCTTTACTTAATAATCCCCAATCCCTGCAAAACAGTGTAAGAAATTTATTAATCCATCGTACTCGACAAATATCCTTTGTAGTCATTAATTTGAACATCTCACTTCCCAAAAAAGTTGTATAAAGTCTAACCATCGCACTCCCTAAAATACAGGCGTAGAAATTTATTTATTTTATTTAATTAATTAATTAATTAATTAATTTTAATATTTATTTTAATTTTATTTAACAAAATGCCCTGTTAGTAATTTATTCAACAATTCCGTTTTTTCAAAAAAGACCTGTAAAGATTCATTTAGTAATGTGAGTCCTGCTGCTGAAAATAAAACCTTGTAGGGATTGATTCAGGTATATTACTTCCAAAAACATAATTTTAGAAATAATTTAAACAAACCCACTCTTAACAAATCGTTGTAGGAAATTATTCTAGAAATGAAATGTAGATGTGCATTTAAAAGAAATATATTCCTATAACGAAATTTTGGGGAGACGGTTAGTTCAAAAAATTCTAAATGGGTTTTTTGGGAATCTGTTGATTTTTTGACCTGTTTATTTTTCATTTGAGTATAGCTAGCCAACACCCCTGGGAGTTAGCAACAAGCGTAATAAGTTTTTTAATTGTTGTATAATTTTGTAATTATCATGTAGGGCATTTGACGTGAGACGGACAACGAATACACTGACGACCTAAAATTCGTTCATATTCACGGTATTGTAATCCTAGAAGACCTGAATGCCAATATACAATTTTAGTTTTGTATGAGACGTAGTTGTAAACTTATGGAACTACAAAAAAATTTGGTGAAATCTGAAGTAGATAATTTTATGAAACTGTTGTTAGCATTAACCAATGTATAATAAAATACTTAAAATGTTCATTCAGCCATTTCACTACTGTTCTCAATTATAGAATCAGATTCAAAACTTGGAAACTCTTTTCACAAAAAAAAAACAGGAAATGAATATTTCAAATCCAAACTACAGCAAGCTCACCAAGTCTTTCTTAAATTATTTAAATTCCAAAATATAGTCCAATAGTAGATATTACCCAAGAAGGTTCAAAATGGGATCTATATTGGTTTAGGAGATACCAGACTTAACGTTCAAAGTCACGCACTGGGAGCCTAACCTGACGTATGCATTAGTCAACCTATTTACATGAGAACTTTGTAAGAACACTGCCATATATTATTATCTGTTTATATTGTTGTAAATCCATTTTTAATAGGTACCTATTAAAATAATAGGATAAAATGAAACAGTCTCGTAACAATAGAAGAAAAAGTTCAATTTGTAATTTTTACTGTTTTACAATAATTTGAACTAACACCGACAATACATTTAACAAGTAGGCTTTCGGTTGTTGTAATAAAGCTGTGCAACTTTTTTACTTTTCGAGTAAACATGTTAAATTATGCATGTGCCAAGTGCGGCGCTCATCGCTTGCCTTTGTACATGAAGTCCTGTACCTTCTAAACGAATGCTGATCATGTTTCGAAACTGTTAGTGTAATATCAACATACCTGAGGCTGTATTTTGAATTTAAAATGATTTTAAAGAAGGCTGGTGAAAGTTACTATAATTTAGATTTGAAATATTCACTTCCAATGTTCTATAGGTACAAAAAAAAAATGAAATTTTGAATCTGATTCCATGTTCGCAAAAACAGTAGATATTTTCTATGGAACTTCATTGAAATATCTAATTATTGATTAGTTACTTCAAATATTTTCTTAAAACTAGCTATCTAAAATTTTATTAATTACCTGGAAGCCACAACCTGACAACTAAATCTGGTACAAAAAAATGTGTTTACTTTCACGCCCTCCAGGAGTACAATTATCCCGGATGTGAACGAATTTCTAGTTGTTACGTTTTTCTAGTTATCCGCTTCACGTGAAATGCCTCGTGTACAAAATAGTGTCCTAGGTGAATTTTATTGTGTGCTATAACTGCCAGTTTAGCATAAGGAAAATGGTTTTTCATTAAAAGTAAGCTATTTTATTTGTCTCCCTGTTTTAAACTAAATCAAGCACAAAGTTAAGCCAACACCATGGATGCAACAAGAAACAGAAGCTGTTATCAAATTTTTAGAATTAGTATAAAAAATGTCATTTTTTATACTAATTCAATATTTTATACTATAGCAAATGGCAGATTGTGAAAAATGGATTGATTCTTCTTACTGTTACCAGGAGGTTCCCCTCTTTGCCAAGCCTCATTCAGTTGACGAAGAGAACCAGCATTTGGCCCATCTAATGGGTGGTTTTCAGAGGAGTTTTTGTCCTGTTGGTCGTCTGTTTATCCAATTTCTGACTGGTCTTTCTTCTGTCATCCTCTCCACATGTTCTCTACACTTTTCTTCCTTTTTTTACTCTATTTTGTCACGTCTTGGATATTATATCGTTGTTTGATAGAGTTGTTTGTTTTCCTGCCTCGCAGATATGCACGTAATATTTATCTCACTACCTTCATTTCTTTTGCTCTTATGTTTTTGTTTTGCATTTTTCGTTTCTGCCTTTGTTTCGGTGGCATATATGTTCATATTGGTCTTACTATGGCCTTATGTCGTATTTTTGCTTCTATTTTCATATATTTGTTTTCTATATGTAGTCTCTCTGGCTAGCCACTTGTATTGCTTTTGTGTAATGTAATTTTCCCTAGTTAAAAGTACCGCGATGACTCAAGATTTTAGTTCCTAGGTATTTAAAGTGCATCGCCTGTTCTATTGTTGAATTCTCAAAATGTAACTTACAGCGTCTTGGTTCTCTGGCTATAACCATGCATTTCGTTTTTTGTGTTGATATCTGCATGTTGCATCCCTTAGTTGTCAAGTTAAATTGGCGCACTAATTGTTGAAAGCGGTCCTTCTTATCTGCTATTAACACGGCCTCGTCTGAAGAGCATATTCTATTGATATTTTTTAAAAACCTGAGATAAAATTACAAAATTTAAGCAAAATGTTATTAAAAACTAGTAGATGAAACTCTGATTTTATTTCAGTGATATTTATCTGATATACTATATAATGTAGCATTAAATAATACATGTGATTTAGTATTGTTAATGCGCCCTTTTTTTCTTACAAATTCAAAGTTTAGCTAAGTAAGACCCCGCTGGCGATTTTTAGTTTCCGGTGATATCAGTGTTCATTCAAGAACCTGAATGAATTTCTCTGAACATTGAAAGGAATTTTATAAAAAATCTGGACTTAAGGTTTTATTTCTTAAGTTACATTTTATAGTACATTTTTTTGCTTTTTTTCACTATTTTTTCAAGATTATGTAGTTTAATACATTCTTCACTAGTCCTTATAAAGGCGCCAATTAACATTTAGGGAACGCGCCTAATACTTTACTTTGGAATTTTATTTTTGTTACGGTTATATGGAGTATAATATGTGTATATTTGTTATATTTTTCACTTTGTTTGCTCTGAGCTACATACCATAAAAATAGTTATTGTCTTATTAACTGTCTAGTGTACAATAAAATTAGTTTTTACTTATACCTTTTTTATAACTACGAAATACTAGAGGTGGCAAAGTTGGAAATTTATTTTTTAATAAACTGAAAGTTTTAAATGAAAACATGTTTAAGTTTTTTTTTAAATAAAGTAATATTAGTAAAGGTAGGGATGGTCTATAATTAGAGTGAAAATCTACGTTTTTACAAGATGAACTTTCTTGATGGCCAATTAATATTTAAGGAACCGTAAAAGTTATATGTTTTCTATTTGTTTATCAGCAGCACCTTAAAATTTTTGTTAGTTTTTATACTCTCAGAATTTTATTTGTTTTAGTTAAAGAAAAGTAATAAAATACTTACTAAGTAGATATTCCTGTTTTTAGACATTTGAAAGTACAGTAACAAATTTACATTCAATTTTAACACAAATCCGTTGCTCGAGCAAAATTTAAAAACTCCTTTTCTTCAAAAAACAAGTAATTTCATAACACGTGTCGAAAATTTAGAAAAAATTTATTGATTTACATCAATAAAATGGACTTGGAATTACCCCCAAATCTTTCAAAAAAACTCCTCCTTCCGATTAGCAGTGTGGTCAAGTATTGAAATAAACGTATGTAGAGTTGTATTTACACATATGATGAAATACATAAATATCATTTGTATATATGCTACTCATATTCCAACATTTTAAGTCTTTTTTAAGTTAACATTTGTCTAACATTTTAAGTACTGTAGTTAAGGAATCGTCAAGTGAAATTTTTAAATGGAGACCTAATTTTGGACACACCACTACCATTAATCATTAATCAATCGTTAACATCACTAAGGGGTTTAATAAAATTGTGTCTTTTTAAAGTTTCAACGGCTTAGTCTTATTACAGACGGTGGATGGAAACAATTTGGCTGCTATCTTGAAATTAATTCAATATTCTTCAAATACAGAATAAGAAATCAAAACGGCAACACCGCTTTAACACACTGTTTGAATTGAAATATTTGTGACACCTCACACACACACTTTTTCCCGTCCCGCAATATTTATGGCATCGTCTTACACTTTTCACGAATTTATATAATTATGGCAACGGTTGCCATAATAATATGCACATGCACATGCACATGCACATGCACATGCACATGCACATGCAAATGCACATGCACATGCACATGCACATGCACATGCACATGCACATGCACATGCAAATGCATATGCACATGCACATGCACATGCACATGCACATGCACATGCACATGCACATGCACATGCACATGCACATGCACATGCACATGCACATGCACATGCACATGCACATGCACATGCACATGCACATGCACATGCACATGCACATGCACATGCACATGCACATGCACATGCACATGCACATGCACATGCACATGCACATGCACATGCACATGCACATGCACATGCACATGCACATGCACATGCACATGCACATGCACATGCACATGCACATGCACATGCACATGCACATGCACATGCACATGTACATGCACATGCACATGCACATGCACATGCACATGCACATGCACATGCACATGCACATGCACATGCACATGCACATGCACATGCACATGCACATGCACATGCACATGCACATGCACATGCACATGCACATGCACATGCACATGCACATGCACATGCACATGCACATGCACATGCACATGCACATGCACATGCACATGCACATGCACATGCACATGCACATGCACATACACATGCACATGCACATGCACATGCACATGCACATGCACATGCACATGCACATACACATGCACATGCACATGCACATGCACATGCACATGCACATGCACATGCACATGCACATGCACATGCACATGCACATGCACATGCACATGCACATGCACATGCACGTGCACGTGCATGCGCATGCACGTGCATGTGCATGTGCATGTGCATGTGCAAGTGCATGTGCATGTGCATGTGCATGTGCATGTGCAAGTGCACGTGCATGTGCACGTGCATGTGCATGTGCATGTGCATGTGCACGTGCATGTGCACGTGCATGTGCATGTGCATGTGCATGTGCACGTGCATGTGCACGTGCATGTGCATGTGCATGTGCATGTGCATGTGCATGTGCATGTGCATGTGCATGTGCATGTGCATGTGCATGTGCATGTGCATGTGCATGTGCATGTGCATGTGCATGTGCATGTGCATGTGCATGTGCATTTGCATGTGCATGTGCATGTGCATGTGCATGTGCATGTGTATGTGCATGTGCATGTGTATGTGCATGTGCATGTGCATGTGCATGTGCATGTGCATGTGCATGTGCATGTGTATGTGCATGTGCATGTGCATGTGCATGTGCATGTGCATGTGCATGTGCATGTGCATGTGCATGTGCATGTGCATGTGCATGTGCATGTGCATGTGCATGTGCATGTGCGTGTGCTTGTGCATGTGCATGTGCATGTGCATGTGCATGTGCATGTGCATGTGCATGTGCATGTGCATTTGCATGTGCATGTGCATGTGCATGTGCATGTGCATGTGCATGTGCATGTGCATGTGCATGTGCATGTGCATGTGCATGTGCATGTGCATGTGCATGTGCATGTGCATGTGCATGTGCATGTGCATGTGCATGTGCATGTGCATGTGCATGTGCATGTGCATGTGCATGTGCATGTGCATGTGCATGTGCATGTGCATGTGCATGTGCATGTGCATGTGCATGTGCATGTGCATGTGCATGTGCATGTGCATGTGCATGTGCATGTGCATGTGCATGTGCATGTGCATGTGCATGTGCATGTGCATGTGCATGTGCATGTGCATGTGCATGTGCATTTGCATGTGCATGTGCATGTGCATGTGCATGTGCATGTGCATGTGCATGTGCATGTGCATGTGCATGTGCATTTGCATGTGCATGTGCATGTGCATGTGCATGTGCATGTGCATGTGCATGTGCATGTGCATGTGCATGTGCATGTGCATGTGCATGTGCATGTGCATGTGCATGTGCATGTGCATGTGCATGTGCATGTGCATGTGTGCATGTGCATGTGCATGTGCATGTGCATGTGCATGTGCATGTGCATGTGCATGTGCATGTGCATGTGCATGTGCATGTGCATGTGCATGTGCATGTGTATGTGCATGTGCATGTGCATGTGCATGTGCATGTGCATGTGCATGTGCATGTGCATGTGCATGTGCATGTGCATGTGCATGTGCATGTGCATGTGCATGTGCATGTGCATGTGCATGTGCATGTGCATGTGCATGTGCATGTGCATGTGCATGTGCATGTGCATGTGCATGTGCATGTGCATGTGCATGTGCATGTGCATGTGCATGTGCATGTGCATGTGCATGTGCATGTGCATGTGCATGTGCATGTGCATGTGCATGTGCATGTGCATGTGCATGTGCATGTGCATGTGCATGTGCATGTGCATGTGTATGTGCATGTGAATGTGCATGTGCATGTGCATGTGCATGTGCATGTGCATGTGCATGTGCATGTGCATGTGCATGTGCATGTGCATGTGCATGTGCATGTGCATGTGCATGTGCATGTGCATGTGCATGTGCATGTGCATGTGCATGTGCATGTGCATGTGCATGTGCATGTGCATGTGCATGTGCATGTGCATGTGCATGTGCATGTGCATGTGCATGTGCATGTGCATGTGCATGTGCATGTGCATGTGCATGTGCATGTGCATGTGCATGTGCATGTGCATGTGCATGTGCATGTGCATGTGCATGTGCATGTGCATGTGCATGTGCATGTGCATGTGCATGTGCATGTGCATGTGCATGTGCATGTGCATGTGCATGTGCATGTGCATGTGCATGTGCATGTGCATGTGCATGTGCATGTGCATGTGCATGTGCATGTGCATGTGCATGTGCATGTGCATGTGCATGTGCATGTGAATGTGCATGTGCATGTGCATGTGCATGTGAATGGGCATGTGCATGTGCATGTGCATGTGCATGTGCATGTGCATGTGCATGTGCATGTGCATGTGCATGTGCATGTGCATGTGCATTTGTATGTGCATGTGCATGTGCATGTGCATGTGCATGTGCATGTGCATGTGCATGTGCATGTGCATGTGCATGTGCATGTGCATGTGCATGTGCATGTGCATGTGCATGTGCATGTGCATGTGCATGTGCATGTGCATGTGCATGTGCATGTGCATGTGCATGTGCATGTGCATGTGCATGTGCATGTGCATGTGCATGTGCATGTGCATGTGCATGTGCATGTGCATGTGCATGTGCATGTGCATGTGCATGTGCATGTGCATGTGCATGTGCATGTGCATGTGCATGTGCATGTGCATGTGCATGTGCATGTGCATGTGCATGTGCATGTGCATGTGCATGTGCATGTGCATGTGCATGTGCATGTGCATGTGCATGTGCATGTGCATGTGCATGTGCATGTGCATGTGCATGTGCATGTGCATGTGCATGTGCATGTGCATGTGCATGTGCATGTGCATGTGCATGTGCATGTGCATGTGCATGTGCATGTGCATGTGCATGTGCATGTGCATGTGCATGTGCATGTGCATGTGCATGTGCATGTGCATGTGCATGTGCATGTGCATGTGCATGTGCATGTGCATGTGCATGTGCATGTAAATGTGCATGTGCATGTGCATGTGCATGTGCATGTGCATGGGCATGTGCATGTGCATGTGCATGTGCATGTGCATGTGCATGTGCATGTGCATGTGCATGTGCATGTGCATGTGCATGTGCATGTGTATGTGCATGTGCATGTGCATGTGCATGTGCATGTGCATGTGCATGTGCATGTGCATGTGCATGTGCATGTGCATGTGCATGTGCATGTGCATGTGCATGTGCATGTGCATGTGCATGTGCATGTGCATGTGCATGTGCATGTGCATGTGCATGTGCATGTGAATGTGCATGTGCATGTGCATGTGCATGTGCATGTGCATGTGCATGTGCATGTGCATGTGCATGTGCATGTGCATGTGCATGTGCATGCGAATGTGCATGTGCATGTGCATGTGCATGTGCATGTGCATGTGCATGTGCATGTGCATGTGCATGTGCATGTGCATGTGCATGTGCATGTGCATGTGCATGTGCATGTGCATGTGCATGTGCATGTGCATGTGCATGTGCATGTGCATGTGCATGTGCATGTGCATGTGCATGTGCATGTGCATGTGCATGTGCATGTGCATGTGCATGTGCATGTGCATGTGCATGTGCATGTGCATGTGCATGTGCATGTGCATGTGCATGTGCATGTGCATGTGCATGTGCATGTGCATGTGCATGTGCATGTGCATGTGCATGTGCATGTGCATGTGCATGTGCATGTGCATGTGCATGTGCATGTGCATGTGCATGTGCATGTGCATGTGCATGTGCATGTGCATGTGCATGTGCATGTGCATGTGCATGTGCATGTGCATGTGCATGTGCATGTACATGTGCATGTGCATGTGCAATGTGCATGTGCATGTGCATGTGCATGTGCATGTGCATGTGCATGTGCATGTGCATGTGCATGTGCATGTGCATGTGCATGTGCATATGCATGTGCATGTGCATGTGCATGTGCATGTGCATGTGCATGTGCATGTGCATGTGCATGTGCATGTGCATGTGCATGTGCATGTGCATGTGCATGTGCATGTGTATGTGCATGTGCATGTGCATGTGCATTTGTATGTGCATGTGCATGTGCATGTGCATGTGCATGTGCATGTGCATGTGCAATGTGCATGTGCATGTGCATGTGCATGTGCATGTGCATGTGCATGTGCATGTGCATGTGCATGTGCATGTGCATGTGCATGTGCATGTGCATGTGCATGTGCATGTGCATGTGCATGTGCATGTGCATGTGCATGTGCATGTGCATGTACATGTGCATGTGCATGTGCATGTGCATGTGCATGTGCATGTGCATGTGCATGTGCATGTGCATGTGCATGTGCATGTGCATGTGCATGTGCATGTGCATGTGCATGTGCATGTGCATGTGCATGTGCATGTGAATGTGCATGTGCATGTGCATGTGCATGTGCATGTGCATGTGCATGTGCATGTGCATGTGCATGTGTATGTGCATGTGCATGTGCATGTGCATTTGTATGTGCATGTGCATGTGCATGTGCATGTGCATGTGCATGTGCATGTGCATGTGCATGTGCATGTGCATGTGCATGTGCATGTGCATGTGCATGTGCATGTGCATGTGCATGTGCATGTGCATGTGCATGTGCATGTGCATGTGCATGTGCATGTGCATGTGCATGTGCTATGTGCATGTGCATGTGCATGTGCATGTGCATGTGCATGTGCATGTGCATGTGCATGTGCATGTGCATGTGCATGTGCATGTGCATGTGCATGTGCATGTGCATGTGCATGTGCATGTGCATGTGCATGTGCATGTGCATGTGCATGTGCATGTGCATGTGCATGTGCATGTGCATGTGCATGTGCATGTGCATGTGCATGTGCATGTGCATGTGCATGTGCATGTGCATGTGCATGTGCATGTGCATGTGCATGTGCATGTGCATGTGCATGTGCATGTGCATGTGCATGTGCATGTGCATGTGCATGTGCATGTGCATGTGCATGTGCATGTGCATGTGCATGTGCATGTGCATGTGCATGTGCATGTGCATGTGCATGTGCATGTGCATGTGCATGTGCATGTGCATGTGCATGTGCATGTGCATGTGCATGTGCATGTGCATGTGCATGTGCATGTGCATGTGCATGTGCATGTGCATGTGCATGTGCATGTGCATGTGCATGTGCATGTGTATGTGCATGTGCATGTGCATGTGCATGTGCATGTGCATGTGCATGTGCATGTGCATGTGCATGTGCATGTGCATGTGCATGTGCATGTGCATGTGCATGTGCATGTGCATGTGCATGTGCATGTGCATGTGCATGTGCATGTGCATGTGCATGTGCATGTGCATGTGCATGTGCATGTGCATGTGCATGTGCATGTGCATGTGCATGTGCATGTGCATGTGCATGTGCATGTGCATGTGCATGTGCATGTGCATGTGCATGTGCATGTGCATGTGCATGTGCATGTGCATGTGCATGTGCATGTGCATGTGCATGTGCATGTGCATGTGCATGTGTATGTGCATGTGAATGTGCATGTGCATGTGCATGTGCATGTGCATGGGCATGTGCATGTGCATGTGCATGTGCATGTGCATGTGCATGGGCATGTGCATGTGCATGTGCATGTGCATGTGCATGTGCATGTGCATGTTGCATGTGCATGTGCATGTGCATGTGCATGTTCATGTGCATGTGCATGTGCATGTGCATGTGCATGTGCATGT
>OX276459.1:31237208-31682144 GCA_946251905.1 Cryptocephalus moraei
ACCGGTTTAAAAACCGACTAAAACCGGTTTAAAAATCGAGTAAAACCTGTCTAAACATCGACTAAAACCGGTTAAGTCGGATTAACCGAATAGAAAACCGTGATTAAGGTCCAGTAAATCGAGTTTTAAGGAGGTTTAAGGCTGTTTCGTTGGGATTTCTCGACGCGTTATATTCGTATTTCCGTCTCTCGTTTGACGCGTGAAATCGATCAAAACCGGTTTAAAAATCGACTAAAACCGGTTTAAGTCGGAATAATCTAGTAAAAAACCGTGATTGAGGTCCGGTAAACCGAGTTTTAGGAAGGTTTAAACCTGGTTTAAGGACGTTTCGTTGGGATTTTCCGACGCGTTATATTCGTATTTCCGTCTCTCGTTCGACGCGTGAAATCGATCGAAACCGGTTTAAAAATCGACTAAAACCGGTTTGAAAATCGACTAAAACCTGTCTAAACATCGACTAAAACCGGTTTAAGTCGGATTAACCGAGTAGAAAACCGTGATTAAGGTCCAGTAAATCGAGTTTTAAGGAGGTTTAAACCTGGTTTAAGGACGTTTCGTTGGGATTTCCCGACGCATTATATTCATATTTCTGTCTCTTGTTCGACGCGAGAAATCGATCAAAACCGGTTTAAAAATCGACTAAAACCGGTTTAAAAATCGACTAAAACCGGTTTAAGTCGGATTAACCGAGTAGAAAACCGTGTTTGAGGTCCGGTAAACCGAGTTTTAGGAAGGTTTAAACCTGGTTTAACACGCCTTAAGGCAGGTACCAGCTGCGAACGAGAAGAAAAATCGATAAAAACCTGTTTAAAAACGACTAAACCCGGTGTAAAAATCGACTAAAACCGGTTTAAAAATCGACTAAAACCGGTTTAAGTCGGATTACTCGGATAGAGAACCGAGGTTGCGTTCCAGTAAACCGAGTTTTAAGAAGATTTCGACCTGGTTTAAGGAAGTTTCGTAGGGATTTCCCGACGCGTTTTACATTCATATTTCCGTGTCTCGTTCGGCGTGATCGTCCTCCCGCTTGTTAATCTCCAGGTGACAAATTACCTCGACGTGTCGCCCGTCACACGAAATCCACGTGTCGCGTAGTATATAAAAGAGAGAGGAAATTTACGATATCACACGTCGGATATCGAAATGACCGCTCCCCGGGCACGTCAATTTAAAAATGATCGATCGTCCCCTCGAAATTAACGCTCTCTAATACGACGCCCTGTATATAATATTCAATATACGAATAATGATTCAAGATGGCCTCCACCGCCTCATCCCCGATTGGTACGTTATGATCGCCCCATCTCCCATTGGTGGTCTCGCCAAGATGGCGTCGCTTCCCTCGTCCACCACATCCAAGATGGCCTCCGCCGCCTCATCTCCGATTGGCCCGATCCTATCGCCCCATCTCCCATTGGCGGTGTCGTCAACATGGCGTCGCTTCCCTCGCCCCCATTGGTGCCACGCGACTAAACCTCCCGCCTACGCCGAGATGACCTCGTCTCCGATTGGTCCGTTACCACAGCCCCACCTCCGATTGGCGGTCCGGCCGAGATGGCGTCGCTTCCCTCGCCCTCATTGGTGCGGCCTCGTCTCCGATTGGGCCCTTCGACAAGATGGCGTCGCCCCGATCGGCCCCGATTGGAGGAAACGACGGCGCGTGCGCGACTCGCGTGGGAACGTCCCAGCCCGGGCGTTTATCCGCTCGCATTAAATATGTTTATCTTTCGATAAATTAGATCGCCTTCTCCTCTCTCTGATTTTTTCGTTCCGTTGAAAAGTCCGTGGCACCGCTTCAAAGTAAACGTTCGTTACGATGATTGACGCGTCTGAGAGAGTGAGAGAGTGAGAGAGAGAGAAGAAAAAATCGTACGTACCACGTAAAAATAAACACGTGGGACGAACACACGTGTTCGACACGTTCGGCTACGGGAACGAATTTTCCCAGGCGGGTCGCTTCTCGAAACGGAAACGTCCGTTAAAAACGGCGACGTTCGAATTAGGCGAGTTCAAGATGGCCGCACGTCGTGCGCCATTTTGAATTCTTCCCCTGGATCCATCGAAAATGGCTCTCCGAATTCACGGAAAAAAGTGACTCCCTGTTTTAGGAACGAAATTCAAAATGGCAACACGTCGCAATTTTGAATGGCAGCCATCTTGTGTGCGGCCATTTTAAGAAGCTCCAAAGGATGCAATATGGCGGCAAAAGTGGAATAAAATGGCGACCGTAAATTACGAAAGTCATGACGGTCCAAGATGGCGGATTACAAAAATTAAAGATGGCAATTCCAGGTGGATTTGTCAAGAATTCAAAATGGTGTCGTTATTTCGAAGAAAATTTTTAGCTGAGTTTAGCTGATTTTCGTAACAAAGACTGTCGTTTTGTTTGATCTTAATTATTATTTCTATCTTCTCACAACCATAATTATTAATCTGTGGATTATCGTGGGTGGTCGGCAGCCATCTTGTGTGCGGCCATATTGAGGCGTTTCAAAAGATTCAAGATGACGACGTAAATGGAATAAAATGGCGATCGTAAATTATGCAAGCCAGGAGGGTCCAAGATGGAGGATTACAAAAAATCAAGATGGCGACTCTAGGCGGATTCGTCGGGAATTCAAAATGGCGTCGTTATTCCGAGTGTATTTCAAAGGAAATGACAGTATTTTACCTGACTTTTCTTTGATCTTGACTAATATTTCAGTATTCTCATAACCGCAATTAACCAGTTGTGGATTATCATTGGTGATCGGCAGACATTTTGTACGACGCCATATTGAGGAGCTCCAAAGGATTCAAGATGACGACGTAAGTGGAATAAAATGGCGACTGTAAATTACGAAAGTCATGACGGTCCAAGTTGGCGGATTACAAAAATTCAAGATGGCGACTCCAGGTGGATTCGTCAGGAATTCAAAATGGCGTCGTTATTCCGAGGGTATTTCGAAGGAAATGACAGTATTTTACTTTGATCTTAACTAATGTGTCTGTCTTCTCATAACCGCAATTAACCAGTTGTCTATTATCGATGGCGGTCGGCAGCCATTTTGTACGTCGCCATATTGAGGAGCTCCAAAGGATTCAAGATGACGACGTATAAGTGGAATAACATGGCGACCGTAAATTACGAGTCACTACGATCCAAGATGGCGGATTACAAAATTTCAAGATGGAGACTCTAGGCGGATTTGTCAAGAATTCAAAATGGCGTCGTTATTCAAAGTGTATCTCGAAGGAAATAACTATTTTACGTGACTTTTCTTTGATCTTGACTAATATTTCAGTTTTCTCATAACCGCAATTAACCAGTTGTGGATTATCGTTGGTGGTCGGCAGACATTTTGTACGACGCCATATTGAGGAGCTCTAAAGAATTCAAGATGGCTGAATAAGTGGAATAAAGTGGCGAATGGAAATTGTGAAAGTCATGACGGTCTAAGATGGCGGATTACAAAAATTCAAGATGGCGACTCTAGGTGAATTTGTTGAGAATTCAAAATGGCGTCGTTATTCCGAGGTATTTCGAAGGAAATGACAGTATTTTACTTTGATTTTAACTAATATTTCTGTCTTCTCATAAACGCAATTAACCAGTTGTGGACTATCGTTGGCGGTCGGCAGCCATTTTGTATACGGCCATATTGAGGAGCTCCAAAGGTTTCAAGATGACGACGTAAGTGGAATAAAATGGCGATCGTAAATTATGCAAGCCAGGAGGGTCCAAGATGGAGGATTACAAAAAATCAAGATGGCGACTCTAGGCGGATTCGTCGGGAATTCAAAATGGCGTCGTTATTCCGAGTGTATTTCAAAGGAAATGACAGTATTTTACCTGACTTTTCTTTGATCTTGACTAATATTTCAGTATTCTCATAACCGCAATTAACCAGTTGTGGATTATCATTGGTGATCGGCAGACATTTTGTACGACGCCATATTGAGGAGCTCCAAAGGATTCAAGATGACGACGTAAGTGGAATAAAATGGCGACTGTAAATTACGAAAGTCATGACGGTCCAAGTTGGCGGATTACAAAAATTCAAGATGGCGACTCCAGGTGGATTCGTCAGGAATTCAAAATGGCGTCGTTATTCCGAGGGTATTTCGAAGGAAATGACAGTATTTTACTTTGATCTTAACTAATGTGTCTGTCTTCTCATAACCGCAATTAACCAGTTGTCTATTATCGATGGCGGTCGGCAGCCATTTTGTACGTCGCCATATTGAGGAGCTCCAAAGGATTCAAGATGACGACGTATAAGTGGAATAACATGGCGACCGTAAATTACGAGTCACTACGATCCAAGATGGCGGATTACAAAATTTCAAGATGGAGACTCTAGGCGGATTTGTCAAGAATTCAAAATGGCGTCGTTATTCAAAGTGTATCTCGAAGGAAATAACTATTTTACGTGACTTTTCTTTGATCTTGACTAATATTTCAGTTTTCTCATAACCGCAATTAACCAGTTGTGGATTATCGTTGGTGGTCGGCAGACATTTTGTACGACGCCATATTGAGGAGCTCTAAAGAATTCAAGATGGCTGAATAAGTGGAATAAAGTGGCGAATGGAAATTGTGAAAGTCATGACGGTCTAAGATGGCGGATTACAAAAATTCAAGATGGCGACTCTAGGTGAATTTGTTGAGAATTCAAAATGGCGTCGTTATTCCGAGGTATTTCGAAGGAAATGACAGTATTTTACTTTGATTTTAACTAATATTTCTGTCTTCTCATAAACGCAATTAACCAGTTGTGGACTATCGTTGGCGGTCGGCAGCCATTTTGTATACGGCCATATTGAGGAGCTCCAAAGGTTTCAAGATGACGACGTAAGTGGAATAAAATGGCGACCGTAAATTACGAAAGTCATGATTGTCCAAGATGACGGATTACAAAAATTCAAGATGGCGACTTTAGGCGAATTTGTCGAGAATTCAAAATGGTGTCGTTATTCTGAGTGTATTTCGAAGGAAATGACAGTATTTTACCTGACTTTTCTTTGATCTTGACTAATATTTCAGTATTCTCATAACCGCAATTAACCAGTTGTGGATTATCGTTGGCGGTCGACAGCCATTTTGTACGTCGCCATATTGAGGAGCTTCAAAGGATTCAAGATAAAGACGTATAAGTGGAATAAAATGGCGACCGTAAATTATGCAAGCCATGACCGTGCAAGATGGAGGATTACTAAATTCAAGATGGCGACTCCAGGCGGATTCGTCAAGAATTCAAAATGGTGTCGTTGTTCCGAGTGTATTTCGAAGGAAATGACAGTATTTTACTTTGATCTTAACTAATATTTCTGTCTTCTCATAACCGCAATTAACCAATTGTGGATTATCGTTGGCGGTCGGCAGCCATTTTGTACGACGCCATTTTGAGACATTCCAAAGGATTCAAGATGACGACGTATAAGTGGAATAACATGGCGACCGTAAATTACGAGTCACTACGATCCAAGATGGCGGATTACAAAATTTCAAGATGGAGACTCTAGGCGGATTTGTCAAGAATTCAAAATGGCGTCGTTATTCAAAGTGTATTTCGAAGGAAATAACTATTTTACGTGACTTTTCTTTGATCTTAACTAATATTTCTGTCTTCTCATAACCGCAATTAACCAGTTGTGGATTATCATTGGTGGTCGGCAGACATTTTGTACGACGCCATATTGAGGAGCTCCAAAGGATTCAAGATGACGACGTAAGTGGAATAAAATGACGACTGTAAATCACGAATGTCATGACGGTCTAAGATGGCGGATTACAAAAATTCAAGATGGCAACTCCAGGCGGATATGTCTAGAATTCAAAATGGCGTCGTTATTCAAAGTGTATTTCGAAGGAAATGACTATTTTACGTGACTTTTCTTTCATCTTAACTAATATTTCTGTCTTCTCATGACCGCAATTAACCAGATGTGGATTATCGTTGGCGGTCGGCAGCCATTTTGTACGTCGCCATGTTGTGGAGCTTCAAAGGATTCAAGATGGCTGCATAAGTGGAATAAAGTGGCGAATGGAAATTGTGAAAGTCATGACGGTCTAAGATGGCCGATTACACAAATTCAAGATGGCGACTCCAGGCGGATTCGTCGGGAATTCAAAATGGCGTCGTTATTCCGAGTGTATTTCAAAGGAAATGACAATATTTTCCTTTGATCTTAACTAATATTTCTGTCTTCTCACAACCGCAATTAACCAGTTGTGGATTATCGTTGGCGGTCGGCAGCCATTTTGTACGACGCCATATTGAGGAGCTCCAAAAGATTCAAGATGGCGGCATAAGTGGAATGAAGTGGCGAACGGAAATTACGAAAGTCATGACGATCCAAGATGGCGGATTAAAAAAATTCAAGATGGCGACTACAGAATTCAAAATGGCGTCGTTATTCCGAGGGTATTTCGACGGAAAAGACCATATTTCACCTGATTTTCGTAACGAAGGCGGTCGTTTTGTTTGATCTCAATTAATTTTTCTCTCTCTCCTCATAACCGTAAATAATCTGTGGATTATCGTAGCGCGAGAGGAGCGTTCCGATGCATATTCATATCTCCTCAATTTTTCTCTCTCTCTCTCTTTCTCCCTTGTTACTCCCCAATGCCGTAAAATCGTATAATTGGCGTATTTCCGCTACTTTCGCGGTGATGGCACGAATCTCATCGCGATATACCTTAACCACCCCTCGAACGTTTTTATTTTTATTACGCTCGCTCGTTACGTTCACGCCGCTCTTATATTATATTTTATGCAGCAGAAATGCGAAATGCGGCAGAACGGACGTGCAAACACGTCCGTAACGAAGTCGGCTGCGCGGACCGACCGGAACGGCCGATCTGCGCAGCCCGTGGAAACTTCGTCTGGAGGAGCCATTTCGTTATTTCGTTCGACTTTTCCGATCGGGATCGAAATCTAATTTAGCGTCCTTAATTAGGAACCCCTCCCCCTCTCCCTCTCCTCCTCTCTCTCATCGAATCCCATTATGAAGTCGTGACGTCGTTTCACGTGTTCCCAGCTTTTACTCGGCTAATAAACGATCTGCTCCGTTTTACCAAATGATTCGAGGAGTTAATTAAAAACATTCGACAGGAAATTAAATTTTTTTTACCCCCCACCACCCCGTCGCCCGGAGGGGAGTCTTTCTAATTTCGGAATTTTCCGTCCTTCGTCGTCGTGGGACTGTTCTGCAGATGATTAGTCCATGACGAAGTTTCAAAATTGTGTGATGTGTCGTTTTTTGAGATATATTGCGATTTATAGCGAGGTTAGTGCACAACAGGAAATATCTCAAAATATCTCAAAATATCTCGAAAAGTAGTGGCTTAAATTTGGATCAAACTTTTTGAGATTGCGTCTAAGAATACAATTCTAGTGGATGACGAAATTTCAAAATTGTGTGATGTGCCGTTTTTGAGATATTACGATTTATAACGAGGTTAGTGCGAAACAGGAAATATCTCAAAATATCTCGAAAAGTAGTGGCTTAAATTTGGATCAAACTTTTTGAGATTGCGTTCAAAAAATACAATTCTAGTGGATGACGAAGTTTCAAAATTGTGTGATGTGTCGTTTTTGAGATATTACGATTTATAACGAGGTTAGTGCGAAACAGGAAATATCTCAAAATATCTCGAAAAGTAGTGGTTCAAATTTTAACCAAACTTTTTGAGATTGCGTTCAAAAAATACAATTCTAGTGGATGACGAAGTTTCAAAATTGTGTGATGTGTCGTTTTTGAGATATTACGATTTATAACGAGGTTAGTGCGAAACAGGAAATATCTCAAAATACCTCGAAAAATAGTGGTTCAAATTTGGACCAAACTTTTTGAGATTGCGTCTAAAAATTCAAATCTAGTGGTTGACGAAGTTTCAAAATTGTGTGATGTGTCGTTTTTGAGATATTGCGATTTATAACGAGATTAGTGGGAAACAGGAAATATTTCAAAATATCTCGAAAAGTAATAGTTTAAATTTGGACCAAACTTTTTGAGATTGCGTTCAAAAAATACAATTCTAGTGGTTGACGAAGTTTCAAAATCGTGTGATGTGTCGTTTTTGAGATATATTGCGATTTATAACGAGGTTAGTGCGAAACAGGATATATCTCAAAATATCTCGAAAAGTAGTGGTTTAAATTTGGACCAAACTTTTTGAGATTGCGTTCAAAAAATACAATTCTAGTGGATGCCGAAGTTTCAAAATTGTGTGATATGTCGTTTTTGAGATATTGCGATTTATAACGAGATTAGTGCAAAACACGGAATATTTCAAAATATCTCGAAAATTTGGTGACGTCGGTGGATATCTCAAAAACTCGGAACCTAGTGAAATTTTCTTAGAGACCTTTGAGTATAAGGAGATTTTGGAACGTTGTAAATTTTTTGAGATATATGGTTTGGTGGGAGAAATGCGGCGACTTCCGACAAAATAGTGCATATCTCAAAAACCACTCATCCAGTACCGATAAAATTTTCCAGGAGTATCGTAGAGAGATATCTGTAAGTGTATCTCGAAACTTCTGCGCCTATGACGTATATTTTTCGAGATATTACGTCTCAAAGTGGAAGTATCGAAATTCGAAAAAAAAAGTGGCGACTTTCGACAAAATAGTGCATATCTCAAAAACCACTCGTTCGATACACGTGAAATTTTCCAGGAGTATCGTAGAGAAATGGCTGTAAGTGTATCTCGGAACTACTGCGCCTATGACGTATATTTTTCGAGATACAACTTCTCAAAGTGTAAGTATCGAAATTCGAAAAAAAGTGGCGACTTCCGACAAAATAGAGCATATCTCAAAAACCACTCGTTCAATACCGATAAAATTTTGCAGGAGTATCGTAGAGAGATAAACTGTAAGTGTATCTCGAAACTTCTGCGCCTATGATGCATATTTTTCGAGATACAACGTCTCAAAGTGGAAGTATCGAAATTCGAAAAAAAAGTGGTGACTTCCGACAAAATAGTGCATATCTCAAAAACCACTTGTTCAATACCGATAAAATTTTCCAGGAGTATCGTAGAGATGTTACTTTAAGTGTATCTCGAAACTTCTGCGCCTATGATGCATATTTTTCGAGATATTACGTCTCAAAGTGGAAGTATCGAAATTCGAAAAAAAAAGTGGCGACTTTCGACAAAATAGTGCATATCTCAAAAACCACTCATCCAGTACCGGTAAAATTTTCCAGGAGTATCGTAGAGAAATGACTGTAAGTGTATCTCGAAACTACTGCGCCTATGACGTACATTTTTCGAGATATTACGTCTCAAAGTGGAAGAATCGAAATTCGCAAAAAAAGTGGCGATTTTCGACAAAATAGTGCATATCTCAAAAACCACTCGTTCAATATCGATAAAATTTTCCAGGAGTATCGTAGAGAAATGCCTGTAAGTGTATCTCGAAACTTCTGCGCCTATGACGTCTATTTTTCGAGATACAACGTCTCAAAGTGGAAGTATCGAAATTCGAAAAAAAGTGGCGATTTTCGACAAAATAGTGCATATCTCAAAAACCACTCGTTCAATACCGATAAAATTTTCCAGGATTATCGTAGAGATATTACTGTAAGTGTATCTCGAAACTTCTGCGCCTATGACGTATATTTTTCGAGATATTACGTCTCAAAGTGGAAGTATCGAAATTCGAAAAAAAGTGGCGACTTCCGACAAAATAATGCATATCTCAAAAACCACTCGTTCAATACCGATAAAATTTTCCAGGATTATCGTAGAGAGATAACTGTAAGTGTATCTCGAAACTTCTGCGCCTATGACGTACATTTTTCGAGATACAACTTCTCAAAGTGGAAGTATCGAAATTAGAAAAAAAAGTGGCGATTTTCGACAAAATACTGCATATCTCAAAAACCACTTGTCCAATACCGATAAAATTTTGCAGGAGTATCGTAGAGAAGTTACTTTAAGTGTATCTCGAAACTTCTGCGCCTATGACGTACATTTTTCGAGATACAACGTCTCAAAGTTGAAGTTTCGAAATTCGAAAAAAACGTGCCGCCGTCCAATATCTCAAAAACCACTCGTTCGATACACATGAAATTTTTCAGGAGTATCGTAGAGAGATAACTGTAAGTGTATCTCGAAACTTCTGCGCCTATGATGCATATTTTTCGAGATATTACGTCTCAAAGTGTAAGTATCGAAATTCGAAAAAAAGGGGCGACTTCCTACAAAATAGTGCATATCTCAAAAACCACTCGTTCAATACCGATAAAATTTTCCAGGAGTATCGTAGAGATATTACTGTAAGTGTATCTCGAAACTACTGCGCCTATGACGTACATTTTTCGAGATACCACGTCTCAAAGTGGAAGTATCGAAATTCGAAAAAAACCGTGACGCCGTCCGACGAAACAGCGAATATCTCAAAAACCCCTCGCTCGATTCGATCGAAATTTTCAGGGATCAGGCAGAAGACCCGCCACTCGAACCTCCCCATATCTCAACCCCCTACCCCCGATAGTTTTCGAGATATCACCCCCGGGACCCTCACTCACCGCAAATGGACGTTTCGGACTCGGGACTCCTCGATACTCTTCCCGGTAAGTCTTCGAACGAGAGTCTCTTAGTAGAACATACCGACGGATATATTTTTCCTCTCTCTTTTTATTAGTTATTTCGCGCGAGAGAGAGAGAGACGGAGCGAGAGAGAAGCACGTGCTTACCGTCCGTCACGTTCGGAGGTCGACGAGCGACTGGCGGCGACGTCGCCGGCGGAAGACGTCTCGACGGCCTACCCCCCCACCCCTCGGCTATTCGGGGGGGTCGGTGGGGGGAGGGGAGGGGGTGGGAGATAGTGCGATTCCCCCCACCCCCACCCCCAACCCGTGCCTTGCGGGACTTAGCGTTGCGGTAGTAGGTAAGTCTGATTTTTATTCGTTTTTCTCGGGTTAAGCGGTTGTCTTGATAAAGGACTTATCGAGCCAAAAAATACAAAATTTGGACTGTCAAAAGAGGAATGAATTTTTTTTTTGAAAAAGACTCGACAGATCGTAGAGATTAAAAAAAAGAACTATTAACCAAACCTGAAAATCCTTAAAATAGGACTGATGTGACGAGGAAAGTCTTAAATTAAATTAATTAAGATTTAATTAAATTAAATCGACTAGATCAACAAGTTGTAGTAACCTTTCAATCAAGTTACTTTAAGACCGAATTAATGATTTTTATATAAAAATTATGTTTGTTTTTGGTGAAGTCGCTTCATTTGATTGGACCGATTCTCCTCATACAGTAAGTTCTGTTGAGGGTCAATCATACAGAAATAGGTAACTGTAAAATGTCTCATTTATCTACCTCCTCTTAGATGGCGCTTGGGGATACACATATTCAATATGAGAATATTAATATAATCTGTCTATTTTGACTGTAAGAATGTTGTAATGCAAGGTTAATGTAGCTATCGTGCCTTAGATGGCGCTTCAATGCAATGAATCTGTAATTGTGACCTTTCACCTACTATCGAATAGGTGGCGGTAAAAGAGAATTGTACGACAGTTGTAGAAATCTGTACGAATGTATGTCAATACACTGAATAGATGGCACTTCAGTGCTATTACAGTCTTACTTTCTAAGAAACATAGACTGTCTTGTAGTGTAATGGAAGATACACATGCATAGAAATCTGTAATCTGAGCAGTAGAAATCTCTACTGTTTAGTTAAGACGTCGTTAATTACAAAACCAAACGTTCTACAAGGTCTCAAATGCAATAGTAGTAAAGAGGTAGCAATTTGTAGTTAAGAAATCGACACTTACCTACCGTCCACTAGGTGGCGCCGCACGGTAAACAGTAAAAGTCCGTATCAACACAGCTACCATCCTCTAGATGGCGTCCCATTCAAACTACAAGTCTCCGCCTCAACCTCCACATCTCCACAACTTTAATTCAAACTCTCTCCCCCACATTTACAGCTTCCCCATCCGTTGACACTCGACCGCCCTCACCCTCTCGAGCGCCTCGACCTCGGCCTCGTCCAATCCGAGTCCGAGGAGCACCTCTCTCGTATGCTGCCCCCTCGCGGGCAGACCGAGCGCGAAACGGCTGCGTCCCTGCGTCCTGCGCAGCCTCGGCGCCGGACTCGGCGCAGCCGAGGCCGCCTCGTCCATCGACAGGACGGGCGCGACGCACGCGTCGACGTCGTCGAAGATCCGACGCCATTCGTCGCGAGTCTTCTCGCGGAATTTTCTGGCGAATAGGGATTTGAGGGCGGCGACGTCGCCGCCGAACTGGGGGGCCTGCTCCTCGGTCAGCCCGAGGCCTGCGAAGTAAACGTACGGCGATCAGAAAGGGTCGTTCTCCAAAGAACATGTGGTACGTGTTCTCTTTACATTTCAACTTGGGACAGCCAAAAAAAATCTTATTAAATCTGAGGATACGAAGTGACTGTAGGACATTCAGAAGAGTCATTTTGGGAAAGAATGCTCCAATAAACATGTAACGTATTCTCTTTACATTCCTACTTGGGACAGCTAAAAACTCCATTAATGGTCCTCGGAGAATACAAAGTAAGTGTAGAACATTTAGAAGTCATTTTGGAAAAGAGCGCTCCAATAAACATACGACGTATTAAATACTGTGCTTTAGTATAGAGAAAAAGAATATTTAGAATGTGCTCGGTATATCACAATCTTGATTTGTGTCTCAAGTGACATCGTAAAGACTCCACAGGGTATATACGTCTTGACACAACACCACTTTTAGTAACAGTCTATATACCCTTTACCCCAACACCCTATTTCAACGAGTAGTACCGTAATAACCGGTACTCCGTTATCCTAAATGATATTGTTACCAACACGCCTACAACTTTAACGGTCACCTCATTAATATCTGTCTACCTGGTTGGGGAAAAAGAGTATATTTGTTGTCTCTCACCTTCGATCAGCTGCCGGTAGAACTGCGGCTCGATCGCCCCCACCGACACGTACCCCCCTTCGTCCTTCGTCTCGTACACCTCGTAGAAATGGCTGCCGCCGTCGAGCAGGTTCCGTCCCCTCGGCTCTCCCCACAGGCCCGGCACCGCCCTGGACCGGTACAACCAGCTGCCGAGGTAGGCGACCCCGTCGACCATCGAACAGTCGACGACCTGACCGACACCCGTCGACGTCCTCTCGAACAACGCCAACAGGATACCTAACGCGCATGTCAGACCGCCGCCGGCGAAGTCGGCGAGAAGGTTGATCGGCGGCGAGGGTACTTCGCCTTCTCTACCGAACAACGATAGCAGACCTACGGGTACGACTCGACGTATTACAATTATCACAACGTGACGACTTACCGGACAGGGCTACGTAGTTGATGTCGTGGCCGGCACGGGCGCTCATCGGACCCGTCTGCCCGTAACCGGTCAGCCTGGCGTAGATCAGCGCCGGGTTGTCCTTCAGCAGGACGTCCGGACCGAGGCCGAGCCTCTCCATCGTGCCGGCACGGAACGGTTCGATCAGCACGTCGGCGCCCTACAAAAGAGGTATGTAACTGTGGAGTAGTGAATACAACTAGTCCCCTCTAGTGACTGTCTTAAAGTCACTAACGACGGCTTATAGTGAAGACACCCTTTACGAATCTCACTATTATCAGTTTCTCTTCATTACCTTGCACAGACGTCGCAGGACGCTCCGACCTTCGGGTCGTTTCACGTCGATCGCTACGGACTTCTTACCGTGAGCGAGGGCGTCCATCTGGGACAAGTCGTGACCGACCTACGGTACATAACAGTGATTATAGTGATATCATACCAGCATAATCGTACCAGCATTTACCTTATCGACGCGTATGACGTCGGCACCGAATTCGAGCAGCACCATGCCGCAGAAGGGGGCCGGCGCGAGGCCGGCCATCTCTATCACTTTCAGGGACTTCAGTGGCATGACGACGACTCTCGAGTCCAAAGTACCGTTATCGCCGTGGACTTTGCCATGACTTGCGAGATTTAGAGGTTAGGTTTGGGTTTAGTGTTGATTATCACGGAACAGAAGCTCACTTGGCTACCGCTCACTTACTTTTAGACGGGTAGGTAAGGGGGTCTTCTCTTGCTTCAGGTCCATTTCGTTTTGATCATAGGCTGCTATAGCTAAAGCTAACCGTTGTAAGTAAATAATAGATTATAATAGAAATAGGTTCACGGTTCACTCATCACGGAACAACAATATCGGAAATTGAAATTGACATGTTGACAAGGTAAGCACGGAACACATCGATGTGTACCAACCGTAGGTGACGTGCCGACACAAACCTCGTGTTGTAAGAAGACAGTAACAAAGAATTACTGAAATAATGATATTGTAATATATTAAGTAATGAAATATTCTAAAAAAAATATATTAATGTCAATATTTTAAGCGGGATAAACCGTATTTCGTTAAAATAGAAACATAAAATACCGCAACCCGCCATGCACAGTGAAACGGCCAATGACGTCACTCCTATGTAAAGCGACGCCATGACACCTACGAGTGTTTGGGCGCGAAATTTAAAAGTGTTCGTAAAACTCTCATTTTAGCTACTAAAATTTGTTTTATGCAGAGATTAGTATTTGTTTTTGGGAACAGTACATACTTCAGAACACAACTCGGTAGTTTTTCAAAATTAGTCATGATGCCTATGTCCTGTGGGCAAACTGACCATTTATCTTACGTAAGAAGTTTCGATCTGTAACAAGTTCTGAAATTTCCAGTAAGTCAGTTTAATTTAACGTGACGAGCAGCAACAGGATTTTTAGATTAGGAAACGAGACTTATTCATTCATTTATTTGTTCCACAAATATTTATACACATAATTCATATATACACCGAATATGTAATATTTATCCATCACGAATTTACTGGAAAAAGTGACAAAGAAACAAAGTCTGCGCAGGACGACGTCGCGCACGTCGAACGAGCTCCGTCCTCGATGCTATCTAATTGGCAGGATGGACCGAGTCGCGCAGAACCAATCATATATAAAGTTAATTACAATTTAATATCACAGCATCCAAAATAAATACATCTATTAATGAAACGTAACAATTAATTAAATAATTAATCAACATCATTATCTACACCCATATACACATATACATTAAATATAATCACAGTGAGTTATTATCATTACTCGTCGTGATATGTTGTTAGGTGTAATAAATAAAATCGTTAATTAATAATAACTCAGGTGATTCGATTTTGTAGTTGTCATCCATAAAATTCTATGAGGCTCATTTGATAGAATCTTATGGCGTCCCGAGGAAGGTAAAAGTACTCGAAAACTATTGAAGCGCCGTACCAGTGCGCGTAGTATTACTTGACAAGTACACGTAATTAAATCGGTTAATTAAAAAATAGTGTTTACCCTGCGTTTAGTATTCCGACCGGTAATTGCAAGGGAATTAATTAGGATCGTGGATGTTGATCCGTTCCCTTGCAATTAAATCAAATTCATGACGTTAATCACTCACCAATACACATACACGTACATTTATGTGGGTAGCGGTTAGGACGAGGACATTTATCTAGAAAACAGGCACAGCAATCCGTTTTTTTTTTTTCGAGGATCGGCCGACGTATAAGGAAGTTCAAGATGGCCGCCGCTCAAGGTCACGCCTTCGGAGCGCCGTAACTCCTTTATTCACCGGCCGATCCTCTTCGGAAAAAAAAAGGAAGTAATCTCTCGTCTGCGCAGCATCTTATAAACTGGTCGCCGCGCCGTTCCCGATCACGGCCGTCGTCGTCTCCCTCGGCTCCGGGCTGCGTCCCGACGACGCCGCGCCTCCCGCGCATCCCGACGAGCTGAGCAGACGATTGGCGTCCGCGTCGCCGTCCGCGCAGATCGACGTGCCGGTGCGCGTGCGCGCCGGCCTGAATCTGCGCACAAAACCGGCGCATTAGAGAAAAATTGGGCGGAGAGCGAACGATTTACCTCTCGGAGCCCTGCTTGTTCTTTTTGGGGAACACGCTGTTCTCGAGCTGGAGCGTCGCGTTGATGTCCTTGTTGGCGGCGCACGTGCACGCCTTGACGAAGCTCTTCTTGAAGTTGTCGCTGAGGAACGCGTACAGTATCGGATTGATCGCCGAGTTCGAGTAGCTCAGGAACGAGGCGAGCAGGTGGAGCGTCACCGAGAACCTATACAAGACACTATTAGTGAACGCCGCTAAGTGGTCACCACTTACTTGTCGGTGCTGCCGTTGATCGCTAGCTGCGATATCCAGTACGGCAACCAGCAGATCACGTACACCGTGACGACGGTCAGCACGAGACTGGTCACCTTCCGGTGCGACCTGCGTTTCTCCTTCGACTTGTTCTTCGGGCCGACCGTCTTCAGCTTCCTGATCACGAGATAGTAGAAGACTAGTATGAGGCAGAGCGGCACGAAGAAGCCGCAGAAGAACGTGTACATCGTGAAGATCTTCGCCGGGGCGGCGGTGCCGCCCTCCATCGGCTGCGGAGTGGGCGGCGGCAAGTCGGGGTCCTGCGTCGCGGCGGGCGTGTCGTTGAAGGGCGGCGCGGGCGGAGCCTGCTGCGGCGACGGGTCCCACACGATGATGCACGAGGCTCGGCCGTCGCCGTCGTAATCCTCCTGAAGATTTCCGATACGTCAGCGAAAATCCGAGGAGAATCGGCCCGGAAATAAGGAAGTTACGGCATTTCGAAGATTTGACCTTGAGCGGCGGCCATCTTGAACTTCCTTATCCGCGGGCCGATCCGCCTAGGATTTTCGCCGTTCGCTCACCTCCTTCGCGTGCTGTATGATCGGTATGATCAGGCATATGCTGAACGTCCACGCGAGCAACGAGACGACCTTCGAAATGAACGGCGTCCGCCATCTCGGCGACGAGATCGGATGGCAGACGGCGACGTACCTGTCGGCGCTCATGATGCACAACAGGATCGACGACGTGAACTGGTTGATGCTCGTCGAGATCATGTACGCCTTACATGCGAAGTAGCCGAATATCCAGTGCTTCTGGATCATCGTCGCGACCAGGAACGGTATACCTGGAAAATCATCGACCGTGTACGTGGTCTCGATCGAGGAATACACACTCACCGATCAGGAAACACTCGTCCGCTATCGCCAGGTTGACTATGTACATGTTCGTCACCGTCTGCATCTTCGAGAACCTGATCACGACGTATATCACCAGGGTGTTGCCGATCAGACCGACGAGGCACACGACCGAGAACAGTATGATCTGCACTATCTCCATGACGAACACGTAGATGTGATCGTACTCCTGATCGGGATCCGGTTGGCCGGTATCGTTCACCGTCGACGCGTTCATGCTCGTCAGGTTCAGGCCCAACTCGCTCATCTTAGCTGAAACCCGATCGGGACTCAGGTTCGATGCGACATTCACACTGATAATTTGTTACAGTATCAAGCAGTCCATACGCCTGAAACAAAAGCGATCGATAAGTAGGTAATAGGATTATAGAAACAACGTCAGTACGACTACTTTCAACTATTCAAACATGTTCAATTTTGTTCGATATGATTTCTACCTGTCAAAATGACGTTTTTCGCCGTTGTCGCCCCAACGAAAAAGTTTCTACGCGCGCTCAGCTGTCGAACGCGATTTTCCCGATCGCTCTACGACCGACGGTTACCGAGCTACGGTCGTTCGAGTGGCGGTTCAAGGTCGAGTCGGCCATCTTGGATTTAACCTCGAAAAAGTTTAAACGTGCGTAACTCCCTTGTCCTCGGGGCGATTTCGACGATTCCTTCGACGTCGGGCTCGTCGTCGCGACGCCTTCGTTTTGAAACGGGAGAATTTAGGGAAATGGGAAATTTAGGGAAATTCATCCGAGCGGACGTACGCGAATCTATCTTCATCTCGTCGAGATTTATCTTGTCGCATCGCCTCTTTTTTTCCATATATATATACGTATAAACAGGACGAGAACATTACCCCCCTTCCCCCCACTGTTCCCGAAATTCTGACAAACGACGGGATCGAAACGTATACGGACAGGGGGATCGGATATCCCGTAGGATAATAAATATGTATGTATAGTAGGGGGAACGTATGGTGACGAAAGAGTGCCATCGATCACCCCCCGCCCCTCTCCGGCGTCCCGCAGGATAAATTCCGGGTCGGTTATCAATCACCGGATCCCGCGGGATATGAGGGAGGGGGAGGGAGAGGGGTGGTTTTCGTTTTAGGGAGCGTGCACGTGCTGACTTAAATACGGCTACGGTTCGATTAATTAGATCGGGTTAGTTCCTTAGACCAAGCCCACTTTAGTGGCGATCTATTATCAGAATGATAGAATTGGGGCTCAATCTATTGACTATCGTTGGTAAAAATTTTGAAAGTATTCCGTTGTACTGTTATTCTGTAATTACAGGTTCCTAGAAGGAAGAGATAAATCAGAAAGTACGTTGTTGGAGCTGTTTGGACGAGTTTGGGAGTTTTGATTGGCCATGAGAGCAAGAGTGGGATTTGAATTACGTCGTTTTGGGAGAAATTGGGGGGAGGGAAAGAAGGAGGGAGGATTCGGACAGGGGATTCGCTCAGTTATCGCCGTTTGGGCGTCTGAGGGAGAGTAAAGGCTATTTGATTGGTCATGAGAGCAAGAGTGGGATTTGAATTACGTAGTTTTGGGAGAAATTAGGGGGAGGGAAAGAAGGAGGGAGGATTCAGACAGAGGATTCACACTTGTCGCTTATAGAAAAAACACACATTTGGCACAAAACTCAAATATAACTTTTTTTTACATTTTATTGAAAAAAAAAATCAGATCACAGTCTCGAACTGTCCGCCGTGGCCTCGCCCCGCGTCCCTCACCAACCCCCTCTCGTCCTCCTCGGCCTCCTCGGCGTCGAGGCCGTCGTCGTCGTAGTCCCGCACCGAGCTCCTCCTCATCGCCTTCCCGTACGCCATCTTGAAGTTCTTGTCCCACTCGCCGAGCTTGTAGACGGCGTACACCGGATGTCCCATCCAGAACATCGAAGGCACGACGTTGAGCACCAGGATCGCCTCGAGGACGTCGACGTCCTCGACGAAGAAGTACGGTATGTTCCACAGCAGACACGGCAACATGAAGAAGATCACGATGCTGCACAGGTCGAACGAGTACATGGTCTTCCTCGAGGTCGCGTCGATCCTGTCGGCCATCTTGCGACGCAGCACGTTCAGCGCGATCGTGACGGCGACGCACGCCAAGTAGACGAAGTTCGCGACCAGCAGCCGCAGGACGTAGCCACGCAGCTCGACGTACACGACGGCGACGACGAACTCCAGCAGGCTCACCAGGTAGACCACGGAGTACAGCGACCTGTCGTGACGACGGAGCTTCTCAGCGAGCTCCCTCTTGTAACACCCGAGGCTCCAGTCGACCGCGAGCAGTACCGAGAACACGACGTACAACATCAACGTCGTACTCTGCAGCTGCAACACGACGTTCACGAAAGCGACGACGTTCCAGAACCAGAACAAGTCGACGGCGAAGAACAGTATCGTCGTGAGGAAGTAGACGCAGCCGGCCGCCATCATGTTCACTATCAGCAGATTAGTCCTCGTCTTCAGCCTCTTGTAGCGACAGATCACGACGACGAGGAATATCTGTGCGGACAGGCCGACGAGGCTCGTCACGAAGTGCACGAACTGTCCGATCACGAACAGGTACTCGGTGATCGGGATGCGGTGCTCTTCTGTGAACGTCGCGTTGATCGACTCGAAGGGGTTGTTCTCCTGCTCCATCGCCTCCTGAAACAACGCTCTTCACGATGGCGAAAGGACGATCGAGATCGGCCGGTAAATAAGGGAGTTACGAGCGATCCAAGATGGCCGACTTGACCTCGAGATCCGGGGAAAGGGCTCGTAAGTTCGTTATTTACGGTGCGATGTCGATGAAACTCGGTGGAGGGATGAGGTGCAGTCTAGTTGAGGTATTGAGGAAGTTTGAGCTGGTTGCGATTGAGGAGTTTGGAGATATGACTTTTTATTTAATGAAACTCGGTTGAGGGATGAGATGGACCCTGTTTGGGGTATTGAGAAAGTTTGAGCTGGTTGCGAATAAGGAGTTTGGAGATATGACGTTTTGTTTGAGATCAAAGATGGCCGACCTGACCTTGAGATCTGGGGGAAAGGGCTCGTTAGTTCATTATTTACGGTCCGATCTCGAAACTCGGTGGAGGGATGAGAAGGACCCTAATTGAGGTATTGAGGAAGTTTGAGCTAGTTGCGATTAAGGAGTTTGGAGATATGACGTTTTATTTTAGATCCAAGATGGCCGACTTGACCTTGATATTCTTGGAAAAGTCTCGCAAGTTCGTTATTTACGGTCCGATGTCGATGAAACTCGGCGGAGACATGAGATGGACCCCAGTTGAGGTATTGAGGAAGTTTGAGCTGGTTGCGTTAGAGGAATTTCGAGATATGACGTTTTATTTGAAATCTAAGATGGCCGACTTGACCTTGGGATTTTAGGAAAGGTCTCGTAAGTTCGTTATTTTCGGTTCGATCTCAATGAAACTCGGTGGAGGGATGAGATGGACCCTAGTTGAGGTACTGCGGAAGTTTGAGCTGGTTGCGATTAAGGAGTTCGGAGATATGACGTTTTATTTGAGATCCAAGATGGTCGATTTGACCTTGGGTTTGTAGGAAAAGTCTCGTAAGTTCGATATTTAGAGTTCGATCTCGATGAAACTCGGTGGAAAAATGGGGAGCACTCTAGTTGAGGTATTGACGAAGTTTGAGCTGGTTGTGTCTGAGGAGTTTGGAGATATGACGTTTTATTTTAGATTCAAGATCCTGGATTCGGGTAAAGGTCTCATAAGTTCGTTATTTACTGTTCGATCTCGATGAAACTCGGTAGAGGGATGAGAGGGACCCTAATTGAGGTATTGACGGAGTTTGAGCTGGTTGTGATTGAGGAATTTGGATATATGACGTTTTATTCGAGATCCATGATCTTGGGATTCGGGGAAAGGTCTCGTAAGTTCGTTATTTACAGTTCGACCTCGACGAAACTCGGTAGAGGGATGAGGTGGACCTTAGTTGAGGTACTGATGAAGTTTAAGCTGGTTGCGTTTGAGGAGTTTGGAGATATGACGTTTTATTTGAGATCCAAGATCTTGGGATTTGGGTAAAGGTCTCGTAAGTTCGTTATTTACCGTCAGGTTGGTGAGGGGAAGAGATGGACCCTAGTTGAGGTATTGAGGAAGTTTGAGCTGATTGCGATCGAGGAGTTTGGAGATATGACGTTTCATTTGAGATCCAAGATGGCCGACGTGGCCTTGGGATTCGGGAAAAGGTTTCGTAAGTTCGTTATTTATTGTTCGATATCGATGAAACTCGATGGAGGGATAAAAGGGACCCTAATTGAGTTATTGGCGGAGTTTGAGCTGGTTGTGATTGAGGAGTTTGGAGATATGACGTTTTATTTGAGATCCAAGATCTTGGGATTCGGGTAAAGGTCCCGTAAGTTCGTTATTTACGGTCCGATCTCGATGAACTCGGCGGAGGGATGTGATAGACCCTATTTGAGGTATTGAGGAAGTTTCAGCTGGTTGCGATCGAGGAGTTTGGAGATATGACGTTTTATTTGAGATCCAAGATGGCCGAACTGACCTTGGGATTCTTGGAAAAGTCTCGTAAGTTCGTTATTTACGGTCCGATCTCGATGAAACTCGGCGGAGTGATGAGATGGACTCTGGTTGAGGTATTGAGGATATTTGAGCTGGTTGCGATCGAGGAGTTTGGAGATATGACGTTTTGCACACATTTCAATTGCATTGCAATAACTGTGAAAAGTTGTAACTTTTATCTTTGAGATATTTTGAGGTATAACGAAATTTCAGTGAGATATGAGTAATATCTCAACAATAACCTCAAATAAAACGTTAAGTTTCAAACTCCCTTTTGAAGTATCATGTTAATGGTGATGATAACTTCAAAAGTTAATACATTTCAATTTAATCTTGGGGGTTCAAAAAATCATAACTTCGTAATCGAAATTGCAATTTCATTGAAACTTTGTACAGTCATTAACTGGAGTGTTCTGAACGATACTCCGGAGTTTCAACTTTCTATCTTGATAACTCTCTACGTTACGATTCAAAGTGTCACTTTTGACAAGTCTCTACGTTAGGTTCAAAGTGACACCGAACTTCAAAAAATCGTAATAAAATTACTGTAACTCCGAATTTAATGAAACTTCATACGGAAACTCCTCAAGGTGTTCCCCATAACTCCACCGAGTTTCAACGTTCTGAGTGAGTTAAAATATAAATTTTTCGACTTACCATTTCGCTCACTCGCTTCGATCCCGACGGTCGGTACGTATCACATTTGAATAAACAAGTCGTGCGTCCGATTATTTATAACGGATCGATTATAATTCGATCATGTTTCTTCGTAAAATCGGTCGGAATAATAAATAATACACCCGAAACAGCTGATAAGTGGGAAAGGTCCGATAAGGGGGAGCGTCGATGATAACAATAACAATAATAGCAATGAGATTGATAATAATAATTTAGAACGTCGCAAACAGATCCGAGAGCGACTCGTCCCGCGGGACGAGTCGTAATACGCTCCCGTTTATTAATTACGCTTCCCGGAAATCCCCGAGGATAACCCGGCACCTGTAAACACGTCCCGTTTATCCTACGGGAGACTGAGGCGTGATAGGGCGTCCCTTATTTTCCTTTAATTATCCGGGAAGCGAGAGGGAATAATGGAGGAAGAATAAGGGAAACTCGTAATGACGTGGCGGGCGAACGCGCGGGCAAGGTCAGAGATGGAGAATTAGGTGTCGGTTTTGTAGTCTGGTAGATAGATGGAGTTGGAGTGGCAGGTCTTGTCATTGCCTCTTCCTGTTGCCTGTGGAGTAAGAAGATTTTCTACACGTGTTGCTTACCGGCCAAACGCTTAACATCCTGCTAGAAGGACCAAAGAGTCTCCTGTTGAGGTTCAGTAACTTAGACGTCATTTAAACACCATATTTCCTTAAATAGAAGGCGAGATTGCTCCTCGGGAGTATGTTACGAAGCAGGACGAAAAAATCCCCCCAACGCGGAATTTAATTACCCTCCCGTTCAAAGCGAAGTCCTCGCGAGCGTTCCCCTTCTTGCGTAAAAAGCGAAGTAACTTAACGAGCCGGGGAAGTAGGGGGAGGTTCGATCTGCCGCCCCCGCCACCCCCTGGGGGCTCTCGATCTTTTCGGCGATCCACCTCCCCAACCTCCTCCTCCCTGATCATCGAGTGAGATACCTTTTTTTCCGTCTCTCGTCCCACTTTTGCTTTTTATTTTTTGTTTTAAAAGCAAAAGATATCGAACGCTCGGCGGAGTAATGAGATTTAATGCGAGTCGATTAGATTCCGTACGGGATGAAAGTCGAGAGTGAGTAATTAGTTTCGACGAGGGGATCGTCGTTGCTGCTTCTTCTTCCTCCTCCTTTTTTCCTCTTTTTTCCGCTCCTTCGATTGGATTAATCGGAAGCTCTCACGGTAGCCGGTGATGTAATTTTTTTTTTTTTTAGTTAGTTAGATTTGGAACGACGTCATTCGTCGCTCCGACGAGATAATCCCGTGAAATTTCACACAGGCGTTCGTAAAAGCGTCGTTAATGTAGCGTCCGAATTTCGCCTCGATACTCCGAACTGTCCGGGAGATATGCCCGTCCAAACGAAACTTCGACATCGGCATGATGTAATTTTTTTTTTAGTTGGATTTCGAACGACGTCACCCGTCGCTCCGACGAGATAATCCCGTCAAATTTCACACAGCCGTTAGTAAAAGCGTCGTCAACGTAGCGTCCGAATTTCGCCTCGATACTCCGAACTGTCCGGGAGATATGCCCGTTCGAACGAAACTTCGACATCGGCATGATATATTTTTTTTTTTTAGTTGGATTTCGAACGACGTCACCCGTCGCTCTGACGAGATAATCCCGTCAAATTTCACACAGCCGTTCGTAAGAGCGTCGTTAACGTACCGTCCGAATTTCGCCTCGATACTCCGAACGGTCCGGGCGATATGCCCGTCCGAACGAAACTTCGACATCGGCATGATGTAATTTTTTTTTTTAGTTGGATTCCGAACGACGTCACCTGTCGCTCCGACTAGATAATCCCGTCAAATTTCACACAGCCATTCATAAAGGCGTCGTTAACGTAGCGTCCGAATTTCGCCTCGATACTCCGAACGGTCCGGGAGATATGCCCGTTCTAATGAAACTTCGACATCGGCATGATGTAATTTTTATTTTTTTTTAGTTGGATTTCGAACGACGTCACTCGTCGCTCCGACGAGATATTCCCGTGAAATTTCACACAGCCGTTCGTAAAAGCCTCGTTAACGTAGCGTCCGAATTTCGTCTCGATACTCCGAACGGACCGGGAGCTATGCCCGTCCGAACGAAACTTCGACATCGGCATGATGTAATTTTTTTTTTTAGTTGGATTCCGAACGACGTCACCTGTCGCTCCGACTAGATAATCCCGTCAAATTTCACACAGCCATTCATAAAGGCGTCGTTAACGTAGCGTCCGAATTTCGCCTCGATACTCCGAACGGTCCGGGAGATATGCCCGTTCTAATGAAACTTCGACATCGGCATGACGTAATTTTTATTTTTTTTTTAGTTGGATTTCGAACGACGTCACTCGTCGCTCCGACGAGATATTCCCGTGAAATTTCACACAGCCGTTCGTAAAAGCCTCGTTAACGTAGCGTCCGAATTTCGTCTCGATACTCCGAACGGACCGGGAGCTATGCCCGTCCGAACGAAACGTCGACATCGGCATGATATAATTATTTTTTTTTTAGTTGGATTTCGAACGACGTCACTCGTCGCTCTGACGAGATAATCTCGCGAAATTTGATGTAGATGTTCATAAAAGCGTCGTTAACGTACCGTCCGAATTTTGCCTCGATACTCCGAACGATCCGGGCGATATGCCCGTCCGAACGAAACTTCGACATCGGCATGATGTAATTTTTTTTTTAGTTGGATTTCGAACGACGTCACCCGTCGCTCCGACGAGATAATCCCGTCAAATTTCACACAGCCGTTAGTAAAAGCGTCGTCAACGTAGCGTCAGAATTTCGCCTCGATACTCCGAACGGTCCGGGAGATATGCCCGTTCTAATGAAACTTCGACATCGGCATGACGTAATTTTTATTTTTTTTTTAGTTGGATTTCGAACGACGTCACTCGTCGCTCCGACGAGATATTCCCGTGAAATTTCACACAGCCGTTCGTAAAAGCCTCGTTAACGTAGCGTCCGAATTTCGTCTCGATACTCCGAACGGACCGGGAGCTATGCCCGTCCGAACGAAACGTCGACATCGGCATGATATAATTATTTTTTTTTTAGTTGGATTTCGAACGACGTCACTCGTCGCTCTGACGAGATAATCTCGCGAAATTTGATGTAGATGTTCATAAAAGCGTCGTTAACGTACCGTCCGAATTTTGCCTCGATATTCCGAACGATCCGGGAGATATGCCCGTCAGAACGAAACTTCGACATCGGCATGATGTAATTTTTTTTTTTTAGTTAGATTTCGAACGACGTCACCTGTCGCTGCGACGAGATAATCCCGTGAAATTTCATACAGCCGTTAGTAAAAGCGTCCTTAACGTAACGTCCGAATTTCGCCTCGATACTCCGAACGGTCCGGGAGATACGCCCGTCCGAACGAAACGTCGACATCGGAATGATGTATTTTGTTTTTTTTTAGTTGGATTTCGAACGACGTCACTCATCGCTCCGACGAGATATTCCCGTGAAATTTCACACAGCCGTTCGTAAAAGCCTCGTTAACGTAGCGTCCGAATTTTGCCTCGATACTCCGAACGGTCCGGGAGATATGCCCGTCCTAACGAAACTTCGACATCGGCAACTTCAAAAAATCGTAGAAAAATCACCGAAACTCCTATCGAGTCGAAACTTCGCACGTATCCCGGACGACTCCACCAAATTTGAACTCTCGACTCCCACTACGTGCGGGGTTATCGTCGTCGCAGCGACGATTATTCCTCGATGTCGCTAATACTGATTAGAGGTACTTCCCTTATAATTACTCGAGTGGAGAAACGTGTACGGCAAATTGAGACGGACAGTCCCCGACGTTCTTTCCTGCTCGAGTAGGGTTCAGGACGGACATTAATGAAGATGTAAACGAGCGGAGGGGAGCGGGGGGGATTTTTCCCCCCTCTAGCGTCTATTTTATAATGTCAACCATGACGTCAATTATCCAGCAAAAAAAAATAAAGATTCCGTGACTGAACCTCGATAATCCGAACGTTCGGATTGGCATCTAGACAGTATAAACTAGAGTGTCTTCAATTTTTATTGAAGGTCCATAAAGCGCCTACAAAGACTTTTTTACGTTCTTTCAAATTTTCGAATCTCTAGCTCTTTTAGCACACATTTCTTCATTTTTAGCGTTTAATGTGGGCGTGGTTCGACCATATCAAGAGGAGGAGAGTGGGCGTGGCCGAAGCATCGTCAGAGCCAATCAGGACGCAGTGGGCGTGGTTAAATTGGAGTGAAGGGGCGTGGTTATATCTAAAAGGGGAGTGGTTAAAGAGTGGGGCGTTAATCGAGCCCAAAAAGAGGCGTGGATTACTTTGAAGTAGGGGGAGGAGAGTAAGAGAGTAACACAATCATAAAAAAATTTGGGAAGAATCTGGAATCCCACAAATCTTCCGTTTTTTTTGGGTAAAAAAATGAACTTTCGAAGATTTTTGATTACGTGACGAATTTTCGAATCGTTAACTTCTATACTTTCCCAGATATAGCGATTTTTTTGAAAATTAAAAATCAAATTTTTTTCAAAAATTCGTATCTCGGAAACGACACGTCCCACGAGAAAATTTTATTTAAATTTTCTCTTCGCAACGTCGTTCCCTATCGCCTCGATCTAAAATTTTCCAAATCGGACGAGGTTGATGTTTTCGAAAAATTCCAAAATTCCAAAATTCATATCTCGAAAACAACACGTTTTGCGAAAAGTCGATCAAAAGACAGCGAGTATGGGTACAATTGACTGAAGGGGTTGACGTGGTAAGAGTTAAAATAACTCTAGCGAAGTGATCAAGATCAATTTTGACTGAAATTGGATCAAAATTAATCTTGTCGAGACTATACCAGTTCGCCATTTACTGTAACAAAATTTCCGATGCAAAGTGAGTCGACTGGAGAAAGTAGGCGTGGTTTATTGGAGTAAGAGGAGGAGAGTGGGCGTGGTCGAATCGAGGAGGTGGAGTGGCGATGGCTGTACCAATCGAAGAGAAGTAGGCGTGGTGGAACAGAACCAATGGGAGGCAAGTGTGGGGCGTCACTAAAACGAAGAGGGGGTAATGCGAGGGAGGAGCGTTAAAACGGCCAATCAGAAGACGCGAACCAGGAAGTGGGGGCGTGAAGAGGGGGTAATGCGAGGGTGGAGCGTTAAAACAGCCAATCAGAAGGCACGAACCAGGAGGTGGGGGCGTGAAGAGGGGGTAATGCGAGGATGGAGCGTTAAAAGAGCCAATCAGAAGGCACGAACCAGGAATTGGGGGCGTTACCAAACCGAAGAGGGGTAATAAGAGGGTGGAGCGTTGAAACAGCCAATCAGAAGGCACGAACCAGGAAGTGGGGGCGTGAAGAGGGGGTAATGCGAGGGTGGAGCGTTAAAACAGCCAATCAGAAGACGTGAACCAGGAAGTGGGGGCGTGAAGAGGGGGTAATGCGAGGGTGGAGCGTTAAAACAGCCAATCAGAAGACGCGAACCAGGAAGTGGGGGCGTTACCAAAACGAAGAGGGGGTAATGCGAGGGTGGAGCGTTAAAACAGCCAATCAGAAGTCACGAACCAGAAAGTGGGGGCGTGAAGAGGGGGTAATGCGAGGGTGGAGCGTTAAAACAGCCAATCAGAAGACGCGAACCAGGAAGTGGGGGCGTTACCAAAACGAAGAGGGGCGTAATGCGAGGGTGGAGCGTTAAAACAGCCAATCAGAAAACGCGAACCAGGAAGTGGGGGCGTTACCAAAACGAAAAGGAGGGTAATGCGAGGGTGGAGCGTTAAAACAGCCAATCAGAAGACGCGAACCAGGAAATGGGGGCGTGAAGAGGGGGTAATGCGAGGGTGGAGCGTCAAAACGGTCAATCAGAAGACGCGAACCAGGAAGTGGGGGCGTGAAGAGGAGGAAATGCGAGGGTGGAGCGTTAAAACAGCCAATCAGAAGACGCGAACCAGGAAATGGGGGCGTGAAGAGGGGGTAATGCGAGGGTGGAGCGTCAAAACGGTCAATCAGAAGACGCGAACCAGGAAGTGGGGGCGTGAAGAGGAGGAAATGCGAGGGTGGAGCGTTAAAACAGCCAATCAGAAGGCACGAACCAGGAAGTGGGGGCGTGAAGAGGGGGTATTGCGAGGGTGGAGCGTTAAAACAGCCAATCAGAAGGCACGAACCAGGAAGTGGGGGCGTGAAGAGGGGTGATGCGAGGGTGGAGCGTTAAAACAGCTAATCAGAAGACGCGAACCAGGAAGTGGGGGCGTTACCAAAACGAAGAGGGGGTAATGCGAGGGTGGAGCACTAAAACAACCAATCAGAAAGTACGAACCAGGAAGTGGGGGCGTGAAGAAGGGGTAATGCGAGGGTGGAGCATTAAAATAGCCAATAAGAAGGTACGAACCAGGACGTGGGGGAATAAAAAGGGGGTAATGCGAGGGTGGAGCGTTAAAACAGCCAATCAGAAAACGCGAACCAGGAAGTGGGGGCGTGAAGAGGGGGTAATGCGAGGGTGAAGCGTTAAAACAGCCCATCAGAAGACACTAACCAGGAAGTGGGGGCGTTACCAAAACGAAGAGGGGGTAATGCGAGGATGGAGCGTTAAAAGAGCCAATCAGAAGGCACGAACCAGGAAGTGGGGGCGTTACCAAAACGCAGAGGGGGCAATGCGAGGGTGGAGCGTTAAAACAGCCAATCAGAAGGCACGAACCAGGAAGTGGGGGCGTGAAGAGGGGTGATGCGAGGGTGGAGCGTTAAAACAGCTAATCAGAAGACGCGAACTAGGAAGTGGGGGCGTTACCAAAACGAAGAGGGGGTAATGCGAGGGTGGAGCACTAAAACAACCAATCAGAAGGTACGAACCAGGAAGTGGGGGCGTGAAGAGGGGGTAATGCGAGGGTGGAGCATTAAAATAGCCAATAAGAAGGTACGAACCAGGACGTGGGGGAATAAAAAGGGGGTAATGCGAGGGTGGAGCGTTAAAACAGCCAATCAGAAGACGCGAACCAGGAAGTGGGGGCGTGAAGAGGGGGTAATGCGAGGGTGGAGCGTTAAAACAGCCCATCAGAAGACACTAACCAGGAAGTGGGGGCGTTACCAAAACGAAGAGGGGGCAATGCGAGGGTGGAGCGTTAAAACAGCCAATCAGAAGGCACGAACCAGGAAGTGGGGGCGTTACCAAAACGCAGAGGGGGCAATGCGAGGGTGGAGCGTTAAAACAGCCAATCAGAAGGCACGAACCAAGAAGTGGGGGCGTGAAGAGGGGTGATGCGAGGGTGGAGCGTTAAAACAGCTAATCAGAAGACGCGAACCAGGAAGTGGGGGCGTTACCAAAACGAAAAGGGGGGTAATGCGAGGGTGGAGCGTTAAAACAGCCAATCAAAAGGCACGAACCAGGAAGTGGGGGCGTGAAGAAGGGGTAATGCGAGGGTGGAGCATTAAAACAGCCAATAAGAAGGTACGAACCAGGACGTGGGGGAATAAAAAGGGGGTAATGCGAGGGTGGAGCGTTAAAACAGCCAATCAGAAGACGCGAACCAGGAAGTGGGGGCGTGAAGAGGGGGTAATGCGAGGGTGGAGCGTTAAAACAGCCCATCAGAAGACACTAACCAGGAAGTGGGGGCGTTACCAAAACGAAGAGGGGGCAATGCGAGGGTGGAGCGTTAAAACAGCCAATCAGAAGGCACGAACCAGGAAGTGGGGGCGTTACCAAAACGCAGAGGGGGCAATGCGAGGGTGGAGCGTTAAAACAGCCAATCAGAAGGCACGAACCAGGAAGTGGGGGCGTGAAGAGGGGTGATGCGAGGGTGGAGCGTTAAAACAGCTAATCAGAAGACGCGAACCAGGAAGTGGGGGCGTGAAGAGGGGGTAATGCGAGGGTGGAGCGTTAAAACAGCCAATCCCAAGACACTAAGTAGGCGTAAACAACCAAAACGACGAGCATCGAGCCAATTAGAACAGATTCGAGTTTCGAGCAATAAAAGGGAGAAAGACGCCTCCTAATCCAATCAATTAAGATCCCTTCGGGTCAGGTTACGGTAACGTGTCAGGAAGTCATGCCGGGTAGCGCTCGGTAATTACATTCCAGATGCGGACTCGGCCCAATTACGCCGAGTTTGAGGACGATTAAAACGGCGCCATGAAACCGCCGTTACGCCTCGATTTTATTCCGTCGCAGGCGGAAAATTCGTCGGTTTACTACCCTTACTACGTCTCCGAGGTGAGATTTTCTTCGTCGTAAAACACGGTTTTATAATCTATCGCCCGATACGTCTCGCAGGTGCGGCCTTATTAAGCTCCCTTTATTTCTCGTCGTCGTTAACGGCGGAGGAAGTCCGGGAGGGAGGATGCGGGGGATAAGGGGTGGTTTTCTACGAGGGTGGTTTTTTTCTAGGAATTTTCGAAGTTGAGGGTGTGGGAATTTCAGCTTTTTAACCTTTGCTTGTATGAGTAGCGTTTTTTAAAATTATCTTAAAAACTTCTCTTCTAATATTTCTGACAGCCATAACACTATAAGGTGTTTTCCCTTTGTTCGTTCCTTCAATATCTCGTTCTCCTTATGACGTTTTGAACTCATATTGGTATAGACAGTCTAACCTATCTGAAGTTTCTCCTGTTGCGTCTGCACACGTTGCATTTTGGGACTTTGAGTTGTGTGAGTAGCGTTTTTTGAATATATTTTAAAAACGAAGATGAGAAACACATTCTCTTCTCATACTTCTGACAGCCATAACTGACGTTCTCTCGCGTGATAAAGCTTCACTTTTCCGAAGTTTCATCCGAAACTCCCGGAATGCGGATTACGACTCCCACGCGACTCCGACTCCGGGGAATCCCGCAGGATGCATATCGACGTTCGAACGTGATCATCGTCATTTCCTTAATACATTTTAATAAACCGTGGGAGTTCGAGAGAAAGGGAGTCGCGGGAGTTTCGCGTGAAAGGAGAGACGAAGTTCCCGGCGTAATTACACTTGAGGGAGTTCCCGCTCTGGTATCTCGGTCGTTTGCATCCGGAGGATTTAATTTACTAAAAAAAAATGAGGGAGAGGGAGTGGGAGAAGGAGGAGAGAAAAGGGAGTTGGGCCTGGAACGAGTAATTTTAAGTGAGGGAAATAACGATGGGGCTTCGTTATTATAATGTTTTCTTTTTTGAATTGTTTGAAACGGTATCGGGAATGTGGAGTTATATACGGAATTTAATTTACGGAACGTCGATTTCGAGATTCCGACGGTGGAATTTTTTTCCTGGAGATGAGGTTTACTTTATAGGAAAAATTCTGTTATTTTTCGAAAAATGCCGGCTATGTCCCATATTTTAGCATCAAATACAAGAGAACAATATCCCGAAAAAGAAAGTTACATGGAATTTCTTCGTAAGACGTGTCCTTTCCGAGATAGGAATTTTTGAAAATTGATATTTTATTTTTCAAAAAAGTCACGATATCTCGGAAAGTATAGAAGTTAGCGTATCCAAACTCCGTTACGGAATCAAAAATCGTCCATCCGACCTACCCTGCGGGTTTCGTGCGGATTTTCGACATTTCACTTTTTGACCCAAAAAAAAAGGAACATTTTGCGATTTGCGATTTTCCCCAAAAATGGCTCAAAATTAGATTTTCGAAATTAAGCTCGCAATCGATATAGAAAGGTTCGTCGATATCGACAGTGAACGAATTTCACGAAAATTACGTTTAGTTTTCGTGATATGAATTTTTCAAAATTTGGAATTTTCCGAAAATGTCAACCTCGTCCGATTTGAAAAATTTCGACATGAGACGATAGAGAACCACTTTTTGAAGAGAAAATGTGAAGTGAAATTTATTCGTAAAACGTGTCATTTCGGAGATATGAATTTTTGAAAATCCATGGTATTTTTCAAAAAAAGGAAGGTTCACTTGCGATTTTCCCTGAAAAAGGCTTAAAATTATATTTTGAAAATTATGCTCGCAATCGATATAGAGAGGTTCCCTGATGCCGACAGTAAAACAAATTTAAGAAAAATATGTTCAGTTTTCGAGATATGAATTTTTGAAAATTTGGAATTTTCCGAAAACGTCAACCTCGTCCGATTTGAAAAATTTCAACACAGGACGATAGAAAACGACGTATTGAAGAGAAAAGATGAAGTAAAATTTCTTCGTAAAACGTGTCATTTCGGAGATACGAATTTTTGAAAATCCATGGTATTTTTCAAAAAAAGGAAGGTTCTCTTGCGATTTTCCCTGAAAAAGGCTCAAAATAATTTTGAAAATTATGCTCGCAATCGATATAGATAGGTTCGTCGATCTCGATGGTAAAGGAAATTCACGAAAATGCCGTTTAGTTTTCAAGATACGATTTTTAGAAAATTTGGAATTTTCTGAAAACGTCAACCTCGTCCGATTTGAAAAATTTCGAATTCAGACGATGGAGAGTGACGTTTTAAAGAGAAAAAAGATAAAGTAAAATTTCTTCGTAAAATGTGTCATTTCGGAGATACGAATTTTTGAAAATCCATGGTATTTTTCCAAAAATTAAGGTTCACTTGCGATTTTCCCTGAAAAAGGCTTAAAATTATATTTTGAAAATTATGCTCCTCGCAATCGATATAGAGAGGTTCCCTGATGCCGACAGTAAAACAAATTTAAGAAAAATACGTTCAGTTTTCGAGATATGAATTTTCCAAAATTTTGAATTTTCCGAAAACGTCAACCTCGTCCGATTTGAAAAATTTCAACACAGGACGATAGAAAACGACGTATTGAAGAGAAAAGATGACGTAAAATTTCTTCGTAAAACGTGTCATTTCGGAGATACGAATTTTTGAAAATCCATGGTATTTTTCAAAAAAAGGAAGGTTCTCTTGCGATTTTCCCTGAAAAAGGCTCAAAATAATTTTGAAAATTATGCTCGCAATCGATATAGATAGGTTCGTCGATCTCGATGGTAAAGGAAATTCACGAAAATGCCGTTTAGTTTTCAAGATACGATTTTTCGAAAATTTGGAATTTTCTGAAAACGTCAACCTCGTCCGATTTGAAAAATTTCGAATTCAGACGATGGAGAGCGAAGTTTTGAAGAGAAAATGTGAAGTAAAATTTTTCTTTAAAACGTGTCCTTTCGGAGATATGAATTTTTGAAAATTCATGGTAGTTTTCCAAAAAAAAGGTTTTGCGATTTTTTTAAAAAATGGTCAAACACTGTTTTTTGTAAATTTTTATCGCGATCGGTAGAGGAAGGTTCCCCGACGCCAACAGTAAAAGAATTCACGAAAAATACGGTTAGTTTTTGAGATATGAATTTTCCAAAATTTTGAATTTTCCGAAAACGTCAACCTCGTCCGATTTGAAAAATTTCGACACAGGACGATAGAAAACGACGTATTGAAGAGAAAAGGTAAAATAAAATTTCTTCGTAAAACGTGTCATTTCGGAGATATGAATTTTTGAAAATCCATTGTATTTTCCAAAAAATTAAGGTTCACTTGTGATTTTCCCTGAAAAAGGCTCAAAATAATATTTTGAAAATTATGCTCGCAATCGATATAGATAGGTTCGTCGATCTCGACGGTAAAGGAAATTCACGAAAATGGAGTTTAGTTTTCGAGATACGAATTTTTGAAAATCTGAAAATTTCCAAAAACGTCAACCTCGTCCGATTTGAAAAATTTCTATATCGGACGATAGAGAATGACTTTTTGAAGAGAAAATATAAAGTAAAATTTTTACGTAAAACGTGTCATTTCCGAGATATGAATTTTTGAAAATCCATGGTATTTTTCCAAAAAAGGGAGGGTTAACCACTTGCGATTTTCCCCAAAAATGACTAAAAATTAGATTTTCGAAATTATGCTCGCAATCGATATAGAAAGGTTCCACGATGCTGACAGTAAAGGAAATTCACGAAAATGCTGTTAAGTTTTCGAAATACGAATTTTCGAAAATTTGGAATTTTCTGAAAACGTCAACCTCGTCCGATTTGAAAAATTTCGAATTCAGACGATGGAGAACGAAGTTGTGAAGAGAAAATGTGAAGTAAAATTTTTCTTCAAAACGTGTCCTTTCGGAGATATGAATTTTTGAATATCCATGGTATTTTTCCAAAAAAAGAAAGGTTTTGTGATTTTTTTCAAAAATGGCCAAAAATTGTTTTTTGTAAATTTTTATCGAGATCGGTAGAGGAAGGTTCCCCGACGCCGACAGTAAAAGAAATTCACGAAAATTACGGTTAGTTTTCGAGATATGAATTTTCCAAAATTTGGAATTTTCCGATAACGTCAACCTCGTCCGATTTGAAAAATGTCGAATTCAGACGATGGAGAACGACGTTTTTAAGAAAAAAGATGAAGTAAAATTTTTTCGTTAAACGTGTCCTTTCGGAGATATGAATTTTTGAAAATCCATATTATTTTTCCAAAAAAGGGAAGGTTAACAACTTGCGATTTTCCCCAAAAATGGCTCAAAATTAGATTTTCAAAATTATGCTCGCAATAGATATATAAAGGTTCCCCGATGTCGACAGTGAAAGAAATTCAACAAAATGCCGTTTAGTTTTCGAGATATGAATTTTTGAAAATCCATGTTATTTCTCCAAAAAAAGAAAGGTTTTGCGATTTTTTTCAAAAATGGCCAAAAATTGTTTTTTATAAATTTTTATCGCAATTGGTAGAGGAGGGTTCCCCGACGCCGACAGTAAAATAAATTCACGAAAAATACGGTTAGTTTTCAAGATATTAATTTTCCAAAATTTTGAATTTTCCGAAAACGTCAACCTCGTCCGATTTGAAAAATTTCTATATCGGACGATAGAGAATGACATTTTGAAGAGAAAATATGAAGTAAAATTTTTACGTAAAACGTGTCATTTCGGAGATATGAATTTTTGAAAATCCATGGTATTTTTCCAAAAAAGGAAGGTTCACTTGCGATTATCCCCAAAAATGACTAAAAATTAGATTTTCGAAATTATGCTCGCAATCGATATAGAAAGGTTCGTCGATGCAGACAGTAAAGGAAATTCACGAAAATGCCGTTAAGTTTTCGAAATACGATTTTTCGAAAATTTGGAATTTTCTGAAAACGTCAACCTCGTCCGATTTGAAAAATTTCGAATTCAGACGATGGAGGACGATGTTTTGAAGAGAAAAGATGAAGTACAATTTCTTCGCAAAACGTGTCCTTTCGGAGATATGAATTTTTGAAAATCCATGGTAGTTTTCCAAAAAAAAGGTTTTGTGATTTTTTTCAAAAATGATCAAACACTGTTTTTTCTAAATTTTTATCGCGATCGGTAGAGGCAGGTTCCCCGATGCCGACAATGAAAGAAATTTACGGAATCGACTCTCAGTTTTCGAGATACGAATTTTTGAAAATCTGGAATTTTCCGAAAACGTCAACCTCGTCCGATTTGAAAAATTTCGAATTCAGACGATGGAGGACGATGTTTTGAAGAGAAAAGATGAAGTACAATTTCTTCGCAAAACGTGTCCTTTCGGAGATATGAATTTTTGAAAATCCATGGTAGTTTTCCAAAAAAAAGGTTTTGTGATTTTTTTCAAAAATGATCAAACACTGTTTTTTCTAAATTTTTATCGCGATCGGTAGAGGCAGGTTCCCCGATGCCGACAATGAAAGAAATTTACGGAATCGACTCTCAGTTTTCGAGATACGAATTTTTGAAAATCTGGAATTTTCCGAAAACGTCAACCTCGTCCGATTTTAAAAATTTCGACATAGGACGATAGAGAACGACATTTTGAAAAGAAAAGATGAAGTAACATTTCTTCGTTAAACGTGTCCTTTTGAAGATATGAATTTTTAAAAATCCATGTTATTTTTCCAAAAAACGCGATATCTCGAAAAGTACAGAAGTTAGATTTTCGCAATTTCATTTTTTGACTAAAAAAAAGGAAGTTATGAGGTGTTGAACGAAATTGCGTGATTATTAAAAAAATGGTATGAAACTCAACAGAGTAATATTTATTGAAGTTGTATAAATAATTGTGCAAAATGCTAAACCGAGTCTTGAATTAACTTGAATTAATTAAAGTTCAATATATAAATTTTATGAAACCCTCGATATTTGAAGTTTGTAGCGTCTAAGTCGAAACCGTCAAGTTTGAAAACTCCTTAAAACACCAACGAAACTTTCCGCAACTCTCTCAACTTTCCACGGATAACACAACTCCCACTTCGAACTCCCTCAACTCGACTTGAAATTTTGAAAAAAAAATATATTGACGTGCAATTTTGGTGGGGTGAAGTTGCAGATTTGGTGATTTTTTTAAAAATTCATAAAAAAATAACTAATGAAAATATTTTAATAAAATCTGGTGGAATTTTAGAAGAATGTATTTTTAGCGTACCCATAAAGTTTCAAGTGAGTATGTCGAAAAGTTCAGGAGTTATGACGTGTTGAACGAAGGGTCGTAATTATTAAACACTTTTATGAAACCCCTTATTAAGGTTGAGTAAGTAATCGTGTTAAGTTACAACTACGTCTCTATCCTACGTCGATTAACCTCCAATTAACTGATACCCAAACAAAATGAAGTTTAGGAAACCTCGAGTCAAGTTTGAAAAACCAACGAATCTCCCAACTCTCCCGAATCTTCCCCCAAACTCTCCCTCGACTTTCAACCTTTCCACTGAAACCACGACTCCCTCAACTCCCTCTCCGAACTCCGTACTCCTTTCCCTCGACTCGACAAATAAAGCAAAAATTACCCCCCCCCTCTCCCGCCGCTCTCACATAATAATTACGAGTCGTTATTAGAGGGTCCGCTCGCAGAATCAACACAACCGGGAAACTCATCGCGGCGGAAAATTATTTCCCGGGGACGGGATTCCGAGTCGCCCATTGGCCGGAGAATATAATTCGGACGGCTTTCCCGCGGGAATCGCCGAAATTTATTCGACGGAAGTTAAAAAAATAATATTGTACGTTCCGAGGGGAGGTAGAAGTGGCGGGGAACGAAGGGGGGAGGGGATGAAATTTCTGTGTGTATATTTTCGGGGAATGTGCATTTCAATTGTGTTGTTTGCGAAATTTTATTCAGTTTGTATTTTCCTTGCCCTCTTTTTTTAATCAAATTGAATCGCTCTAATTTTAAGGGTAGGTGATGGGGTCTCTTCGGGATAATTCTGGAAATGTTGGGATAAGGGAGGGGAGATTTAATGGAGACGGTGTCGCGACCCACCTCGCAGAAATCCAGAACAAGGACACCCTTCAGCGGTTCAGCAGGATTTGATTTACCAAAACATAACCTCGTAAAAAAATCTCCTGGCGCGGCACGTATGTTTAATTAAATATTGTGCCGCTGTCCGTTTGAGGAATGATGTCCTCTGCGACGCTGAGATTGCTGCACCTGCTACCCCTCCAGGCCTCCTCGAGGCTTATGAAAACAAATTATTTCACCATGTTTTCTTTTAATTGGGAAAGGTAAGATAGAAATTTTTAAATGCTCATATTAGGGAAAGTTCACGTTTTACGACCAAATTTCGTACAATTACGAACAATTATCTCTTATTTTTGATCGTCTAAAATCAATACTTTTCAAATCCGATGAGGTTGATATTTTCTAAAAATTACAAAATTTAAAAAATTTCTATTTCGGAAACGACACGTTTTACGAGGTAATTTTACTTAAATTGTTTCTTCAAAACGTCGTTCACCATCGTCTGAATTCGAAATTTTACAAATCGGACGAGGTTGACGTTTTCGGAAAATTCTAGATTTTCAAAAATTCGTATCTCGAAAACTAAACGGCATTTTCGTGAATTTCTTTCACTGTCGGCATCGGGGAAGCTTCCTCTATTAATCGCGATCAAAATTTGGAAGAAACAATTTTTGGCCATTTTTGGAAAAAATCACAAAGGGTTAACCTTCCCTTTTTTGGAAAAATACCATGGATTTTCAAAAATTCATATCTCCGAAAGAACACGTTTAACGAAAAAATCTTACTTTATCTTTTTTCTTCAAAACGTCTTTCTCCATCGTCTTATGTTGAAATTTTTGAAATCGGACGAGGTTGGTGTTTTCGGAAAATTCTAGATTTTCAAAAATTCGTATCTCGAAAACTAAACGGCATTTTCGTGAATTTCTTTCACTGTCGACATCGGTGAACCTTTATATATCTATTGCGAGCATAATTTCGAAAATCTAATTTAGAGCCATTTTTGGGGAAAATCGCAAGGGGTTAACCTTCCTTTTTTTTGGAAAAATAATATGGATTTTCAAAAATTCATATCTCCGAAAAAACACGTTTTACGAAAAAATTTTACTTTATATTTTCTCTTCAAAACGTCGTTTTCTATCGTCTGAATTCGAAATTTTTAAAATCGGACGAGGTTGGTATTTTCGGAAAATTCTAGATTTTCAAAAATTCGTATCTCGAAAACCAAACGGCATTTTCGTTGAATTTCTTTCACTGTCAACATCGGGGAACCTTTACATACCTATTGCGAGCATAATTTCGAAAATCTAATTTTTGAGCCATTTTTGGGGAAAATCGCAAACTTCAATAAATTACTCTGTTGACTTTCATACATTTTTTCGTCACAACTCCAAAACTTTTCAAAATAATCACTTGAAACTTTATGAGTACGTTAACAAGACATTGTTCTATAATTCCACCGAGTTTTATTAAAATATCTCTATTAGTTATTTTTTTACGAATTTTTAAACAATTACCAAATCACCACAACTTCATTTCAGAAAAAGAGCCTGTACTCCTTTCCCCTGAAATGCATTTTTTTTTCAAAATTTCATGTCTAGTTAAGGGAGTTCGAAATAGGAGTTTCGGGAGTTGTGATATCCGTAGAAAGGTTCAAAGACGAGAGACAGTTGAGGAAAGTTGAGAGTTTCGTTGGTTTTTCAAGGAGTTTTTAAACTTGACAATTTCGACTTAGACGCAACTTCAAATATCGAGAGTTTCATAAAAGTTATATTTTGAACTTTATTTCAACTTCATTTTGTTTGGGTATCTGTTAATTGGCGGTTAATTCAAGAGTGAGTTGAGCATTAAGCACAATTATTTATACAACTTCGCAATTTCGTTCAACGCGTCATAACTCCAAAACTTTTCGAAATAATCACTTGAAACTTTATGAGTACGTTAACAAGACATTGTTCTATAACTCCACCGAGTTCTATTAAAATATCTCTATTAGTTATTTTTTTACGAATTTTTAAACAATCACCAAATCACCACAACTTCATTCCGAAAAGAGAGCCTGTACTCCTTTTTGTATTAAACATAAATATCTCAACACCCCGTATATCCACGTACAGAAAGTAACGCGATATCTCATCGTAACGACGCCCCCTACGGGGAGGCTGTCCGGATCGATAGAGTTTCATATATTAATTTTATTAATGAAAACGTCAGTTATAATTAAACTCCCTCGCTCTCATTCGCCGGGAAGTTAATCAAAGTGCATAAATTATACTCCACGACCGCAACGGGAGTTTGGAGAGGAGGGGACGAGTCCTCGCATTTCCCCAAAAAAGGAGTTTCGAACTTCGTCATGGGCCTCAACTCCACCGAACTCCGCGACGACGACTCCTTCGTACTCCTCACCGACGCGGCGAGACTCGCGGCGGTGCTGACTTCGATCTCGGCCGACTTGGTACTCCTTTCGACTCCGGCGATGTCGAAGTCCCTACGACATTACGCCGCGTTGAACTTGCTGTACTTCACGGCAACTCCGGCGATATTCGCGACGATTTACAGCGAGGAGTTGATGTGCGTCGCCTTCAGGCTGGAGAACTTCTTCTTGAACTCCTGCCATCTAGTCGCCTTGGCCTCGTCGTTCACCAGGAACTTCAAACTCTCAGAGCTGAAGTCTTTGGGAGTTGCGTACTCCTGTGGAGTCGCCGCTTTCGCCGTCGAGACTCTACTGCGGTGCGGGCTCGGCTACGACTCCGACGTCGTCGCCGTAACTTCGTACCTCACGATCTTCCTCTCGATAACTCTGCTCGACTCCTTTTACGACTGCGCAGTCGTCGAGAGCGCGATCGTGTACTTGTCGGCACCGCTCTTCGTACACGGGCGCATGCGCGCGTGGTCCGGCGACTCGCCACGCATGCGCACCGCGTTGAAGTTCACGGAATTCGTGCCGGAGTTGCTGCTGTACTCGACCAGTGCGGTCGTCGTCGTCGCGTCGCGGGAGGAGTTGAGGGAGTTTTGGGCGAGGGAGTTGCGGGAGGCGAAGAGGAGTTGGGGGAGGAGGAGGAGGAGGAGGGGGGAGGGAGGGGGAGTCGAGGAGGATGCGGTGGTGGTGGATGATCTGGAGACGTATATTTGATTGTTAAATTGTTAAAGTGCGTTAACTAATTACAAATAAATTAGTTACTCAATTAGTAACACATTATGTAAATAACTTAGTCCGGCCCTGTCGTCACACACACACACGCAATCCTAAATATGGGGCAATAATTCAATTAAATATCCGAATGAATTGCTCTCAATTGTATTACTTCAATTACATTTAATCACGAGTACACACACACACATCACATGTAACGGGTGTTCGTTTAAAACGAACCTTAATTATTCCGTTCGAAGAGATCCTTCGACGTGAGGTTACGTTCTTAAGTATTATATGAACACCCTGTGTATATAGGTTCGTTCGATTGAAATTTATCCGTGCTAATCGTGTTCGATTAACTCAGAGACGATGTGATAACGTGACGATGGGATAATTATTTGAACACCCTGTATATGGACCGGTCGGTGTAAGGCACTAAAGGCACGTATCCTCCGCCATTAAGGTTAAGTCGTCACTTAAGCTCTCGAGACAGTGCGTGGAGGTACTCCCGAGGATGACGACGTGTCGCTTAGAATGCGCCTCGTGTCGCTATTGGAAGATTGGATCGGTCACATTCTAAACCGACGATAGAAACGGTGAGTAGGCAACAGTGTAAATCCGGCAACTCCGCATCCCGTCTGTTATGTACACGGGCGAACCTTACTTTACTATCAATTACATTACTACGGAAACTAGTAGATTTCCGCTCACACCGCTTGAGTACGCACTTCAAGGTCCACTACCGCCCTTCGCTGCTCGTTCCGCTCTCGCTTTTGCCCGCTTCTACATTCTTTTTCCCGACAAGATCGAGTAGATTTCCGGTTACACCGCTTCAGTACGCCCATTAAGGTCCACTACCGCCCTTCACCGCTCGTTCCGCTCTCGCTCGAGTCCGCGGACATTAATACCGAGACGGTCGTTTTCCAGATGTCGCACCCGTTCACCGTCGACCCGAAGCAACACGAGCGGACGCTCCTCGAGCACATCTCCGCCGTCACCGACTACCTGAGCCTGCCGATATGCTGCGCGGTCGTCGCGTCGGACGCCATCTTGTCGGCGGCCATCTTGCGGCACCGCCGTCTGCGCACTCGCCCCAACTACTACCTGCTGAACTTCGCCGCCTGCCACGCCCTCTACATAATGTCGACGCCGTTCTTCTACCTCGTGCTCGACGTGTTCTACGAGGGTTACGTCGCCGCTAGATGGCACTGCGTCTGGATCCGGTTCGAGAACCTCGGCATCGGGTTGAGCATCGGTTTCGTCGCGTGCTACGGCCTCGACGTCGCCGCGCAGGCGCACCAACCCAACTGGTTCGAGTCGTACCGCAGACGACACCTCGCGGCCTACGCGGTGCTGTACGCCGCGCACGTCGCCGTCTACGTCGCGTCGGCGTGCGTCTGCGTCGCGTACGAGTTCGGCAGCCACTTCAATCTGCGCGTACTGACCGGGTACTACGTGGCGGTATGCGCGGCGGTCGCGTACGCGCGTCTGCGCAGCTCGCGGCCTCCCCTCGCCGCGCTCAGGCTCTGCGCCGTGGTGCTCGCGATGTGGCTGCCGCTGTTCGCGTGGTACAACTTCATAGCGGCGTTCGGCGAGGACAGGGACGCTGAGGTCGTGTTGTGGCACACCGCGTTCCTGGCGGAGTTCTGCGCGTACTCGTGCGCGGTGGTCGCGGTCGCGTTGCTGTGGCGGGACGACGATCGGTTCCGGTCGGCGATCAGGAGGGTGTTGGGCCTCAAGATCAGCCAGGAGGAGCTCGAGGGCTTGAACGCGTACGAGAGTTGTAGTTGACGATACGGACAAGTTTGGACACCCTGTATATGCGCCTATGTAATTGTGATTTTTTTTGTGAACGCTCTATGTAGGTATTTAAATCGGTGAATAAAGACGCTTCTGCGAGACGTTTCTCACGAACGCCCTGTATACTTTTTTTGTAAAAGGAGTCGTGTAATAGGAGTTGAGACGCTCTGAATACAACTTCGTATTGTATTAGGTATTGTATATTTAAATTTAACAATTGAAGTTGTGGAGGAGTTCGTGGAGTCCAAGCATTTCGAAATGGAGTTTAATTTTACTAAATTTAATTTTCTGTACGATTTTTCAAAATTTTTGAAAATTGTTTTTTCTCCTAATATCTCAAAAGGTAAATTTCTGATTCTGATTTACATTTCGCTACTTTTTAAACCATATCTCAATAAGTTTTTGAGATATTCGTTCGAAACTACACGAGATATTTAGCAACACTTTGGTAAATATTTAAGAGAAGTTTCAACGAAATTTGAGTTTCAATGAGAGTTTTAGGAATTTTTCAATTTTGTCGCCATATCTAATTTACACTTCGCTACTACTTAAATCATATCTCGATAAGTTTTTGAGATATTCGTTCGAAATTTCGCGAGATATTTAGCAACTCTTTGACAAACATTTAAGAGGAGTTTCAATGAAATCGGAGTTTCAATGAGACTTGTACGAATTTTTAAATTTTGTCGCCATATCTAATTTATTTACACTACACTACTAGTTAAATCATATCTCGATAAGTTTTTGAGATATTCCTTCAAAATTTTGCGAGATATTTATCAACTCTTTGACAAACATTTGAGAGGAGTTTCAATGAAATCGGAGTTTCAATGAGAGTTGTACGAATTTTTAAATTTTGTCGTCATATCTAGTTTACACTTCGTTACTACTTAACTCATATCTCGATAAGTTTTTGAGATATTCGTTCGAAATTTCGCGAGATATTTAGCAACTCTTTGACAAAAATTTAAGAGAAGTTTCAACGAAATCGGGGTTTCAATGCGAGTTTCAGGAATTTTCAAATTTTGTCGCTGAATTTGATTTACATTGCCCCACTGTTTAAATCATATCTCGATAAGTTTTTGAGATATTCGTTCGAAATTTCGCGAGATATTTAGCAACGCTTTGGTAAATATTTAAGAGAAGTTTCAATGAAATCGGAGTTTCAATGCGAGTTTCAGGAATTTTTATATTTTGTCGCTGAATCTGATTTACATTTCGCTATTACTTAAATCATATCTCGATAAGTTTTTGAGATATTCGTTCGAAATTTCACGAGATATTTAGCAACGCTTTGGTAAATATTTAAGAGAAGTTTCAATGAAATCGGAGTTTCAATGCGAGTTTCAGGAATTTTTATATTTTGTCGCTGAATCTGATTTACATTTTGCTATTCCTTAAATCATAACTCGATAAGTTTTTGAGATATTCGTTCGAAATTTCGCGAGATATTTAGCAACTCTTTGACAAAAATTTAAGAGAAGTTTCAATGAAATCGGAGTTTCAATGCGAGTTTCAGGAATTTTTATATTTTATCGCCATATCTAATTTACACTTCGCTACTACTTAACTCATATCTCAATAAGTTTTTGAGATATTCGTTCGAAATTTCGCGAGATATTTAGCAACTCTTTGACAAACATTTAAGAGGAGTTTCAATGAAATCGGAGTTTCAATGAGAGTTGTACGAATTTTTAAATTTTGTCGTCATATCTAGTTTACACTTCTTTACTACTTAACTCATATCTCGATAAGTTTTTGAGATATTCGTTCGAAATTTCGCGAGATATTTAGCAACTCTTTGACAAACATTTAAGAGAAGTTTCAAGGAAATCGGGGTTTCAATGCGAGTTTCAGGAATTTTCAAATTTTGTCGCTGAATTTGATTTACATTGCCCCACTGTTTAAATCATATCTCGATAAGTTTTTGAGATATTCGTTCGAAATTTCGCGAGATATTTAGCAACTCTTTGACAAAAATTTAAGAGAAGTTTCAACGAAATCGGAGTTTCAATGCGAGTTTCAGGAATTTTTATATTTTGTCGCTGAATCTGATTTACATTTCGCTATTCCTTAAATCATAACTCGATAAATTTTTGAGATATTCGTTCGAAATTTCACGAGATATTTAGCAACGCTTTGGTAAATATTTAAGAGAAGTTTCAATGAAATCGGAGTTTCAATGCGAGTTTCAGGAATTTTTATATTTTGTCGCTGAATCTGATTTACATTTTGCTATTCCTTAAATCATAACTCGATAAGTTTTTGAGATATTCGTTCGAAATTTCGCGAGATATTTAGCAACTCTTTGACAAAAATTTAAGAGAAGTTTCAATGAAATCGGAGTTTCAATGCGAGTTTCAGGAATTTTTATATTTTATCGCCATATCTAATTTACACTTCGCTACTACTTAACTCATATCTCAATAAGTTTTTGAGATATTCGTTCGAAATTTCGCGAGATATTTAGCAACTCTTTGACAAACATTTAAGAGGAGTTTCAATGAAATCGGAGTTTCAATGAGAGTTGTACGAATTTTTAAATTTTGTCGTCATATCTAGTTTACACTTCGTTACTACTTAACTCATATCTCGATAAGTTTTTGAGATATTCGTTCGAAATTTCGCGAGATATTTAGCAACTCTTTGACAAAAATTTAAGAGAAGTTTCAACGAAATCGGGGTTTCAATGCGAGTTTCAGGAATTTTCAAATTTTGTCGCTGAATTTGATTTACATTGCCCCACTGTTTAAATCATATCTCGATAAGTTTTTGAGATATTCGTTCGAAATTTCGCGAGATATTTAGCAACGCTTTGGTAAATATTTAAGAGAAGTTTCAATGAAATCGGAGTTTCAATGCGAGTTTCAGGAATTTTTATATTTTGTCGCTGAATCTGATTTACATTTCGCTATTACTTAAATCATATCTCGATAAGTTTTTGAGATATTCGTTCGAAATTTCACGAGATATTTAGCAACGCTTTGGTAAATATTTAAGAGAAGTTTCAATGAAATCGGAGTTTCAATGCGAGTTTCAGGAATTTTTATATTTTGTCGCTGAATCTGATTTACATTTTGCTATTCCTTAAATCATAACTCGATAAGTTTTTGAGATATTCGTTCGAAATTTCGCGAGATATTTAGCAACTCTTTGACAAAAATTTAAGAGAAGTTTCAATGAAATCGGAGTTTCAATGCGAGTTTCAGGAATTTTTATATTTTATCGCCATATCTAATTTACACTTCGCTACTACTTAACTCATATCTCAATAAGTTTTTGAGATATTCGTTCGAAATTTCGCGAGATATTTAGCAACTCTTTGACAAACATTTAAGAGGAGTTTCAATGAAATCGGAGTTTCAATGAGAGTTGTACGAATTTTTAAATTTTGTCGTCATATCTAGTTTACACTTCGTTACTACTTAACTCATATCTCGATAAGTTTTTGAGATATTCGTTCGAAATTTCGCGAGATATTTAGCAACTCTTTGACAAACATTTAAGAGAAGTTTCAACGAAATCGGGGTTTCAATGCGAGTTTCAGGAATTTTCAAATTTTGTCGCTGAATTTGATTTACATTGCCCCACTGTTTAAATCATATCTCGATAAGTTTTTGAGATATTCGTTCGAAATTTCGCGAGATATTTAGCAACTCTTTGACAAAAATTTAAGAGAAGTTTCAACGAAATCGGAGTTTCAATGCGAGTTTCAGGAATTTTTATATTTTGTCGCTGAATCTGATTTACATTTCGCTATTCCTTAAATCATAACTCGATAAATTTTTGAGATATTCGTTCGAAATTTCACGAGATATTTAGCAACTCTTTGACAAACATTTGAGAGGAGTTTCAATGAAATCGGAGTTTCAATGAGAGTTTTAGGAATTTTCAAATTTTGTCGTCAGATCCGATTTACACTTCGCCACTGCTTAAATCATATCTCGATAAGTTTTTGAGATATTCGTTCGAAATTTCGCGAGATATTTAACAACACCTTGACAAACATTCAAGAGGAGTTTCACCGAAATCGGAGTTTTAATGAGGGTAGTAGGAATTTTTAAATTTTGATGCCATGCCTAATGTACACTTTGCCACTACTTAAATCATATCTCGATAAGTTTTTGAGATATTCGTTCGAAACTACACGAGATATTTAGCAACACTTTGGTAAATATTTAAGAGAAGTTTCAACAAAATTTGAGTTTCAATGAGAGTTGTACGAATTTTTAAATTTTGTCGTCATATCTAGTTTACACTTCGTTACTACTTAACTCATATCTCGATAAGTTTTTGAGATATTCGTTCGAAATTTCGCGAGATATTTAGCAACTCTTTGACAAACATTTAAGAGGAGTTTCAATGAAATCGGAGTTTCAATGCGAGTTTCAGGAATTTTTATATTTTGTCGCTGAATCTGATTTACATTTCGCTATTACTTAAATCATATCTCGATAAGTTTTTGAGATATTCGTTCGAAATTTCACGAGATATTTAGCAACACCTTGGTAGATATTTAAGAGGAGTTTCAATGTAGTAAACTGTGTCTCACTAGGTAGAATAGCATTAAAGTTGCGGGAGTTCAAAAATTCCTTTTTTTTTTGTTTTTAATATCTCGAAAAGGAGTTGAGATACGCCGAAACTCTTTTAAACAGAGGTTCATGAATCATTAAACTTTCTTGAGAATTCTTTGCATTACTAAAATTTATTACATAAGATAGTTTTGACTGAAATTTACGCGTTTTTGACCTAATATCTCAAAAAATATCTCAAAATTTGGCCCTGCTTTTGACGATTTCTTAAAAAAAACTCGGTGACCTACATTAATTTTTCATAAGCAAAATTTCAAAAAGGGAGTTCAAAATTTAGATTTTCAAAAAGTTTAGTATAATATCTCAAAAAAGAGGTTGAGATATCCTGAAACTATCTGAAACGAAAGTTCAAAATATGTAACAGTGTCCAAATTTAAAGTTAATCAGTGGAGCAAAAAGGAGTTCTTGAAGGTCGTACTTCGAGTCGTAACAACACCACAAAATTTTCGAAAGGGAGTTCAAAATTTAGATTCTCAAAAAATATCTCAAATTTGGCACTGCTTTTGACGGTTTCTTAAAAAGAACTTGGTGACCTACATTACATGGTAAATTAGCTTTTCATATGCAAAATTTCAAAAGGGAGTTCAAAAGTTAGATTTTCAAAAAGTTTGTTATAATATCTCAAAAAGAAGCTGAGATGTGCTGAGACTGTTAAACTGTCTGTTCGTAATATACAACAATGCCCGATATTAAAGTTATTAAATGAAAGAAAAAAGGAGTTCCTGAAGGGCGTATTTCGATAAAAAACGGAGTTCAAAATTTTGATTTTCAAAAAGTTTTGTCTAATATCTCAAAAAGAAGTTGAGATGTTACAAAAGTTTTAAATATACAATTCCCAAATTTAAAGTTAATCTGTGGAGCAAGAAAGGAGTTCCTGAAGGTCGTACTTCGATAAAAAACGGAGTTCAACATTTTGATTTTCAAAAAGTTTTGTCTAATATCTCAAAAAGAAGTTGAGATGTTACAAAAGTTTTAAATATACAATTCCCAAATTTAAAGGTAATCTGTGGAGCAAGAAAGGAGTTCCTGAAGGTCGTACTTCGATTCAAAATAACACAACAAAATTTTCTAAAAGGAGTTCAAAATTTAGATTTTCAAAAATTTAGCCTAATATCTCAAAAAAGGGGTTGAGATATGCTGAAAATATCTTAAACGAAAGTTCGTAATATACAACAACGCCCAAATTTGAAGTTAATTAAAGTGGAGCAAGAAAGGAGTTCCAGAAAAAACTGAAAAATTACTTTTTCCCCCATATCTCAAAAAGTAAATAAAATTTAGCATGGCCTTTTCCGGTTTCACCAAAACTACTCCATTACCTACAAGTCGAGATACATCATCTACCCGCAGGTAAAGTACGAAGGAAGTTACGGGAGTTCAAAACTCCGATTTTCACCAAAGCGCGTTATCGCGTTCACCGCGTGATATCTCGAAAAGGAGTCGAGATACGCCGAAACTCCATCGAACTTTATCGAAAGACAACTTCACGATCTTCGATTCGGCGTAGTTAAAAGTCGTCTGCGTTACGTAATAACATTTTCATACTCGATATCCCGTACGTGTCGACGCATACATCGACCAATTAACCGGTTATTATTGTGTTTTTATGTGTATCTCTCGACGTGCAGAAAAAATATTTTAGATTTAAACAGGTTTTGATTGCGTAATTATACATGATCGTTCATCAACGCGTTCGGCCTTGGCAAATAACCGAAAACGTTAAATTCGCCGGTAATTCGATGATTACGCCGTCATTATTATTATTATCATCATTGCAATTATTTTGATAATCCAATTTTGAGATGGAGGGGAGCGAGAAGAGGGTGGGGTGGGGGTGAACAAAACAAACTCGTCGAAAAGATGAGTTAATTAAATCTTTATCGGGATGGGAATTATTAAAAAAAATATTATTCGCTCATCTCGTTCGTAATTAAATTAACCCACGTCACACGTCTAAAAGGCAACTTCACGCGTACGTAACGAAGTTCCCTTAAGGGAATAGCTCGCTACGTGGAGTCGTCGTCGTCTCAACTCCTTTTTTTTTCGAAGTTATCTCCCTTTATCCCTTTAATATTCAAGGTGCAAGGCGGGCGGTATAATTATGTCGGAGTGATGCCATTAGGGAAATAACTCCAATTACCCTCAAACAGATACGGATCTTCCTGGATGAGTCCGAGTGAGATAGCTTCGCGTGTCTTCCTAAGGTTTATCTCGTTGTTGCTCCTCTTGCACGCATGCGCCTAACGTCGAACAACAAACGACACCATTATGTTACTTATTTTTAGTCGCGTCCCTACCCAGATTCTCGTTAGTGCGTCGAGCGAGGCGACGCAAGTACGACTTAATTAACTCCGAAGGAAGTGGCTCAAGTTAAGTAGCCTAACATCGACGATCAGTTAGACTAGACGCCCCTATAGTTTACTCGACTCAGTTACGCAGTTAAGGGAGGCGTCGCAGTCATGACGGACGATCTGGAATTGGAGGTGAGATAACGTTTAATGCGCGCATCTATGGATTTTTTTTTGAGGTTATGTTATTGAGGCCGGGAGGAGTTTTGAACGTTACACCCTCTCTCGTTTGTTTTCAGTTAGATTGCGTTGAAACTCACCCGTGTTATTAACCGAAACGACATTAGTGAGTTGCGATCGGTTTTGAGGATTTTGAGTTATGACGTTTTTTTTTGAGCGGATTTCAAAAATTCGTAACAAATTTGCTGAAGCTTAGATTCGATTTAAAATCATGCAGGACGTTCATTAGGTCACGTGTAAGACGTCAGGAAATTTTCAGGTTGTTCAGTTAAGGACTTTTTTAGTTATAGCTGTTTCTGGATTGTTATTAAGAATGTTAGGAACGTTATTAAGAATTGGATTAAAAAGCTTATAACAATCTCATTTAAATTTGGATTCTTTTAAGACTTTATATACTTCAGTATTGCGATATCCTTTAACTATTTTGAAAGTTTCAATTAATTTCCTTAACTATTTTCGAAGTTGTTAATACAATTTTGAAATTAATATTGAAATTCGTAATAAATTGTCCGAAACTCCAATTCCATTCAGAATCATACAGGACGTTCATTAGGTCACGCGTGAGGCGTCAGGAAATTTTCAGGTTGTTCAGTTAAGGACTTTTCCAGTTATAACTGTTTCAAATTATGTTAACTGGATTATTGTTAAGAATGATATTAAAAAATTCATAACAATTTTATTTCAACTTAAATTCCTTTGAAATTTCATACAATTAAGTACCGCGATATCCTTAAACTATTTTGAAAGTTTTAACTAATTTCCTTAACTACTTTTAAAGTTGTTAAAAAAAATTTGAAATTATTATTACTAAAATTCATAATAAATTGTCCGAAACTCCAATTCTATTCAGAATCATACAGGACGTTCATTAGGTCACGCGTAAAGCGTCAGGAAATTTTCAGGTTGTTCAGTTAAGGACTTTTCCAGTTATAACTGTTTCAAATTATTTTAACTGGATTATTATTAAGAATGAGATTAGAAAATTCATCACAATTTTATTTCAACTTAAATTCCTTTAAAACTTAAGACAGTTAAGTACCGCAAGATCATTAAACTATTTTGAAAGTTATAATTAATTTTCATAACTAATTTTAAAGTTATTAATAAAGTTTTGAAGTTGGTATTAAAATTCATAATAAATTGTCCGAAACTTGAATTCGATTCAAACTCATACACGACGTTTATTAGGACACGTGTAATACGTCAGAAAATTTTCAGCTAACTCAGTTAAGTAGTTTTCCACTTACAACTGTTTCAAATTATCTTAACTGGATTATTATTAAGAATGAGATTAGAAAATTCATAACAGTTTTATTTCAACTTAAATTTCTTTAAAACTTCATACAATTAAGCATCGCTACATCCTCCAACTATCTTGATAGTTTTAACTAATTTATTTGACTATTTTTAAACTTGTAAATAAAATTTTGAAATTATTATTAAAATTCATAATAATTTGTGTGAAACTTCAATTCGATTCAGATTTATACAGGACGTCCATTAGAACACGTGTAAGACGTCAGGAAAGTTTCAGCTTGTTCAGTTAAGGACTTTTCCAGTTACAACTGTTTCAAATTATCTTAACTGGATTATTATTAAGAATGAGATTAGAAAATTCATAACAACTTTATTTCAACTTTAATTCCTTTAAAACTTCATAAAATTAAGTACCGCAATATCCTTCAACTATCTTGATAGTTTTAACTAGTTCCTTTAACTATTTTAAAAGTTGTTAATAAAATTTTGAAATTAATATTAAAATTCATAACAAATCGACCGAATATTCAATTCGATTCAAACTCATACAGGACGTTCATTAAGTCACGTGTAAGACGTCAGCAAAGTTTCAGCTTATTCAGTTAAGGACTTTTCCAGTTATAACTGTTTCAAATTATTTTAACTGGATTATTATTAAGAATGAGATTAGAAAATTCATAATAATTTTATTTCAACTTAAATTCCTTTAAAACTGAAGACAGTTAAGTACCGCAAGATCATTAAACCATTTTGAAAGTTATAATTAATTTTCTTAACTAATTTTCAAGTTATTAATAAAATTTTGAAGTTGGTATTAAAATTCATAATAAATTATCCGAAATTTGAATTCGATTCAAACTCATACAGGACGTTTATTAGGACACGTGTCCTAATGGAACGTGGAAAGTTTCAGCTTACTCAGTTAAGTAGTTTTCCAGTTACAACTGTTTCAAATTATCTTAACTGGATTTTATTATTAAGAATGAGATTAGAAAATTTATTACAATTTTATTTCAACATAAATTCCTTTAAAACTTAAGACAGTTAAGTACCGCAAGATCATTATAGTATTTTGAAAGTTGTAATTAATTTTCTTAACTAATTTTAAAGTTATTAATAAGTTGTTGGTATTAAAATTCATAATAAATTGTCCGAAATTTTAATTCGATTCAAACTCATACATGACGTTTATTAGGACATGCGTAATACGTCAGGAAAGTTTCTGCTTACTCAGTTAAGTAGTTTTCCAGTTACAACTGTTTCAAATTATCTTAACTGGATTATTATTAAGAATGAGATTAGAAAATTCATAAAAATTTTATTTCAACTTAAATTCCTTTAAAACTTAAGACAGTTAAGTACCGCAATATCATTATACTATTTGGAAAGTTATAATTAATTTTCTTAACTAATTTTAAAGTTATTAATAAAATTTTGAAGTTGGTATTAAAATTCATAATAAATTGTCCGAAACTTGAATTCGATTCAAACTCATATACGACGTTTATTAGAACACGTGTAATACGTCAGAAAATTTTCAGCTAACTCAGTTAAGTAGTTTTCCAGTTACAACTGTTTCAAATTATCTTAACTGGATTATTATTAAGAATGAGATTAGAAAATTCATCACAATTTTATTTCAGCTTAAATTCCTTTAAATCTTAAGACAGATAAGTACCGCAAGATCATTAAACCATTTTGAAAGTTATAATTGATTTTCTTAACTAATTTTAAAGTTATTAATAAAATTTTGAAGTTGGTATTAAAATTCATAATAAATTGTCCGAAATTTGAATTTGATTCAAACTCATACATGACGTTTATTAGGACACGTGTAATACGTCAGGAAAGTTTCAGCTTACTCAGTTAAGTAGTTTTCCAGTTACAACTGTTTCAAATTATCTTAACTGGATTATTATTAAGAATGAGATTAGAAAATTCATTACAATTTTATTTCAACTCAAATTCCTTTAAAACTTAAGACAGTTAAGTTCCGCAAGGTCATTATACTATTTTGAAAGTTATAATTAATTTGCCTAACTAATTTTAAAGTTATTGTTAAAATTTTGAAGTTGGTATTAAAATTCATAATAAATTATCCGAAATTTGAATTCGTTTCAAACTCGTACAGGCCGTTAATTAGGACACGTGTAATACGTCAGGAAAGTTTCAGCTTACTCAGTTAAGTAGTTTTCCACTTACAACTGTTTCAAATTATCTTAACTGGATTATTATTAAGAATGAGATTAGAAAATTCATAACAATTTTATTTCAACTTAAATTCCTTTAAAACTTAAGACAGTTAAGTACCGCAAGATCATTATACTCTTTTGAAAGTTATAATTAATTTTCTTAACTAATTTTAAAGTTATTGATAAAATTTTGAAGTTGGTATTAAAATTCATAATAAATTGTTCGAAATTTTAATTCGATTCAAACTCATACAGCACGTTTATTAGGACACGTGTAATACGTCAGGAAAGTTTCAGCTTACTCAGTTAAGTAGTTTTCCAGTTACAACTGTATCAAATTATCTTAACTGGATTATTATTAAGAATGAGATTAGAAAATTCATTACAATTTTATTTCAACTCAAATTCCTTTAAAACTTAAGACAGTTAAGTACCGCAAGATCATTATACTATTTGGAAAGTTATAATTAATTTTCTTAACTAATTTTAAAGTTATTAATAAAATTTTGAAGTTGGTATTAAAATTCATAATAAATTGTCCGAAACTTGAATTCGATTCAAACTCATATACGACGTTTATTAGAACACGTGTAATACGTCAGAAAATTTTCAGCTAACTCAGTTAAGTAGTTTTCCAGTTACAACTGTTTCAAATTATCTTAACTGGATTATTATTAAGAATGAGATTAGAAAATTCATCACAATTTTATTTCAGCTTAAATTCCTTTAAATCTTAAGACAGATAAGTACCGCAAGATCATTAAACCATTTTGAAAGTTATAATTGATTTTCTTAACTAATTTTAAAGTTATTAATAAAATTTTGAAGTTGGTATTAAAATTCATAATAAATTGTCCGAAATTTGAATTTGATTCAAACTCATACATGACGTTTATTAGGACACGTGTAATACGTCAGGAAAGTTTCAGCTTACTCAGTTAAGTAGTTTTCCAGTTACAACTGTTTCAAATTATCTTAACTGGATTATTATTAAGAATGAGATTAGAAAATTCATAAAAATTTTATTTCAACTTAAATTCCTTTAAAACTTAAGACAGTTAAGTACCGCAAGATCATTATACTATTTGGAAAGTTATAATTAATTTTCTTAACTAATTTTAAAGTTATTAATAAAATTTTGAAGTTGGTATTAAAATTCATAATAAATTGTCCGAAACTTGAATTCGATTCAAACTCATATACGACGTTTATTAGAACACGTGTAATACGTCAGAAAATTTTCAGCTAACTCAGTTAAGTAGTTTTCCAGTTACAACTGTTTCAAATTATCTTAACTGGATTATTATTAAGAATGAGATTAGAAAATTCATCACAATTTTATTTCAGCTTAAATTCCTTTAAATCTTAAGACAGATAAGTACCGCAAGATCATTAAACCATTTTGAAAGTTATAATTGATTTTCTTAACTAATTTTAAAGTTATTAATAAAATTTTGAAGTTGGTATTAAAATTCATAATAAATTGTCCGAAATTTGAATTTGATTCAAACTCATACATGACGTTTATTAGGACACGTGTAATACGTCAGGAAAGTTTCAGCTTACTCAGTTAAGTAGTTTTCCAGTTACAACTGTTTCAAATTATCTTAACTGGATTATTATTAAGAATGAGATTAGAAAATTCATTACAATTTTATTTCAACTCAAATTCCTTTAAAACTTAAGACAGTTAAGTTCCGCAAGGTCATTATACTATTTTGAAAGTTATAATTAATTTGCCTAACTAATTTTAAAGTTATTGTTAAAATTTTGAAGTTGGTATTAAAATTCATAATAAATTATCCGAAATTTGAATTCGTTTCAAACTCGTACAGGCCGTTAATTAGGACACGTGTAATACGTCAGGAAAGTTTCAGCTTACTCAGTTAAGTAGTTTTCCACTTACAACTGTTTCAAATTATCTTAACTGGATTATTATTAAGAATGAGATTAGAAAATTCATAACAATTTTATTTCAACTTAAATTCCTTTAAAACTTAAGACAGTTAAGTACCGCAAGATCATTATACTCTTTTGAAAGTTATAATTAATTTTCTTAACTAATTTTAAAGTTATTGATAAAATTTTGAAGTTGGTATTAAAATTCATAATAAATTGTTCGAAATTTTAATTCGATTCAAACTCATACAGCACGTTTATTAGGACACGTGTAATACGTCAGGAAAGTTTCAGCTTACTCAGTTAAGTAGTTTTCCAGTTACAACTGTTTCAAATTATCTTAACTGGATTATTATTAAGAATGAGATTAGAAAATTCATTACAATTTTATTTCAACTCAAATTCCTTTAAAACTTAAGACAGTTAAGTTCCGCAAGGTCATTATACTATTTTGAAAGTTATAATTAATTTGCCTAACTAATTTTAAAGTTATTGTTAAAATTTTGAAGTTGGTATTAAAATTCATAATAAATTATCCGAAATTTGAATTCGTTTCAAACTCGTACAGGCCGTTAATTAGGACACGTGTAATACGTCAGGAAAGTTTCAGCTTACTCAGTTAAATAGTTTTTCAGTTACAACTGTTTCAAATTGTCTTAACTGGATTATTATTAAGAATGAGATTAGAAAATTCATTACAATTTTATTTCAACTTAAATTCCTTTAAAACTTAAGACAGTTAGGTACCGCAAGGTCATTATACTATTTTGAAAGTTATAATTAATTTGCCTAACTAATTTTAAAGTTATTGTTAAAATTTTGAAGTTGGTATTAAAATTCATTATAAATTATCCGAAATTTTAATTCGATTCAAACTCGTACAGGACGTTCATTAGGACACGTGTAATACGTCAGGAAAGTTTCAACTTACTCAGTTAAATAGTTTTCCAGTTACAACTGTTTCAAATTGTCTTAACTGGATTATTATTAAGAATGAGATTAGAAAATTCATTACAATTTTATTTCAACTTAAATTCCTTTAAAACTTAAGACAGTTAGGTACCGCAAGGTCATTCTACTATTTTGAAAGTTATAATTAATTTTCTTAACTAATTTTAAAGTTATTAATAAAATCTTGAAGTTGATATTAAAATTCATAATAAATTGTCCGAAATTTGAATTCGATTTAAACTCATACAGGACGTTCATTAGGACACGTGTAATACGTCAGGAAAGTTTCAGCTTACTCAGTTAAATAGTTTTCCAGTTACAACTGTTTCAAATTATCTTAATTGGATTATTATTAAGAATGAGATTATAATATTCATTACAATTTTATTTCAACTTAAATTCCTTTATAATTTAAGACAGTTAAGTAACGCAAGATCATTATTCTCTTTTCAAAGTTATAATTAATTTTCTTAACTAATTTTAAAGTTATTAATAAAATCTTGAAGTTGATATTAAAATTCATAATAAATTGTCCGAAATTTGAATTCGATTCAAACTCGTACAGGACGTTCATTAGGACACGTGTAATACGTCGGGAAAGTTTCAGCTTACTCAGTTAAGTAGTTTTCCAGTTACAACTGTTTCAAATTATCTTAACTGGATTATTATTAAGAATGAGATTAGAAAGTTCATTACAAATTTATTTTAACTTAAATTCCTTTAAAACTTAAGACAGTTAAGTACCGCAAGATCATTATACTATTTTGAAAGTAATGATTAATTTTCTTAACTAATTTTAAAGTTATTAATAAGTTGTTGGTATTAAAATTCATAATAAATTATCCGAAGTTTGAATTCGATTCAAACTCATACAGGACGTTCATTAGGACACTTGTAATACGTCAGGAAAGTTTCAGCTTACTCAGTTAAGTAGTTTTCCAGTTACAACTGTTTCAAATTATCTTAATTGGATTATTATTAAGAATGAGAATAGTAAATTCATAACAATTTTACTTCAACTTAGATTTCTTTAAAACTTAAGACAGTTAAGTACCGCAAGATCATTAAACCATTTTGAAAGTTATAATTAATTTTCTTAACTAATTTTCAAGTTATTAATAAAATTTTGAAGTTGGTATTAAAATTCATAATAAATTATCCGAAATTTGAATTCGATTCAAACTCATACAGGACGTTCATTAGGACACGTGTAATACGTCGGGAAAGTTTCAGCTTACTCAGTTAAGTAGTTTTCCAGTTACAACTGTTTCAAATGATCTTAACTGGATTATTATTAAGAATGAGATTAGAAAATTCATTACAATTTTATTTCAACTCAAATTCCTTTAAAACTTAAGACAGTTAAGTTCCGCAAGGTCATTATACTATTTTGAAAGTTATAATTAATTTGCCTAACTAATTTTAAAGTTATTGTTAAAATTTTGAAGTTGGTATTAAAATTCATAATAAATTATCCGAAATTTGAATTCGTTTCAAACTCGTACAGGCCGTTAATTAGGACACGTGTAATACGTCAGGAAAGTTTCAGCTTACTCAGTTAAATAGTTTTTCAGTTACAACTGTTTCAAATTGTCTTAACTGGATTATTATTAAGAATGAGATTAGAAAATTCATTACAATTTTATTTCAACTTAAATTCCTTTAAAACTTAAGACAGTTAGGTACCGCAAGGTCATTATACTATTTTGAAAGTTATAATTAATTTGCCTAACTAATTTTAAAGTTATTGTTAAAATTTTGAAGTTGGTATTAAAATTCATTATAAATTATCCGAAATTTTAATTCGATTCAAACTCGTACAGGACGTTCATTAGGACACGTGTAATACGTCAGGAAAGTTTCAACTTACTCAGTTAAATAGTTTTCCAGTTACAACTGTTTCAAATTGTCTTAACTGGATTATTATTAAGAATGAGATTAGAAAATTCATTACAATTTTATTTCAACTTAAATTCCTTTAAAACTTAAGACAGTTAGGTACCGCAAGGTCATTCTACTATTTTGAAAGTTATAATTAATTTTCTTAACTAATTTTAAAGTTATTAATAAAATCTTGAAGTTGATATTAAAATTCATAATAAATTGTCCGAAATTTGAATTCGATTTAAACTCATACAGGACGTTCATTAGGACACGTGTAATACGTCAGGAAAGTTTCAGCTTACTCAGTTAAATAGTTTTCCAGTTACAACTGTTTCAAATTATCTTAATTGGATTATTATTAAGAATGAGATTATAATATTCATTACAATTTTATTTCAACTTAAATTCCTTTATAACTTAAGACAGTTAAGTAACGCAAGATCATTATACTCTTTTCAAAGTTATAATTAATTTTCTTAACTAATTTTAAAGTTATTAATAAAATCTTGAAGTTGATATTAAAATTCATAATAAATTGTCCGAAATTTGAATTCGATTCAAACTCGTACAGGACGTTCATTAGGACACGTGTAATACGTCGGGAAAGTTTCAGCTTACTCAGTTAAGTAGTTTTCCAGTTACAACTGTTTCAAATTATCTTAACTGGATTATTATTAAGAATGAGATTAGAAAGTTCATTACAAATTTATTTTAACTTAAATTCCTTTAAAACTTAAGACAGTTAAGTACCGCAAGATCATTATACTATTTTGAAAGTAATGATTAATTTTCTTAACTAATTTTAAAGTTATTAATAAGTTGTTGGTATTAAAATTCATAATAAATTATCCGAAGTTTGAATTCGATTCAAACTCATACAGGACGTTCATTAGGACACTTGTAATACGTCAGGAAAGTTTCAGCTTACTCAGTTAAGTAGTTTTCCAGTTACAACTGTTTCAAATTATCTTAATTGGATTATTATTAAGAATGAGAATAGTAAATTCATAACAATTTTACTTCAACTTAGATTTCTTTAAAACTTAAGACAGTTAAGTACCGCAAGATCATTAAACCATTTTGAAAGTTATAATTAATTTTCTTAACTAATTTTCAAGTTATTAATAAAATTTTGAAGTTGGTATTAAAATTCATAATAAATTATCCGAAATTTGAATTCGATTCAAACTCATACAGGACGTTCATTAGGACACGTGTAATACGTCGGGAAAGTTTCAGCTTACTCAGTTAAGTAGTTTTCCAGTTACAACTGTTTCAAATGATCTTAACTGGATTTTATTATTAAGAATGAGATTAGAAAATTTATTACAATTTTATTTCAACATAAATTCCTTTAAAACTTAAGACAGTTAAGTACCGCAAGATCATTATAGTATTTTGAAAGTTGTAATTAATTTTCTTAACTAATTTTAAAGTTATTAATAAGTTGTTGGTATTAAAATTCATAATAAATTGTCCGAAATTTGAATTTGATTCAAACTCATACATGACGTTTATTAGGACACGTGTAATACGTCAGGAAAGTTTCAGCTTACTCAGTTAAGTAGTTTTCCAGTTACAACTGTTTCAAATTATCTTAACTGGATTATTATTAAGAATGAGATTAGAAAATTCATTACAATTTTATTTCAACTTAAATTCCTTTAAAACTTAAGACAGTTAAGTACCGCAAGATCATTAAACCATTTTGAAAGTTGTAATTAATTTTCTTAACTAATTTTCAAGTTATTAATAAAGTTCTGAAGTTGGTATTAAAATTCATAATAAATTATCCGAAATTTGAATTCGATTCAAACTCATACATGACGTTTATTAGGACACGTGTAATACGTCAGGAAAGTTTCAGCTTACTCAGTTAAGTAGTTTTCCAGTTACAACTGTTTCAAATTATCTTAACTGGATTTTATTATTAAGAATGAGATTAGAAAATTCATAACAATTTTATTTCAACTTATATTCCTTCGAAACTTAAGACAGTTAAGTTCCGCAAGATCATTATACTATTTGGAAAGTTATAATTAATTTTCTTAACTAATTTTAAAAAAAAATTTGAAGTTGGTATTAAAATTCATAATAAATTATCCGAAATTTGAATTCGTTTCAAACTAATACAGGACGTTCATTATGTCACGTTTAAGAGGTCAGAAAAGTTTCAGTTTATTCAGTTAAGGACCTTTCCAGTTATAACTGTTTCAAATTATCTTAACTGGATTTTTATTAAGAATGAGATTAGAAAATTCCTAACAATTTTAATTCAACTTAAATTCCTTTAAAACTTCATCCTCCCAGTCTCCTCTCTCTAATTATAATATATAATAAATATGCTGACGTTTGGTAAGATAACGACTGTTTAATTAAACTTTTCCCGATCTATATTCAATGTAGCGATATCCCAATATAACCCACGGTTTACGATTATTATTCGGTTAGTTAACTTCATTAACTACACATAGATTCATTTTTCATGTTAACGGAAAGGTAGTGCGATTTTCTATTCAAAGGACGTTCTAGCAAGGTCGCACCTTTAATACTTGTTATTAATCCGGCTCGGTAATTAACTCGACGATATTTAGAAAATAATGTATTTACTTATAAACGAGTAAAATAGTTTCGAGAATTTCGTGTTTTTCTGTTGATAACACCAACTCCGCTTAACGACGTTTATCGCAACAAACATTCACCAGAAGGAAGATACGATGATGATGATGATGAAACGTTGTTCGAAGGAAAATATTTATTTTAGTGTTTAATCTTAAGTTACGTAAAAATTAAACTTAATCAAACACCATGCTTAACTAATCAGTTTGCTACGTATGCAATTTTTGTCGTGATTATCACTGGTATCACTAGATGAGGGGAAGAGTAAGGGGAAGGGGTGAATTCCCGAATTCCCCCCCACCCTCGTCGAAATCGTTATTATCGTCGTTGGAATGGGGGAAATTTCGTTTCGTCCAAACTTAATTTTTTCTTTATATAATATTGTATCATTCCCTGCAATAAAGAACTTCCTCCCTCTTTCCCCTCCTCTCCCCTCCCCTCGTTAATTTTACATAATGAAAAGCCCCCTGTCGAATTTTTTCCCCTCGTTTTAATTCACTCCAAACATTCTCCTCGTTAAAGGTTAATTTGTTTTTTGCGCGAGGGTGGGAGTGAGGAGGAGGGGAGGGGGAAAAATTAGACGTGAGCGGGGAGGTGGTGTGGGGTGGATCGATTCGAAAAACCGAAAAACGACAAGAGTAAAGTGCCCTTCGGAGACGATTTAGACGAAACTGCTATTAGAGTTTATTGTACGTATTTAATAGTAGAATAAGTATTCTAAGTTTGAACGAGATTCATATAGTAGATTTGGAGGAAATTTCGGAAAACCGAAAAATTACAAGAGTAAAGTGTCTTTTGGAGACGATTTAGGCGAGACTGTTATTAGACTTTATTATACGTATTTAATAGTAGAATGAGTATTCCAAGTTTGAACGAGATTGATAAAGCGAATTTCGAGAAAATCTCGAAAAACCGAAAAATTGCAAGAGCAAACTGCCCTTCGGAGGTGAATTAGAGCAAAATATTATTAAACTTTCTTATTGACGTTTAACAGTAGAATCAATTTTTTTAATTCGTTTCAAATTTTTCCTATATATTGCACACTAGTCGGTAGCTCGGGCGCCAGTTCTAAAACCGAAAAACGACAAGGGTAAAGTGCCCTTCGGAGACGATTTAGACGAAATTGTTATTAGACTTTATTGTAGGTGTTTAACAGTAGAATGAGTGTTCTAAGTTTGAATAAGATTGATGCAGTGGATTTCGAGGAAATTTCGGAAAACCGAAAAATTACAAGAGCAAAGTGTCTTTTGGAGACGATTTAGGCGAAACTGTTATTAGACTTTATTGTTTGTATTTAAAAGCAGAATCAATGTACCAAGTTTAAACAAGATTGATATAGCGAATTTCGAGAAAATTTCGAAAAACCGAAAAATTGCAAGAGCAAACTGCCCTTCGGAGGTGAATTAGAGCAAAATATTATTACATTTTCTTATTGACGTTTAACAGTAGAATCAATTTCCTTAATTTGTTTACAATTTTTCCCACGTATTGCCTACTGGTCGGTAGCTCGGGCGCCAGTTCTAAAACCGAAAAACGACAAGGGTAAAGTGCCCTTCAGAGACGATTTAGACGAAACTGCTATTAGAGTTTATTGTACGTATTTAATAGTAGAATGAGTATTCTAAGTTTGAACGAGATTCATATAGTAGATTTGGAGGAAATTTCGGAAAACCGAAAAATTACAAGAGTAAAGTGTCTTTTGGAGACGATTTAGGCGAGACTGTTATTAGACTTTATTATACGTATTTAATAGTAGAATGAGTATTCCAAGTTTGAACGAGATTGATAAAGCGAATTTCGAGAAAATCTCGAAAAACCGAAAAATTGCAAGAGCAAACTGCCCTTAAGAGAAAAATTAGAGCAAAACATTATTAAACTTTCTAATTGACGTTTAACAGTAGAATCAATTTTCTTAATTCGTTTCAAATTTTTCCTATATATTGCCCACTAGTCGGTAGCTCGGGCGCCAGTTCTAAAACCGATAAACGACAAGGGTAAAGTGCCCTTCGGAGACGATTTAGACGAAACTGTTATTAGACTTTATTGTACGTATTTAATAGTAGAATAAGTGTTCTAAGTTTAAACGAGATTCATATAGTAGATTTGGAGGAAATTTCGGAAAACCGAAAAATTACAAGAGTAAAGTGTCTTTTGGAGACGATTTAGGCGAAACGGTTATTAGACTTTATTGTAGGTATTTAACAGTAGAATGAGTGTTCCAAGTTTGAACTAGATTGAAATAGCGAATTTCGAGAAAATTTCGAAAAACCGAAAAATTGCACGAGCAAACTGCCCTTCGGAGGTGAATTAGAGCAAAACATTATTAAACTTTCTTATTGACGTTTAACAGTAGAATCAATTTTTTTAATTCGTTTCAGATTTTTCCTATATATTGCCCACTAGTCGGTAGCTCGGGCGCCAGTTCTAAAACCGAAAAACGACAAGGGTAAAGTGCCCTTCGGAGACGATTTAGACGAAACTGTTATTGGAGTTTATTGTAGGTGTTTAATAGTAGAATGAGTTTTCCAAGTTTGAATAAGATTGATGTAGTGAATTTGGAGGAAATTTCGGAAAACCGAAAAATTACAAGAGTAAAGTGTCTTTTGGAGACGATTTAGGCGAAACGGTTATAAGACTTTATTGTAGGTATTTAACAATAAAATGAGTGTTCCAAGTTTGAACTAGATTGAAATAGCGAATTTCGAGAAAATTTCGAAAAACCGAAAAATTGCACGAGCAAACTGCCCTTCGGAGGTGAATTAGAGCAAAATATTATTAAACTTTCTTATTGACGTTTAACAGTAGAATCAATTTTTTTAATTCGTTTCAAATTTTTCCTATATATTGCACACTAGTCGGTAGCTCGGGCGCCAGTTCTAAAACCGAAAAACGACAAGGGTAAAGTGCCCTTCGGAGACGATTTAGACGAAATTGTTATTAGACTTTATTGTAGGTGTTTAACAGTAGAATGAGTGTTCTAAGTTTGAATAAGATTGATGCAGTGGATTTCGAGGAAATTTCGGAAAACCGAAAAATTACAAGAGCAAAGTGTCTTTTGGAGACGATTTAGGCGAAACTGTTATTAGACTTTATTGTTTGTATTTAAAAGCAGAATCAATGTACCAAGTTTAAACAAGATTGATATAGCGAATTTCGAGAAAATTTCGAAAAACCGAAAAATTGCAAGAGCAAACTGCCCTTCGGAGGTGAATTAGAGCAAAATATTATTACATTTTCTTATTGACGTTTAACAGTAGAATCAATTTCCTTAATTTGTTTACAATTTTTCCCACGTATTGCCTACTGGTCGGTAGCTCGGGCGCCAGTTCTAAAACCGAAAAACGACAAGGGTAAAGTGCCCTTCAGAGACGATTTAGACGAAACTGCTATTAGAGTTTATTGTACGTATTTAATAGTAGAATAAGTATTCTAAGTTTGAACGAGATTCATATAGTAGATTTGGAGGAAATTTCGGAAAACCGAAAAATTACAAGAGTAAAGTGTCTTTTGGAGACGATTTAGGCGAGACTGTTATTAGACTTTATTATACGTATTTAATAGTAGAATGAGTATTCCAAGTTTGAACGAGATTGATAAAGCGAATTTCGAGAAAATCTCGAAAAACCGAAAAATTGCAAGAGCAAACTGCCCTTCGGAGGTGAATTAGAGCAAAATATTATTAAACTTTCTTATTGACGTTTAACAGTAGAATCAATTTTTTTAATTCGTTTCAAATTTTTCCTATATATTGCACACTAGTCGGTAGCTCGGGCGCCAGTTCTAAAACCGAAAAACGACAAGGGTAAAGTGCCCTTCGGAGACGATTTAGACGAAATTGTTATTAGACTTTATTGTAGGTGTTTAACAGTAGAATGAGTGTTCTAAGTTTGAATAAGATTGATGCAGTGGATTTCGAGGAAATTTCGGAAAACCGAAAAATTACAAGAGCAAAGTGTCTTTTGGAGACGATTTAGGCGAAACTGTTATTAGACTTTATTGTTTGTATTTAAAAGCAGAATCAATGTACCAAGTTTAAACAAGATTGATATAGCGAATTTCGAGAAAATTTCGAAAAACCGAAAAATTGCAAGAGCAAACTGCCCTTCGGAGGTGAATTAGAGCAAAATATTATTACATTTTCTTATTGACGTTTAACAGTAGAATCAATTTCCTTAATTTGTTTACAATTTTTCCCACGTATTGCCTACTGGTCGGTAGCTCGGGCGCCAGTTCTAAAACCGAAAAACGACAAGGGTAAAGTGCCCTTCAGAGACGATTTAGACGAAACTGCTATTAGAGTTTATTGTACGTATTTAATAGTAGAATGAGTATTCTAAGTTTGAACGAGATTCATATAGTAGATTTGGAGGAAATTTCGGAAAACCGAAAAATTACAAGAGTAAAGTGTCTTTTGGAGACGATTTAGGCGAGACTGTTATTAGACTTTATTATACGTATTTAATAGTAGAATGAGTATTCCAAGTTTGAACGAGATTGATAAAGCGAATTTCGAGAAAATCTCGAAAAACCGAAAAATTGCAAGAGCAAACTGCCCTTAAGAGAAAAATTAGAGCAAAACATTATTAAACTTTCTAATTGACGTTTAACAGTAGAATCAATTTTCTTAATTCGTTTCAAATTTTTCCTATATATTGCCCACTAGTCGGTAGCTCGGGCGCCAGTTCTAAAACCGATAAACGACAAGGGTAAAGTGCCCTTCGGAGACGATTTAGACGAAACTGTTATTAGACTTTATTGTACGTATTTAATAGTAGAATAAGTGTTCTAAGTTTAAACGAGATTCATATAGTAGATTTGGAGGAAATTTCGGAAAACCGAAAAATTACAAGAGTAAAGTGTCTTTTGGAGACGATTTAGGCGAAACGGTTATTAGACTTTATTGTAGGTATTTAACAGTAGAATGAGTGTTCCAAGTTTGAACTAGATTGAAATAGCGAATTTCGAGAAAATTTCGAAAAACCGAAAAATTGCACGAGCAAACTGCCCTTCGGAGGTGAATTAGAGCAAAACATTATTAAACTTTCTTATTGACGTTTAACAGTAGAATCAATTTTTTTAATTCGTTTCAGATTTTTCCTATATATTGCCCACTAGTCGGTAGCTCGGGCGCCAGTTCTAAAACCGAAAAACGACAAGGGTAAAGTGCCCTTCGGAGACGATTTAGACGAAATTGTTATTAGACTTTATTGTAGGTGTTTAACAGTAGAATGAGTGTTCTAAGTTTGAATAAGATTGATGCAGTGGATTTCGAGGAAATTTCGGAAAACCGAAAAATTACAAGAGCAAAGTGTCTTTTGGAGACGATTTAGGCGAAACTGTTATTAGACTTTATTGTTTGTATTTAAAAGCAGAATCAACGTACCAAGTTTAAACAAGATTGATATAGCGAATTTCGAGAAAATTTCGAAAAACCGAAAAATTGCAAGAGCAAACTGCCCTTCGGAGGTGAATTAGAGCAAAATATTATTACATTTTCTTATTGACGTTTAACAGTAGAATCAATTTCCTTAATTTGTTTACAATTTTTCCCACGTATTGCCTACTGGTCGGTAGCTCGGGCGCCAGTTCTAAAACCGAAAAACGACAAGGGTAAAGTGCCCTTCAGAGACGATTTAGACGAAACTGCTATTAGAGTTTATTGTACGTATTTAATAGTAGAATAAGTATTCTAAGTTTGAACGAGATTCATATAGTAGATTTGGAGGAAATTTCGGAAAACCGAAAAATTACAAGAGTAAAGTGTCTTTTGGAGACGATTTAGGCGAGACTGTTATTAGACTTTATTATACGTATTTAATAGTAGAATGAGTATTCCAAGTTTGAACGAGATTGATAAAGCGAATTTCGAGAAAATCTCGAAAAACCGAAAAATTGCAAGAGCAAACTGCCCTTAAGAGAAAAATTAGAGCAAAACATTATTAAACTTTCTAATTGACGTTTAACAGTAGAATCAATTTTCTTAATTCGTTTCAAATTTTTCCTATATATTGCCCACTAGTCGGTAGCTCGGGCGCCAGTTCTAAAACCGATAAACGACAAGGGTAAAGTGCCCTTCGGAGACGATTTAGACGAAACTGTTATTAGACTTTATTGTACGTATTTAATAGTAGAATAAGTGTTCTAAGTTTAAACGAGATTCATATAGTAGATTTGGAGGAAATTTCGGAAAACCGAAAAATTACAAGAGTAAAGTGTCTTTTGGAGACGATTTAGGCGAAACGGTTATTAGACTTTATTGTAGGTATTTAACAGTAGAATGAGTGTTCCAAGTTTGAACTAGATTGAAATAGCGAATTTCGAGAAAATTTCGAAAAACCGAAAAATTGCACGAGCAAACTGCCCTTCGGAGGTGAATTAGAGCAAAACATTATTAAACTTTCTTATTGACGTTTAACAGTAGAATCAATTTTTTTAATTCGTTTCAGATTTTTCCTATATATTGCCCACTAGTCGGTAGCTCGGGCGCCAGTTCTAAAACCGAAAAACGACAAGGGTAAAGTGCCCTTCGGAGACGATTTAGACGAAACTGTTATTGGAGTTTATTGTAGGTGTTTAATAGTAGAATGAGTTTTCCAAGTTTGAATAAGATTGATGTAGTGAATTTGGAGGAAATTTCGGAAAACCGAAAAATTACAAGAGTAAAGTGTCTTTTGGAGACGATTTAGGCGAAACGGTTATAAGACTTTATTGTAGGTATTTAACAATAAAATGAGTGTTCCAAGTTTGAACTAGATTGAAATAGCGAATTTCGAGAAAATTTCGAAAAACCGAAAAATTGCAAGAGCAAACTGCCCTTCGGAGGTGAATTAGAGCAAAATAGTATTAAACTTTCTTATTGACGTTTAACAGTAGAATCAATTTTTTTAATTCGTTTCAAATTTTTCCTATATATTGCCCACTGGTCTGTAGCTCGGGCGCCAGTTCTAAAACCGAAAAACGACAAGGGTAAAGTGCCATTCGGAGACGATTTAGACGAAACTGTTATTAGAGTTTATTGTAGGTGTTTAACAGTAGAATGAGTGTTCTAAGTTTAAATAAGATTGATGTAGTGGATTTGGAGGAAATTTCGAAAAACCGAAAAATTACAAGAGCAAAGTGCCCTTTGGAGACGATTTATGCGAAACTTTTATTAGACTTTATTGTACGTATTTAATAGTAGAATGAGTGTTCCAAGTTTGAACGAGATTGATATAGCGAATTTCGAGAAAATTTCGAAAAACCGAAAAATTGCACGAGCAAACTGCCCTTAAGAGAAGAACTAGAGCAAGACATTATTAAACTTTATAATTGACGTTTAACACTAGAATCAATTTTTTTAAATCGTTTCAAATTTGTTCTTATATATTGCCCACTGATCGGTAGCTCGGGCGCCAGGTCTAAAACCGAAAAACGACAAGTGTAAAGTGCCCTTCGGAGACGATTTAGACGGAACTGTTATTAGAGTTTATTGTAGGTGTTTAATAGTAGAATAAGTGTTCTAAGTTTGAACGAGATTGATGTAGGGAATTTGGAGTAAATTTCGGAAAACCGAAAAATTACAAGAGCAAAGTGTCTTTTGGAGACGATTTAGGCGAGACTGTTATTAGACTTTATTGTACGTATTTAATAATAGAATGAGTGTTCCAAGTTTGAACAAGATTGATCCGGCGAATTTTGAGAAAATTTCGAAAAACCGAAAAATGACAAGAACAAACTGCCCTTAAGAGAAGAATCAGAGCAAAACATTATTAAACTTTCTTATTGACGTTTAAGAGTAGAATCAATTTCCTTAATTTGTTTCCAATTTTTCCCACGTATATTGCCTACTGGTCGGTAGCTCGGGCGCCAGTTCTAAAAATCTAAAAATTTCAGCTCGAGCATAACGAAACCGGCAACATGACCGTAGACTACTCGCAGGACATGATGGAGCACTACCAGCACGTCATGATCTTCAGGATATTCCTCGAGTTCTACACGTTGACGTCGATCGTGTGCATCGCCGCCGACGTCTTCATCATCTACTGCGTGCTCAAGTACCGCAGGCTACGCAAGGCTCGCTGCAACCTGATACTGCTCAACTGGTGCGTCGGCAACGTCGCCTTCATGCTGTCGTCGCCGCTCCTGTTCCGCGTCGTCACCTACACCGACATCTCTTTCCTCGGCTACTGCCTGCTCGAGCAGCTCGAGTTCGCCTCGTTGATGTGCGACGTGCTGATGATGGGCCTGATGACCGTCTACTGGTTCCTCGAGTTGCACCACGCAGCCAAGTTCGAGAAGTTCGCCCGCCACCTCAACTACTACATCATATGCGCGTACTGCATGTCGTTGTTCTACGCGGGCGTCTCTGCGCAGTCCTGCTTCAATTACCGCTACTCGTTGCTCTCGCACTTCGTCATGTTCGCCGTCTGCGCGGTCTACTTCGTCGTCTCGCTGATAATGGACGTCGCGCACCTCTGGAAGCGCAGACGGCTCTCGGACGAGGAGCGCAGACGCGCGGCGTCGCCGTTCGCCCTCAGCCACATCTACTACGGCTCGTTCTATTCGTTCTTCGTGTTGGTCGTCATGGTGCAGTTCCAGGAGACGCTACTCGCGTTCACCGTCGTCTTCTGCTCGCTGATGCTGCTCGTGACGGCGACGCCGCTGTACTTCCTGCTCGCGCTGTACAGGTGCGACAGGGACTTCAACGTGTTCTTCGCGCACGTGCTCAGCTGCAGGTGCAGGAGTTACGCGGGCGACGAGCTGCTCGACGAGCGACCGGTCGCGTTCAGCAACGAGAGCGGCGAGCAGAGGTGTTGAGCGGCGAGCGCACGCGTATAAAGGCTGAGTGTCGGTGCGTTCGTTCTGCGCAGTCGAGCTGCGCAGACGAGCTGCGCACGACCCTGAACGAGGTTACCGGATAGTTGGAGTCGGTTGCGACGATATCCGTTACACTAGATGACTGTTAAGGAAATTGTGAGTTGAAGATGTATAAATCAGGCGTTTTGTAAGGTTGCGTTACGTTTCATTAATCCGGTCCTGTCCCGTTGTTTATTATACGTTTGCGCTGTTAACTTAGAATGTTGAAATTTTGTCAGAATGTGGCTCGATCTATTAACTGTCCTTGGTAAAAATTTAAAATTGTTCCATTATACGGTTTGCCTGTAATTACAGTTTAAGTAAGTTGAGGTTAAAACGGCGTCGCGGTGTCTAGCCGCGGATTACAGCAAGCCTCGTTAACTTAGAATGTTGAAATTTTGTCAGAATGACGCTCGATGTATTAACTGTCGTTGGTAAAAATTTAAAATTGTTCCATTACACGGTGTGCCTGTAGTTACAGTTTAAGTAAGTTGAGGTTAAAACGGCGTCGCGGTGTCTGGCAGCGGATTACAGCAAGCGTCGTTAACGTAGAATGTTGAGATTTTGTCAGAATGACGTTCGATCTATTAACTATCGTTGGTAAAGTTTAAAATTGTTCCACTATACGGTGTGCCTGTAATTACAGTTTAAGTAAGTTAAAGTTAAAACGGCGTCGCGGTGTCTAGCCGCGGATTACAGCAAGCCTCGTTAACTTAGAATGTTGAAATTTTGTCAGAATGACGCTCGATCTATTAACTGTCGTTGGTAAAATTTAAATTTGTTCTATTGTACGGTTTGCCTGTAATTACAGTTTAAGTAAGTTGAAGTTAAAACGGCGTTGTGGTGTCTGACCGCGGATTGCAACAAGCGTCGTTAATTTAGAATGTTGAAATTTTGTCAGAACGGGGCTCAGTCTATTAACTATAGTTGGTAAAAATTTAAAATTGTTTCATTATACGGTTTGCCTGTAATTACAGTTTGAGTAAGTTGAGGTTAAAACGGTGTCGTGGTGTCTGGCCGCAGATTACAGCAAGCATTGTTAACTTAGAATGTTGAAATTTTGTCAGAATGGGGCTGGATATATTAACTACCGTTAGTAAAAATTTCAAATTGTTTCCTTATACGGTTTGCCTGTAATTACAGTTTAAGTAAGTTGAGGTTAGAAGGGCGTCGCGGTGACTAGCCGCGGATTACAGCAAATGTCGTTAACTTAGAATGTCGAAATTTTGTCAGAATGGGGCTCAATCTATTAACTATAGTTGGTAAAAATTTTAAATTGTTCCGTTATACGGTTTGCCTGTAATTACAGTTTAAGTAAGTTGAGGTTAAAACTGCGTCGCGGTGTTTAGCCGCGGATTACAGCAAATGTCGTTAACTTAGAATGTTGAAATTTTGTCAGAATGGGGCTCGATCTATTAACTGTCCTTGGTAAAAATTTAAAATTGTTCCATTATACGGTTTGCCTGTAATTACAGTTTGAGTAAGTTGAGGTTAAAACTGCGTCGCGGTGTCTGGCCGCGGATTACAGCAAGCCTCGTTAACTTAGAATGTTGAAATTTTGTCAGAATGACGCTCGATGTATTAACTGTCGTTGGTAAAAATTTAAAATTGTTCCATTACACGGTGTGCCTGTAGTTACAGTTTAAGTAAGTTGAGGTTAAAACGGCGTCGCGGTGTCTGGCAGCGGATTACAGCAAGCGTCGTTAACGTAGAATGTTGAGATTTTGTCAGAATGACGTTCGATCTATTAACTATCGTTGGTAAAGTTTAAAATTGTTCCACTATACGGTGTGCCTGTAATTACAGTTTAAGTAAGTTAAAGTTAATACGGCGTCGCGGTGTCTAGCCGCGGATTACAGCAAGCCTCGTTAACTTAGAATGTTGAAATTTTGTCAGAATGACGCTCGATCTATTAACTGTCGTTGGTAAAATTTAAATTTGTTCTATTGTACGGTTTGCCTGTAATTACAGTTTAAGTAAGTTGAAGTTAAAACGGCGTTGTGGTGTCTGACCGCGGATTGCAACAAGCGTCGTTAATTTAGAATGTTGAAATTTTGTCAGAACGGGGCTCAGTCTATTAACTATAGTTGGTAAAAATTTAAAATTGTTTCATTATACGGTTTGCCTGTAATTACAGTTTGAGTAAGTTGAGGTTAAAACGGTGTCGTGGTGTCTGGCCGCAGATTACAGCAAGCATTGTTAACTTAGAATGTTGAAATTTTGTCAGAATGGGGCTGGATATATTAACTACCGTTAGTAAAAATTTCAAATTGTTTCCTTATACGGTTTGCCTGTAATTACAGTTTAAGTAAGTTGAGGTTAGAAGGGCGTCGCGGTGACTAGCCGCGGATTACAGCAAGCCTCGTTAACTTAGAATGTCGAAATTTTGTCAGAATGGGGCTCAATCTATTAACTATAGTTGGTAAAAATTTTAAATTGTTCCGTTATACGGTTTGCCTGTAATTACAGTTTAAGTAAGTTGAGGTTAAAACTGCGTCGCGGTGTTTAGCCGCGGATTACAGCAAATGTCGTTAACTTAGAATGTTGAAAATTTGTCAGAATGGGGCTGGATTTTACCAACTACCGTTGGTAAAAATTTCAAATTGTTCCATTATACTGTTTGCCTGTAATTACAGTTTAAGTAAGCTGAGGTTAAAACGGAGTCGCGGTGTCTAGCCGCGGATTACAGCAAGCGTCGTTACCTTAGAATGTCGAAATTTTGTCAGAATGACGCCCGGTCCATCAACTGTCGTTGGTAAAAATATAAAATTGTTTTGTTATGCCGTTTGCCTGTAATTACAGTTTGAGTAAGTTGAGGTTACAAGTGCGTCGCGGTGACTAGCCGCGGATTACAGCAAATGTCGTTAACTTAGAATGTTGAAAATTTGTCAGATTGGGGCTGGATATATTAACTACCGTTGGTAAAAATTTCAAATTGTTTCATTATACGGTTTGCCTGTAATTACAGTTTAAGTAAGTTGAGGTTAAAACTGCGTCGCGGTGTCTGGCCGCGGATTGCAGCAGGCGTCGTTCGCTTAGAATGTTGAAATTTTGTCAGAACGGGGCTCGATCTATTAACTACAATTGGTAAAAATTTAAAATTGTTTCATTATACGGTTTGCCTGTAATTACAATTTAAGTAAGTTGAGGCGTCGTAAGTAGTTTAAGGCGTTGAGTAAGTAATACGGCATCGCGGTGGCTAGCCGCGGATTACAGCAAGCGTCGTTAACTTAGAATGTTGAAATTTTGTCAGAATGGGGCTCGATCTATTAACTATAGTTGGTAAAATTTTAAAATTGTTCCATTACACGGTGTGCCTGTAGTTACAGTTTAAGTAAGTTAAGGTTAAAACGGCGTCGCGGTGTCTAGCCGCGGATTACAGCAAGCGTCGTTAACTTAGAATGTTGAAATTTTGTCAGAATGGGGCTCGATCTATTAACTATAGTTGGTAAAATTTTAAAATCGTTCCGTTATACGGTTTGCCTGTAATTACAGTTTAAGTTGAGGTTAGAACGGCGTCGCGGTGTCTGGCCGCGGATTACAGCAAGCCTCTTTAACTTAGAATGTTGAAATTGTGTCAGAATGAGTCTCGATATATTAACTATCGTTGGTAAAAATTTCAAATTGTTCCATTATACGGTTTGCCTGTAATTACAGTTTAAGTAAGTTGAGGTTAATACGGCGTCGCGGTGTCTAGCCGCGGATTACAGCAAGCGTCGTTAACATAGAATGTTGAAATTGTGTCAGAATGAGTCTCGATATATTAACTATCGTTGGTAAAAATTTCAAATTGTTCCGTTATACGGTTTGCCTGTAATTACAGTTTATGCCCAGTAAGGTATATGTTGAAATTTTGTCAGAATGGGGCTCAATCTATTAACTGTCGTTGGTAAAATTTTTAAATTGTCCCATTATGCGGTTTGCCTGTAATTACGGTAATTTCCCAATGTGGATAGAGCTAAATAGGCTTCGCTATCGTGGAGGATCGTCGATTCTCGCACCTTCTCGCCTTTAAGCCTAGCTTAATGGATACTACCCCCGCATGAAATCCCTCTCCGCCGCCCCTAAATCCACGCTAGTCGCCGTCAGGCACGTATCGATACTCAGATATCGATTAGGAGTGCTGGAGGTCTTCACAACAACAACAACAACATCGATTTTATCTCGAGAGATAATTGTTCCAGACATTCTTCCCCTCTCATATTAGACGTCCCACTTATTTTCCTTGAAAGTTTTCACATTTTTACGAGTACACGTGTCAATTCCACTGATTTCGATACGTAATGGAGGATCTGGTGGATAAGAATAGGGCACTTTCATCTCGTATAGGTATATATAAAGTATGTGGAAGGTAAGTTAGTTTCAACTTATTTTCATGAAAATTGCAAAATTACATTTCATTGAAATAACTTTCAATTTTTCTGAAGCTTCGTCGTCGTATTTCAAACAGATTATTCTAATTGTGCGAATATTTTTAAGATCCCACTTCTGATATTTTTAATGTTGTATTGACCAATATGCGTGGATGGACCTTTCAAAATTTCTAAAAAATTAACCAACAGTTCGATTTTCCTCAAATTTAGCCAAAGTATGCTTCGAAACTTCCTTTACAACTTCACCTAGTTTCAAACTCCTCTCTCGACAACTCCGTAAGTTATTCCCATTTAGGTAGGAGTTCGACCGATTTTCGCTCGTAAATTGAAGGGTGAACTTCAAAAATCGGTGGAAACTTTACCGCAACTCCTTTTACCTCGAAATTCACCAAAACTCCTCATCAATGAGTTACGTATCACTCGAGACTTTTTCAATATCGACGTCATCGATTTGGAGGGGGGGGGGGTGAGTTTCGAGGACTTCCCAGCCACCCCTAAGAAGTTAAAGTCGAGAATATTTTCCATTATCGCACAATAGGGGTTGGAATTAGGTGGGAGTGGGGGGGGGGGGTGTGCAGGTGATCTTAATTCAATTTGTCTGGTGAGGGGAATCGGTGGGGAGTTTATGTTCGGAAAGTAATTTCAGGGGAATCCGCCTCGAGCGATAAGTATTCCGGGAGTTTCGAACTCCCCGCGACTCCCCCGACTCCTCCTTCTCGGCGGAGTTGTCGGGGAACTCCTCTTTCTCGTCCCGCGATAAAAATAATTTAATTAGGCGAATTTTTCTTCTTAAGCCGGATTAAGCAATCTTCGACAATTGGACGTAATTCGGCCTTCCCGAAGACGCCTTAACGTTCGTATGCGTCGTACGGACGGGATAAAAAATATTTCGCGACAATCGACGACGGTGAGTACGAATTGCGGTCGCATTAGGTCCGATTAACGCTCGTTACGATTTGTTGGATTAATTTAGTAATTGTTAATCAACGGACCGACTTAATTAGTTCGTCGGGATTTGGGTAATATTTGGTTAGGCAACGTTTTGAAGTGCGTATATGAGTTTGGTAATTAATATTTAATTAGGTTCCTGTACGGCAAACATAATTTTTTTTGTATTGCTACAATGGGGTTTTGCCGTGTTTGAAATTCTAAAATAATTACTATTCACCAGATTTCCATTAAACTCAGTATATTTGCAGAAAACTGCCGAGTCTATAAATATTCAAAATCTCAACCCGTTAACTCAGATAGTTCAGGAGTTGTGACTTTATTTGTCGTACAAATTGTAGTAAACTCTATTTACTTCAACCTCCACTTTTGAAATCCATTCACATTGCTTTACAACTCCTTTAGGAGTTGAGTAAGTTGCAGCTTCATACTGTGAGTTGGGTAATTAATATCTAATTGCTTAATTACGTTTCTGTACGTCACACATATTTTTTTTGTTATTGCTACAATGGGTTTCTCTATGATTAAAATTCTAAAAAAAAATATTATTAATCACCAGATTTCTATTAAACTCGCTATATTTGTAGAAAATTCTCGGATCTATAAATATGCAAAATGTCAATTTATTACCTCAAATAGTTCAGGAGGTGTGAGTCGAAATTACAGACATTTTTCCAGTACAGGGAATCGATGGAGTTTAGGTTGCTAGTAAATTTCGAAAAATCATAAAAAAAATTATGTGTGCTGTGATTTTGATAAAACTTTCCAAAAATGTTCATACAAGCCTTGTTAATAACCGTAAGGAGTTTTGGTTAAGTATCTTAAAGAATTTTTGAGATACGAGTATTTTTCTTGTATAAAGTGTAGTTTGGGTTAAACGGAATTTTAGAAAATTCGTAAAAAAGTGTACAGTATAACGATTTTATTGAAACTTTTTTGGAACGTTCCTAAAGGTTTTGTAATAACTCAAAAAAATGTTCAGAAGGCAATTCCGAAAAATGTAGAAAATACGGACATTTTTCGAATTCAACATATCGATGGAGTTTAGGTTGATAGTAAATTTCGAAAAATCATAAAAAAATTATGTGTCCTAAGGACTTGATAAAACTTTCCAAAAATGTTCATACAAGCCTCGTTAATAACTGTAAGGAATTTTGGTTAAGTATCTTAAAGAATTTTTGAGATACGAGTATTTTTCTTGTATAAAGTGTAGTTTGGGTTAAACGGAATTTTAGAAAATTCGTAAAAACGTGTACAGTATTGCGATTTTATTAAAACTTTTTCGAAATGTTCCTAGAGATGTTGCAATATCTCAAAAAAAGTTCAGAAGGCAATTCCGAAAAATGTAGAAATTACGGACATTTTCCAAATTATATTGATGGAGTTAATGTTGATAGTAAATTTTGAAAAATCATAAAAAAATATGTGTCCTAAGAACTTGATAAAACTTTCCAAAAATGTTCAAACAAGCCTCGTTAATAACTGTAAGGAGGTTTGGTTAAGTATCTTTAAGAATTTTGGAGATACGAGTATTTTTCTAGTATAAAGTGCAGTTTGGGTTAAACGTAATTTTAGAAAATTCGTAAAAAAGTGTACAGTATTGCGATTTTATTGAAACTTTTTTGGAACGTTCCTAAAGGTTTTGTAATTACTCAAAAAAAAGTTCAGAAGGCAATTCCGAAAAATGTAGAAATTACGGACATTTTTCGAATTCAACATATCGATGGAGTTTAGGTTGATAATAAATTTTGAAAAATCATAAAAAAATTATGTGTCCTATGATTTTGATAAAACATTCCAAAAATGTTCATACAAGCCTCGTTAATAACCGTAAGGAGTTTTGGTTAATTATCTTAAAGAATTTTTGAGATACGAGTATTTTTCTAGTATGAAGTGTAGTTTGGGTTGAACGTAATTTTAGAAAATTCGTAAAAAAGTGTACAGTATTGCGATTTTATTGAAACTTTTTTGGAACGTTCCTAGAGGTTTTATAATAACTCAAAAAAAATTCAGAAGGCAATTCCGAGAAATGTAGAAATTACGGACATTTTTCGAATTCAACATATCGATGGAGTTAAGGTTGATAGTAAATTTTGAAAAATCATAAAAAAATTATGTGTACTATGATTTTGATAAAACTTTCCAAAAATGTTCATACAAGCCTCGTTAATAACCGTAAGGAGTTTTGGTTAATTATCTTAAAGAATTTTTGAGATACGAGTATTTTTCTAGTATGAAGTGTAGTTTGGGTTGAACGTAATTTTAGAAAATTCGTAAAAAAGTGTACAGTATTGCGATTTTATTGAAACTTTTTTGGAACGTTCCTAGAGGTTTTATAATAACTCAAAAAAAATTCAGAAGGCAATTCCGAGAAATGTAGAAATTACGGACATTTTTCGAATTCAACATATCGATGGAGTTTAGGTTGATAGTAAATTTTGAAAAATCATAAAAAAATTATGTGTCTTATGAATTTGATAAAACTTTCCAAAAATGTTCATACAAGCCTCGTTAATAACTGTAAGGAGGTTTGGTTAAGTATCTTTAAGAATTTTGGAGATACGAGTATTTTTCTAGTATAAAGTGTAGTTTGTGTTAAACGTAATTTTAGAAAATTCGTAAAAAAGTGTACAGGGTTGCGATTTTGATGAAACTTTTTTAGAGCATCCACAGAGGTGTTGCAATATCTCAAAAAAAAGTTCAGAAAGCAATTTCGAAAAATGTAGAATTTACAGACATTTTTCGAATTCAACATATCGATGGAGTTAAGGTTGATAGTAAATTTTGAAAAATCATAAAAAATTATGTGTGCTATGATTTTGATGAAACTTTCCAAAAATGTTCATACAAGCCTCAATAATAACTGTAAGAAGTTTTGGTTAATTATCTTAACGAATTTTGGAGATATGAGTGTTTTTCTGGTATAAAGTGTAATTTGGGTTAAAGGTAATTTTAGAAAATTCGTAAAAACGTGTACAGCATTGCGATTTTATTGAAACTTTTTTGGAACGTTCCTAAAGGTTTTGTAATAACTCAAAAAAAAGTTTAGAAGGCAATTCCGAAAAATGTAGAAATTACGGACATTTTTCGAATTCAACATATTGATGGAGTTTAGGTTGATAGTAAATTTCGAAAAATCATAAAAAAATTATGTGTCTTATGAATTTGATAAAACTTTCCAAAAATGTTCATACAAGCCTCGTTAATAACTGTAAGGAGGTTTGGTTAAGTATCTTTAAGAATTTTGGAGATACGAGTATTTTTCTAGTATAAAGTGTAGTTTGGGTTAAACGTAATTTTAGAAAATTCGTAAAAAAGCGTACAGTATTACGATTTTATTGAAACATTTTTGGAACGTTGCTAAAGGTTTTGATATAACTCAAAAAAAAGTTCAGAAGGCAAATCCGAAAAATGTAGAAAATACGGACATTTTTCGAATTCAACATATTGATGGAGTTTAGGTTGATAGTAAATTTCGAAAAATCATAAAAAAATATGTGTCCTAAGGACTTGATAAAACTTTCCAAAAATGTTCATACAAGCCTCGTTAATAACTGTAAGGAATTTTGGTTAAGTATCTTAAAGAATTTTTGAGATACGAGTATTTTTCTTGTATAAAGTGTAGTTTGGGTTAAACGGAATTTTAGAAAATTCGTAAAAACGTGTACAGTATTGCGATTTTATTAAAACTTTTTCGAAATGTTCCTAGAGATGTTGCAATATCTCAAAAAAAGTTCAGAAGGCAATTCCGAAAAATGTAGAAATTACGGACATTTTCCAAATTATATTGATGGAGTTAATGTTGATAGTAAATTTTGAAAAATCATAAAAAAATATGTGTCCTAAGAACTTCATAAAACTTTCCAAAAATGTTCAAACAAGCCTCGTTAATAACTGTAAGGAGGTTTGGTTAAGTATCTTTAAGAATTTTGGAGATACGAGTATTTTTCTAGTATAAAGTGCAGTTTGGGTTAAACGTAATTTTAGAAAATTCGTAAAAAAGCGTACAGTATTGCGATTTTATTGAAACTTTTTTGGAACGTTCCTAAAGGTTTTGTAATAACTCAAAAAAAAGTTCAGGAGGCAATTCCGAAAAATGTAGAAATTACAGACATTTTTCGAAATCAACATATCGATGGAATTTAGGTTGATAGTAAATTTTGAAAAATTATAAAAAAAAATATGTGTCCTAAGAACTTGATAAAACTTTCCAAAAATGTTCATACAAGCCTCGTTAATAACTGTAACGAGTTTTGGTTAATTATCTTAACGAATTTTGGAGATACGAGTGTTTTTCTAGTATAAAGTGCAGTTTGGGTTAAACGTAATTTTAGAATATTCGTAAAAAAGTGTACAGTATAACGATTTTATTGAAACTTTTTTGGAACGTTCCTAAAGGTTTTGTAATAACTCAAAAAAAAGTTCAGGAGGCAATTCCGAAAAATGTAGAAATTACAGACATTTTTAAAATTCTACATATCGATGGTCGTTTAGGTCGCTAGTATATTTAAAAAAATTATAAAAAAATTACGGGTGATACGAGTCTAATACAACTTTCCCAAAACGTTAACATAAGCCCCTTTAACAACTCCAGAAAATTTCGAGCAGTTACCTTAAACGATTTTGGAGACACGAGTACTTTAATAGTATTTCATCTAATGTCGGATACAGTTTACTTTAATCCCGAGTCGCATTCAACTTTAATCTACTTCGATTTAATGCAAGAGGGAATTCATAGGGATTTAACTTCAATTTACCTTACGAAACCCCCCGCAACTCCCGTGACGACCCCACCTGGGTCGCGACTCCCCGCATCGACTACTTCAATCACGTAACTCCATTGATTCATCGAAAACCCACACCTCCTCACGAAACTCTAATCCCTCCCGGAACTCCCGGAGTATCCAGGACAACTCCTCGCCCACACGCGGACACTCCCGTCCATCCCGGACGATCGCAATACCCGAGAGGTGTCTCGCGGTCAAGGAACTCCCGCAACTCCCCCGAAACTCCCGGTAATAATTAATCCGGGCCGTGATGTCATAATAATTAAACCTTTTTGTCTCTCTCTGCGGCGTTTAATTTTTTTCATCCCTTCCTGTCGCGGTGAGGGGGTGGTGGGGAGGAGGCGTCGAGGCGTCCCGGAATATAAGGGATGAGCGGCAGGAGGGTGGAGGGGGGGTGAGGGGTAAAGTCGAGAAAGTTTTTTTCCGTCGAAGTAATAAATCTCGTGAGGGTGTAATTAAACGGAAGAGGGTGGGGGTGGAGTCGAGGTGGGGGGGTGGGGGTGCGTTAAAGGGGACCTCGCTATTACTTATTTACGTTCGCCTCTTTATTTTGTTTATTTTTTCGGTAGGGGAGGATTAGGCGGGGGAGTTGTTTGGATGGCTTTTCGGAGGAGAAGTGCGACGAGAATTTAGGGGATGATTTATCCTCGAAGTTAGTGGTCGGTTTCGTTTACGGAGTTTCGCTAATGAAACTTTATCACGGTTTTAAGGGAAATAAGTTAATCCGCGATGCGTGTTCGAGGTATCAACCGAAGTACGTTAGTGTCGGCTCCGCCTTGATGAGCGAAAGGGGCGTGTCCGCTCGACTCCACCCACAACTTTTGAAGTTGGGGTAGGGAGTTGCGTAGAGTTCTTAATGAAAATTAATCACATTTTTAAGGGTAATAAATTAGTTCTCCAATAAACACAAGAAGTGTTCATAGTATCAACCGAAACACCACCTTTTTGGTCAATCGCGGAATAAAAAAATTCGCCAAAAAACGATTACAAATCAATTTCATTAAAACTCCTATTAAAGATTAACGGAAATGTACTTTATGAGTTCAGAAAGTTTCAACTCCCTAACTTGCGGAGTTTAGAAGTTGCACACATTAATTGCGATTTTGGTCAATCACAGAATAAAATATTCATGAAAATGCGATTACAAAAGCAATTTCGATAGAACTTTGTACAATGATTACTGGAAATGTACTTTAGGAGTTCAGAAAGTTTCAACTGCCTAGCTTACGGAGTTTGAAAGTTGCGGTAATTTGATATATTTATTGTCATTTCGGTAAATGGCAAAATAAAAAAAATCTCTAAAAAGCGAGTACATTACTAATTTCATTGAAACTCCTCACAACGGTTAATGGAAGTCTCCTTTAGGAGTTCAGAAAGTTTCAACTCCCCAACTCGTGAAGTTTAGAAGTTGCAGCAATCTGACACATTAATTGCCATTTCGGTCAATCGCAGAATAAAAAAAATCCCTAAAAAGCGAGTATATTACTAATTTTATTGAAACTCCTCACAACCGATAATGAAAGTGTACTTTAGGAGTTCAGAAAGTTTCAACTTCCTAACTTCCGGAGTTTAGAAGTTGCGGCAATCTGACACATTTATTGCCATTTCGGTCAATTGCAGAATAAAAAAATCCCTAAAAAGCGAGTATATTACTAATTTTATTGAAACTCCTCACAAAGGTTAATGAAAGTGTACTTTAGAAGTTCAGAAGGTTTCAACTCCCTAACTTCCGGAGTTTAGAAGTTGCGGCAATCTGATACATTTATTACCATTTCGGTCAATCGCAGAATAAAAAAATCCCTAAAAAGCGAGTATATTACTAATTTTATTGAAACTCCTCACAAAAGTTAATGGAAGTGTACTTTAGGAGTTCAGAAAGTTTCAACTCCCTAACTTCCGGAGTTTAGAAGTTGCGGCAATCTGACACATTTATAGTCATTTCGGTCAATCGCACAATAAAAAAATCCCTAAAAAGCGAGTATATTACTAATTTTATTGAAACTCCTCATAACGCTTAATGGAAGTGTACTTTAGGAGTTCAGAAAGTTTCAACTCCCTAACTTCCGGAGTTTAGAAGTTGCGGCAATCTGATACATTTATTGCCATTTCGGTCAATCGCAGAATAAAAAAATCCCTAAAAAGCGAGTACAATACCAATTTCATTGAAACTCCTCACAACGGTGAATGGAAGTGTGCTTTAGGAGTACAGAAAGTTTCAACTCTCTAACTTGTGAAGTTTAGAAGTTGCAGCAATTTGACACATTCATTGCCATTTCGGTCAATCGCAGAATAAAAAAATCCCTAAAAAGCGAGTATATTACTAATTTTATTGAAACTCTTCACAACGGTTAATGGAAATGTACTTTAGAAGTTCAGAAAGTTTCAACTCCCTAACTTCCGGAGTTTAGAAGTTGCGGCAATCTGACACATTTATAGTCATTTCGGTCAATCGCACAATAAAAAAATCCCTAAAAAGCGAGTATATTACTAATTTTATTGAAACTCCTCATAACGCTTAATGGAAGTGTACTTTAGGAGTTCAGAAAGTTTCAACTCCCTAACTTCCGGAGTTTAGAAGTTGCGGCAATCTGATACATTTATTGCCATTTCGGTCAATCGCAGAATAAAAAAATCCCTAAAAAGCGAGTACAATACCAATTTCATTGAAACTCCTCACAACGGTGAATGGAAGTGTGCTTTAGGAGTACAGAAAGTTTCAACTCTCTAACTTGTGAAGTTTAGAAGTTGCAGCAATTTGACACATTCATTGCCATTTCGGTCAATCGCAGAATAAAAAAATCCCTAAAAAGCGAGTATATTACTAATTTTATTGAAACTCTTCACAACGGTTAATGGAAATGTACTTTAGAAGTTCAGAAAGTTTCAACTCCCTAACTTCCGGAGTTTAGAAGTTGCGGCAATCTGATACATTTATTGCCATTTCGGTCAATCGCAGAATAAAAAAATCCCTAAAAAGCGAGTATATTACTAATTGTATTGAAACACCTCACAACAGTTAATGGAAGTGTACTTTAGAAGTTCAAAAAGTTTCAACTCCATAACTTCCGGAGATTAGAAGTTGCGGCAATCTGACACATTTATTGCCATTTCGGTCAATCGCAGAATAAAAAAATCCCTAAAAAGCGAGTATATTACTAATTTTATTGAAACTCCCCACAACGGTTAATGAAAGTGTACTTTAGAAGTTCAGAAAGTTTCAACTCCCTAACTTCCGGAGTTTAGGAGTTGCGGCAATCTGATACATTCATTGCGATTTTGTCAATCGCAGATCAAAAAATTGCCTTACAAAGCGACTACATTGCTAATTTCATTGAAACTCCTCACAACGGTTAATAGAAGTGTACTTTAGAAGTTCAAAAAGTTTCAACTTCCTAACTTCCGGAGTTTAGAAGTTGCGGCAATCTGACACATTTATTGCTATTTCGGTCAATCGCAGAATAAAAAAATCCCTAAAAAGCGAGTACAATACCAATTTCATTGAAACTCCTCACAACGGTGAATGGAAGTGTGCTTTAGGAGTACAGAAAGTTTCAACTCTCTAACTTGTGAAGTTTAGAAGTTGCAGCAATTTGACACATTCATTGCCATTTCGGTCAATCGCACAATAAAAAAATCCCTAAAAAGCGAGTATATTACTAATTTTATTGAAACTCCTCATAACGCTTAATGGAAGTGTACTTTAGGAGTTCAGAAAGTTTCAACTCCCTAACTTGCGGAGTTTAGAAGTTGTGACTGATTAAGACGCACTGATTGCAATTTCCGCAAATTTCATATTCCGAAAATTTCAAAAAAGTCGATTACAACTCCAATTTTGTAAAAATTGTATGATCCAAAAAATCTGCCAAATTCCAAATTTTTCCAAAAAACACCGTTTCACCCCTTAATATCATGATACATTTCCTAATACGTCCCGTGCAACACCTGTGGATCATACGTGTCGATAATAAATATTTCAAGGGTCGTCGTATGGGAGGGGTGGTTTCGCAGTCTGGGGGGAGGGGTTGTTTTCCATCGATCCCCCTCGCACTTAATTTTATTAAAGCGGAATACAAAACGCATCAAAATAGATTAAAAAAAAATAACACGTGTCGTCGTTCGTGTCGAGTTAATCGTTGATTTCCTCGGAGAGAGAGACCTGAAAACTACCCCAAATTACATACTAATTACGACGAACGAAATTTTTCTAAGAGCTCCCCAACTTCGAACTCCCCCCCAAATACGAACTTTTCTCCCGCAACTCCCTCCCGAACTCCAAACCCGAAGTAACTTCGTTTATTACATCTCGACGCTGCACTCAAAGTAGATAAAACTCCCCCACCCCCTCACCCAACTCCGACGGTCTGCGGGAGTTGCATATGCGATACGTCCTCGACTTTCTTAATTACCGGAATGTGGAGTTCATAAATTCCAGACGGATGCGTTAATTATGCGAAAGGTGGAGTTGGAGGGAGTTGAAAAACGTGAGTTTCAAAAAGAAGTTGCGACTAACTCCGTAACTCCGACGCTATGACGGCCACAACAACGGTCTCCATGGAGACCAACCCCATCATCTCGCTGCATTCTTCGATATCCCCCTCCGCTCTCTCCGGATCTACCCCCTCCCTCCCCCTCCTCGCCGCGTACTTCAAACATAAGGGACACAAAAGAGCAGAAATCCCCTCAAAGCGAAACTGGAGACGTTCAACGCAAACGGGAAAGATGTAAACGATCCTTTTGATGTGAACGGAGAAAAGTTTTCTGCCCCCCCCCCACTCCTACCCCCACTCCTCTTCTCTGTTCTGCGTAGGTTCGTGTTCTGTGCGTAAAGGGACATTCCTGAGGCACAGAACTTTAATTCGATATTACCGTCCGGCCTTATTGGCTACGTAATGGATAAGCTGTATTTTTGGACCAATCACATTGGACTACGTCGTTAGTTGGAATTTGGAAGTGGAGTCGAATTTACGAAATATTTTTTCGAATATCCCAATTTGATGTTAAACTAATCCGAACGTCCTCGCGTCGATCCCTCGTGAATTATGAAAGGTTAATTGTTCCTATGGTGACTACTCCCTCTCTCTCCCTTAATCCCCTCCACCCCTTCCCTTTAAGGGCAAGCTACACACACACCCCCGAAAAGGTTATTTCGTTAATTAGTAGAACGCCGGGAAAGATTACAAAGTCACCCCTCCATTTGTTATTCGTACTAATTATAGGAAGGGAATCGAAAAGTCCCAAATTGGCAAAGTTCCGATACGTCCCGGATTACGGTCCATTGTCGATATATTAATCGCGTTAATTACGTCTAGTAATTGGAAGTTTACGTCAGACGTTTCGTACGTTGCGGTATGATCATTTTGGGATTTGGTGTCAGGCGTGGGGTGAAACTCGCCTGGGCCCACAACAACTTCGCGACGCTTAGGTCATTTGTGGGGATGTGGAAGTCCCAGAACTTCCTTCGGACGTTAAGGGAACGTAGATGTATAAGCAAACGTGACATTTGGCGTCAGGTGTGGGGTGAAACTCGCCTGGGCCCACAACAACGTTGCGACGCTTAGGTCATTTGTGGGGATGTGGAAGTCCCAGAACTTCCTTCGGACGTTAAGGGAACGTAGATGTATAAGCAAACGTGACATTTGGCGTCAGGTGTGGGGTGAAACTCGCCTGGGCCCACAACAACGTCGCGACGCTTAGGTCATTTGTGGGGATGTGGAAGTCCCAGAACTTCCTTCGGACGTTAAGGGAACGTAGATGTATAAGCAAACGTGGCATTTGGCGTCAGGTGTGGGGTGAAACTCGCCTGGGCCCACAACAACGTCGCGACGCTTAGGTCATTTGTGGGGATGTGGAAGTCCCAGAACTTCCTTCGGACGTTAAGGGAACGTAGATGTATAAGCAAACGTGGCATTTGGCGTCAGGTGTGGGGTGAAACTCGCCTGGGCCCACAACAACGTCGCGACGCTTAGGTCATTTGTGGGGATGTGGAAGTCCCAGAACTTCCTTCGGACGTTAAGGGAACGTAGATGTATAAGCAAACGTGGCATTTGGCGTCAGGTGTGGGGTGAAACTCGCCTGGGCCCACAACAACGTCGCGACGCTTAGGTCATTTGTGGGGATGTGGAAGTCCCAGAACTTCCTTCGGACGTTAAGGGAACGTAGATGTATAAGCAAACGTGGCATTTGGTGTCAGGTGTGGGGTGAAACTCGCCTGGGCCCACAACAACGTTGCGACGCTTAGGTCATTTGTGGGGATGTGGAAGTCCCAGAACTTCCTTCGGACGTTAAGGGAACGTAGATGTATAAGCAAACGTGGCATTTGGCGTCAGGTGTGGGGTGAAACTCGCCTGGGCCCACAACAACGTCGCGACGCTTAGGTCATTTGTGGGGATGTGAAAGTCCCAGAACTTCCTTCGGACGTTAAGAGAACGTAGATGTATAAGCAAACGTGGCATTTGGTGTCAGGTGTGGGGTGAAACTCGCCTGGGCCCACATCAACGTCGCGACGCTTAGGTCGTTTGTGGGGATGTGGAAGTCCCAGAACTTCCTTAGGACGTTAAGGGAACGTAGATGTATAAAGAAACGTGGCATTTGGCGTCAGGTGTGGGGTGAAACTCGCCTGGGCCCACAACAACGTCGCGACGCTTAGGTCATTTGTGGGGATTTGGAAGTCCTAGAACTTCCTTCGGACGTTAAGGGAACGTAGATGTATAAGCAAACGTGGCATTTGGTGTCAGGTGTGGGGTGAAACTCGCCTGGGCCCACAACAACGTCGCGACGCTTAGGTCATTTGTGGGGATGTGGAAGTCCCAGAACTTCCTTCGGACGTTAAGGGAACGTAGATGTATAAGCAAACGTGGCATTTGGTGTCAGGTGTGGGGTGAAACTCGCCTGGGCCCACAACAACGTCGCGACGCTTAGGTCGTTTGTGGGGATGTGGAAGTCCCAGAACTTCCTTCGGACGTTAAGGGAACGTAGATGTATAAGCAAACGTGGCATTTGGCGTCAGGTGTGGGGTGAAACTCGCCTGGGCCCACAACAACGTCGCGACGCTTAGGTCATTTGTGGGGATGTGGAAGTCCCAGAACTTCCTTCGGACGTTAAGGGAACGTAGATGTATAAGCAAACGTGGCATTTGGCGTCAGGTGTGGGGTGAAACTCGCCTGGGCCCACATCAACGTCGCGACGCTTAGGTCGTTTGTGGGGATGTGGAAGTCCCAGAACTTCCTTAGGACGTTAAGGGAACGTAGATGTATAAAGAAACGTGGCATTTGGCGTCAGGTGTGGGGTGAAACTCGCCTGGGCCCACAACAACGTCGCGACGCTTAGGTCATTTGTGGGGATTTGGAAGTCCTAGAACTTCCTTCGGACGTTAAGGGAACGTAGATGTATAAGCAAACGTGGCATTTGGCGTCAGGTGTGGGGTGAAACTCGCCTGGGCCCACAACAACGTCGCGACGCTTAGGTCATTTGTGGGGATTGGAAGTTCCAGAACTTCCTTCGGACGTTAAGGGAACGTAGATGTATAAGCAAACGTGGCATTTGGCGTCAGGTGTGGGGTGAAACTCACCTGGGCCCACAACAACGTCGCGACGCTTAGGTCGTTTGTGGGGATGTGGAAGTCCCAGAACTTCCTTCGGACGTTAAGGGAACGTAGATGTATAAGCAAACGTGGCATTTGGCGTCAGGTGTGGGGTGAAACTCGCCTGGGCCCACAACAACGTCGCGACGCTTAGGTCATTTGTGGGGATGTGGAAGTCCCAGAACTTCCTTCGGACGTTAAGGGAACGTAGATGTATAAGCAAACGTGGCATTTGGCGTCAGGTGTGGGGTGAAACTCGCCTGGGCCCACAACAACGTCGCGACGCTTAGGTCATTTGTGGGGATTGGAAGTTCCAGAACTTCCTTCGGACGTTAAGGGAACGTAGATGTATAAGCAAACGTGGCATTTGGCGTCAGGTGTGGGGTGAAACTCGCCTGGGCCCACAACAACGTCGCGACGCTTAGGTCATTTGTGGGGATTGGAAGTTCCAGAACTTCCTTCGGACGTTAAGGGAACGTAGATGTATAAGCAAACGTGGCATTTGGCGTCAGGTGTGGGGTGAAACTCACCTGGGCCCACAACAACGTCGCGACGCTTAGGTCGTTTGTGGGGATGTGGAAGTCCCAGAACTTCCTTAGGACGTTAAGGGAACGTAGATGTATAAAGAAACGTGGCATTTGGTGTCAGGTGTGGGGTGAAACTCGCCTGGGCCCACAACAACGTCGCGACGCTTAGGTCATTTGTGGGGATGTGGAAGTCCCAGAACTTCCTTCGGACGTTAAGGGAACGTAGATGTATAAGCAAACGTGGCATTTGGCGTCAGGTGTGGGGTGAAACTCGCCTGGGCCCACAACAACGTCGCGACGCTTAGGTCATTTGTGGGGATTGGAAGTTCCAGAACTTCCTTCGGACGTTAAGGGAACGTAGATGTATAAGCAAACGTGGCATTTGGCGTCAGGTGTGGGGTGAAACTCGCCTGGGCCCACAACAACGTCGCGACGCTTAGGTCATTTGTGGGGATTGGAAGTTCCAGAACTTCCTTCGGACGTTAAGGGAACGTAGATGTATAAGCAAACGTGGCATTTGGCGTCAGGTGTGGGGTGAAACTCGCCTGGGCCCACAACAACGTCGCGACGCTTAGGTCATTTGTGGGGATGTGGAAGTCCCAGAACTTCCTTCGGACGTTAAGGGAACGTAGATGTATAAGCAAACGTGGCATTTGGCGTCAGGTGTGGGGTGAAACTCGCCTGGGCCCACAACAACGTCGCGACGCTTAGGTCATTTGTGGGGATTGGAAGTTCCAGAACTTCCTTCGGACGTTAAGGGAACGTAGATGTATAAGCAAACGTGGCATTTGGCGTCAGGTGTGGGGTGAAACTCGCCTGGGCCCACAACAACGTCGCGACGCTTAGGTCATTTGTGGGGATTGGAAGTTCCAGAACTTCCTTCGGACGTTAAGGGAACGTAGATGTATAAGCAAACGTGGCATTTGGCGTCAGGTGTGGGGTGAAACTCGCCTGGGCCCACAACAACGTCGCGACGCTTAGGTCATTTGTGGGGATGTGGAAGTCCCAGAACTTCCTTCGGACGTTAAGGGAACGTAGATGTATAAGCAAACGTGGCATTTGGCGTCAGGTGTGGGGTGAAACTCGCCTGGGCCCACATCAACGTCGCGACGCTTAGGTCGTTTGTGGGGATGTGGAAGTCCCAGAACTTCCTTAGGACGTTAAGGGAACGTAGATGTATAAAGAAACGTGGCATTTGGCGTCAGGTGTGGGGTGAAACTCGCCTGGGCCCACAACAACGTCGCGACGCTTAGGTCATTTGTGGGGATTTGGAAGTCCTAGAACTTCCTTCGGACGTTAAGGGAACGTAGATGTATAAGCAAACGTGGCATTTGGCGTCAGGTGTGGGGTGAAACTCGCCTGGGCCCACAACAACGTCGCGACGCTTAGGTCATTTGTGGGGATTGGAAGTTCCAGAACTTCCTTCGGACGTTAAGGGAACGTAGATGTATAAGCAAACGTGGCATTTGGCGTCAGGTGTGGGGTGAAACTCACCTGGGCCCACAACAACGTCGCGACGCTTAGGTCGTTTGTGGGGATGTGGAAGTCCCAGAACTTCCTTCGGACGTTAAGGGAACGTAGATGTATAAGCAAACGTGGCATTTGGCGTCAGGTGTGGGGTGAAACTCGCCTGGGCCCACAACAACGTCGCGACGCTTAGGTCATTTGTGGGGATGTGGAAGTCCCAGAACTTCCTTCGGACGTTAAGGGAACGTAGATGTATAAGCAAACGTGGCATTTGGCGTCAGGTGTGGGGTGAAACTCGCCTGGGCCCACAACAACGTCGCGACGCTTAGGTCATTTGTGGGGATTGGAAGTTCCAGAACTTCCTTCGGACGTTAAGGGAACGTAGATGTATAAGCAAACGTGGCATTTGGCGTCAGGTGTGGGGTGAAACTCGCCTGGGCCCACAACAACGTCGCGACGCTTAGGTCATTTGTGGGGATTGGAAGTTCCAGAACTTCCTTCGGACGTTAAGGGAACGTAGATGTATAAGCAAACGTGGCATTTGGCGTCAGGTGTGGGGTGAAACTCACCTGGGCCCACAACAACGTCGCGACGCTTAGGTCGTTTGTGGGGATGTGGAAGTCCCAGAACTTCCTTAGGACGTTAAGGGAACGTAGATGTATAAAGAAACGTGGCATTTGGTGTCAGGTGTGGGGTGAAACTCGCCTGGGCCCACAACAACGTCGCGACGCTTAGGTCATTTGTGGGGATGTGGAAGTCCCAGAACTTCCTTCGGACGTTAAGGGAACGTAGATGTATAAGCAAACGTGGCATTTGGCGTCAGGTGTGGGGTGAAACTCGCCTGGGCCCACAACAACGTCGCGACGCTTAGGTCATTTGTGGGGATTGGAAGTTCCAGAACTTCCTTCGGACGTTAAGGGAACGTAGATGTATAAGCAAACGTGGCATTTGGCGTCAGGTGTGGGGTGAAACTCACCTGGGCCCACAACAACGTCGCGACGCTTAGGTCGTTTGTGGGGATGTGGAAGTCCCAGAACTTCCTTAGGACGTTAAGGGAACGTAGATGTATAAAGAAACGTGGCATTTGGTGTCAGGTGTGGGGTGAAACTCGCCTGGGCCCACAACAACGTCGCGACGCTTAGGTCATTTGTGGGGATTGGAAGTTCCAGAACTTCCTTCGGACGTTAAGGGAACGTAGATGTATAAGCAAACGTGGCATTTGGCGTCAGGTGTGGGGTGAAACTCGCCTGGGCCCACAACAACGTCGCGACGCTTAGGTCATTTGTGGGGATTGGAAGTTCCAGAACTTCCTTCGGACGTTAAGGGAACGTAGATGTATAAGCAAACGTGGCATTTGGCGTCAGGTGTGGGGTGAAACTCACCTGGGCCCACAACAACGTCGCGACGCTTAGGTCGTTTGTGGGGATGTGGAAGTCCCAGAACTTCCTTAGGACGTTAAGGGAACGTAGATGTATAAAGAAACGTGGCATTTGGTGTCAGGTGTGGGGTGAAACTCGCCTGGGCCCACAACAACGTCGCGACGCTTAGGTCATTTGTGGGGATGTGGAAGTCCCAGAACTTCCTTCGGACGTTAAGGGAACGTAGATGTATAAGCAAACGTGGCATTTGGCGTCAGGTGTGGGGTGAAACTCGCCTGGGCCCACAACAACGTCGCGACGCTTAGGTCATTTGTGGGGATTGGAAGTTCCAGAACTTCCTTCGGACGTTAAGGGAACGTAGATGTATAAGCAAACGTGGCATTTGGCGTCAGGTGTGGGGTGAAACTCACCTGGGCCCACAACAACGTCGCGACGCTTAGGTCGTTTGTGGGGATGTGGAAGTCCCAGAACTTCCTTAGGACGTTAAGGGAACGTAGATGTATAAAGAAACGTGGCATTTGGTGTCAGGTGTGGGGTGAAACTCGCCTGGGCCCACAACAACGTCGCGACGCTTAGGTCATTTGTGGGGATTGGAAGTTCCAGAACTTCCTTCGGACGTTAAGGGAACGTAGATGTATAAGCAAACGTGGCATTTGGCGTCAGGTGTGGGGTGAAACTCGCCTGGGCCCACAACAACGTCGCGACGCTTAGGTCATTTGTGGGGATTGGAAGTTCCAGAACTTCCTTCGGACGTTAAGGGAACGTAGATGTATAAGCAAACGTGGCATTTGGCGTCAGGTGTGGGGTGAAACTCACCTGGGCCCACAACAACGTCGCGACGCTTAGGTCGTTTGTGGGGATGTGGAAGTCCCAGAACTTCCTTAGGACGTTAAGGGAACGTAGATGTATAAAGAAACGTGGCATTTGGTGTCAGGTGTGGGGTGAAACTCGCCTGGGCCCACAACAACGTCGCGACGCTTAGGTCATTTGTGGGGATTGGAAGTTCCAGAACTTCCTTCGGACGTTAAGGGAACGTAGATGTATAAGCAAACGTGGCATTTGGCGTCAGGTGTGGGGTGAAACTCGCCTGGGCCCACAACAACGTCGCGACGCTTAGGTCATTTGTGGGGATTGGAAGTTCCAGAACTTCCTTCGGACGTTAAGGGAACGTAGATGTATAAGCAAACGTGGCATTTGGCGTCAGGTGTGGGGTGAAACTCACCTGGGCCCACAACAACGTCGCGACGCTTAGGTCGTTTGTGGGGATGTGGAAGTCCCAGAACTTCCTTAGGACGTTAAGGGAACGTAGATGTATAAAGAAACGTGGCATTTGGTGTCAGGTGTGGGGTGAAACTCGCCTGGGCCCACAACAACGTCGCGACGCTTAGGTCATTTGTGGGGATGTGGAAGTCCCAGAACTTCCTTCGGACGTTAAGGGAACGTAGATGTATAAGCAAACGTGGCATTTGGCGTCAGGTGTGGGGTGAAACTCGCCTGGGCCCACAACAACGTCGCGACGCTTAGGTCATTTGTGGGGATTGGAAGTTCCAGAACTTCCTTCGGACGTTAAGGGAACGTAGATGTATAAGCAAACGTGGCATTTGGCGTCAGGTGTGGGGTGAAACTCACCTGGGCCCACAACAACGTCGCGACGCTTAGGTCGTTTGTGGGGATGTGGAAGTCCCAGAACTTCCTTAGGACGTTAAGGGAACGTAGATGTATAAAGAAACGTGGCATTTGGTGTCAGGTGTGGGGTGAAACTCGCCTGGGCCCACAACAACGTCGCGACGCTTAGGTCATTTGTGGGGATTGGAAGTTCCAGAACTTCCTTCGGACGTTAAGGGAACGTAGATGTATAAGCAAACGTGGCATTTGGTGTCAGGTGTGGGGTGAAACTCGCCTGGGCCCACAACAACGTCGCGACGCTTAGGTCATTTGTGGGGATGTGGAAGTCCCAGAACTTCCTTCGGACGTTAAGGGAACGTAGATGTATAAGCAAACGTGGCATTTGGCGTCAGGTGTGGGGTGAAACTCGCCTGGGCCCACAACAACGTCGCGACGCTTAGGTCGTTTGTGGGGATGTGGAAGTCCCAGAACTTCCTTAGGACGTTAAGGGAACGTAGATGTATAAAGAAACGTGGCATTTGGTGTCAGGTGTGGGGTGAAACTCGCCTGGGCCCACAACAACTCTTGTCTCGATCTCTTGTCGTATTTACGACAATTACCCATAGAGAATCGAGTATTCCTTAAACCCTTTGGAGTAACTTACTGAAATTTACTCATCACGTACATGAAACTCAGATGTATCAGCAAACAGAGTATCATCAAATTCCGACTACGTTTGAACTCATGACACGAAGTTTCGTAACACCAAAAACAAATCGTCATAACTCAGGAACCCTTGGATAGAATCAGACTAAATTCTGACAATTCATTCTACATGCTTGGACAGATAATTACACCAAGTTTCTTTGAAATCGCTCTGTCGGTTATTTTTTTACGAATTTTCAAACCCGCCGTGGTCTCATCCCGTATATCGAGAGGTGAAAAGACGAGAAAGACCGGAGGGTGGATTCCTTTCAATTATGATTTCATATATGAAACGAAAAGGGAAACCCTTAAGCCCATCAAGCACAGGAGGGGCTCTCCTCGTCTATCTATCCCGCTCACCTCGACGTCGTTGTCTCTCCTTCTCTCTCGTCATTCCCTCCGCCCACTCCTCGCCCGTTCCTTTTTATGTGAGCATTCAACCGAGTGAAATGTTTGTCTATTGTCTGCTTACACGGAAAAGAAAGAACGAAAAGTATACAAAAGACGAAAGGAAACATTCCACGTATGAGATTGGGAGTCTCTCCGAAATTTTTTCGCCCGCGGCCTTCCCTCGCTTTCCTTTAATATGAACGCATAACTCGAGGTCCTCGGGATTCGTTCGATACCGCAACGAGACAGTAGAAACGGTACGGTACGTTCGGTAAATCCGGTTAAAGCCACGTCCACTAGGACCAATCGTAGCGAGCCACGCCCACGTCACGACCTATCGGGCCGGGCGATATTTAAGCCACGCCCACGACGACCAATCGCAGCGAGCCACGCCCACGCTACGACCGATCGGGTTGGGCGATATTTAAGCCACGCCTTCGAGGGTCAATCGGAGCGAGCCACGCCCACTTCACGACCTATCGGGTTGGGCGATATTTAAGCCACACCCTCGACGACCAATCGGGATGAGCCACGCCCACTTCACGACCGATCGGGTTGGGCGATATTTAGGCCACGCCTTCGAGGACCAATCGGGGTGAAGAGACTCCCACTCTTCTACCGAGTGACGCCTAACCGTTTTGTGGACCGGACTCGCTTAAAGTAGAAGTTTAAAAATTCATAACAAAATCACCTTAACTCCGATCTGATCGAAACTTCGTGAGTTCACTTATCGTACGTTTAGGGACGACTCTGCCGATTTTGAAGTTAATTTCTGACACGTAAATCCTGGATCAGCTCGTCTCGAGATTTACAAGTGAGAGGGGAGGCCGGATAGGGGTGTAGATAATGAAAGGGGGGGCGCATCAAAACACGACGACCGCCGTTTTATTATTGTCAGATGTCCCGAACGGGTCGGAGTCGTTCCAGAACTTTCCGGGATGACAAACTACCCTCTCCTCCCGTCTTTCTCTCTCGCAGAGGGTTCAACGTTCCCGGCCAATAGCGATGGATCTCCACTTAATCTTCTTCTCGGTCGCTCCCCCCTCTCTCTCGCTATCTATCTTTATGTATGTATCTATCTATCTATCCGTCTCTCTCGCTCTCGCTCCGCTCGTCTTTATCTCAGTTTTTGGGTCAGTGGTTCTGACCTGTGAAACTTGTTAAACTCTGTATGTGTCACGTGTATACAGGGCGGATCTGGGAAGTGGTGGAGTGAGTAACTTCGAACGTCGAAGTTCAATATTTACGAAATAATGCAGGAATATTAATTGAACTTTATAGAATCATCTTGATGAGTTTCAACTTCATTGGAGTTTCACAGATTTTTTTACGATATTTTTTGTTGAGCCGACGAAATGAAATTTTTGGGAGTTGCACCACAGTCGAACTTTATTGTCGATATCTTCGAACTTTGGAGCTCGAAGTTTACGAAATTTTTTCGACCTATTCATACAACCCTATTTAACCATCTTTGAGAGTTTCCACCTCATATCACAGTCGTAGAATTTTTTATAATTTTTTGAAGTTAGCAACCTTCCGTAACGAATTACTGTACTGAAACTCCTTTTAAATTTCTAGACTTACCTAGGAACCCCCTCGATATATATAATACATGAGACGACGAAGTTAAGCCGGTACTTTAAAGCACATTCTTCTTAGTAAAAGTGTAGCTTTTAGCATTAATGCATTGGAGAGGTATCATCTGGCGTTATAAGCGAAATATGGAAATTTTCTCCTTTCCATTCCTCTCCTGGATAATTAGGAGGTCGTCGTGAGGAACGATCCCTCTAATTAAAAACCGAAGTCTGGAGGGAATCTGAGAGGGATTGGAATTTAATAACGTAATTAGGAACGACGATTAATGAATAAGAAATGGAAAAGAAAGTTCCAATTTGATTTTCACCACTCACCCCATTACCATACATCTTAACCTCAGACGTGGATCGTCTAATACAACACAAGTCGCACTAAAAGCAACCAAAAACGTACAAAGAGAGAGAGAGAGAAAGACGAGGTACAATCCAGTAACCCCATAAAAGACCCTTAACTACTCCACTCCTACCCCATTTAACTCTCTCTCTCTCTCTCTCACACTCCCTCTAATCTTATCGTTTATTATTGCCCCCACAGTTTAACGAACCCTCTCTTCGCCTCTTTACGTTACGGCCGATTGGTCTTATTCGGGACGTCATAAAGCGGGGGGAGAAAAAACATTTTAAGAGAGAGAGAGATGTGTGTTGAAGAGAGTGTTGTTAGAGAAAAAAAATCGTAAAAAATTTTTTCGCCGTTAGAATTCGACGTAACTCCCTGGAGTTGCCGGTCGAGATAGTACGGAGGAGTCGTGTGAGTTTCGTGAAGTTCCGTCGAGTGGTTTAGGAGTTGTGGACTCGGGTAGGCGGAGTTACATCAGAAGTGGGATTCGACAGTTCTGCGCCCTCCCAATTCCATATCGCAATTCCAGCTTCATTCATTGAAACTGGGTAGAGTTGTTAATGGTAATTTTCAGTGAGTTTCGACAGTTTTTAATTATGAAATAATAATAAAAAAAACGTTCTAGAACTTCTGAGCTGTTTTTTATTTAATTACCTCGAATTATATTATTATTCTCGATATTAAATTCCAATTATGGCCCTCCGTCGCGCTTCCGGGTTTTAATTAAGAGGATCGTTCGAAAACGCGAAAGTCTCTTAATTATCCAAGAAGGGGAAACTTCCATGCCACGCTTACAGCGCCAGATGATACCCTTCCAGTGCAATAAGGCTAAAAGCCACGCCGTCGAGGAGAATAATTTCCTTTTAAAACAACGTCGTTGTTTTATTTTCGCTTCGCCTCGCAGCGGTTAGTTAATTTCTGGTTTTCAACTTCGGGTTTTTCGTGGATATCTCCGTTAGTTTTGATGGTAGGAAGTTCAAATAAGCACTGTATGAAGCGTCATGGAGTTCCACATATTTTTTGTCTCTTCGAGATTTTGCGTAGAAGTGACGGGTACCCTACAAAAAAAACTTGAAGCTTCCTCTTCCTGAAAATGTAGACATGTATGTACTTATATTTTTGTAAATATCATAGATGGAAAACAAACTCAAAGTGTGTTGCATTCTACACGAAATGACCTTCAAAACGACTCCACTTCGCATATAATGCGACCAGTAGTAAGAGAGCTACGGCGATATTTAGGATATCTCAAGGTCACGGCGGCCATCTTGGATTATTTCACACGCCCGTAACATCCTTATTTTCCAACCGATTTTAACGAAATTACCGTCGAAACGTTCGTAATTCCATCATATACCCATCTAATGCATCAATCATCTATAAATCTTGCAATTTTTGTGTCTAAAATCAACAATTCCCGGATTATCCTTCTGATTAATAATTCAGTTTCATTTGAAAAATGAGTGGATAAGGCGAGTTAAGGGATGGAAACGGAAGATGAGATTGGTTCGTTTTGATCATTTTTAATCATCCCCTCATTGATTAATTTGTTAATTGATTAATTGATTGATACTAGTTGGAAAACAAAGTCAAAATGTATTGCATTCTACACGAAATTACCTTCAAAATGACACCACTTCGCATATAATGCGACCAATAGTAAGAGAGCTACGGCGATATTTAGGATATCTCAAGGTCACGGCGGCCATCTTGGATTATTTCACACGCCCGTAACTTCCTCATTTTCCAACCGATTTTAACGAAATTAACATCAAAACGTTCGCAATTTCATCATATACCGATCTAATGTATCAATCATCCATAATTCTTCCAATTTTTGTGTCTAAAATCAACAATTCCCGGATTATCCTTCTGATTAATAATTCGGTTTCATTTGAAAAATGAGTGGATAACGCGAGTTAAGGGATGGAAACGAAAGACGAGATTGGTTCGTTTTTATTATTTTTAATCGTCCCCTCATTGATTAATTTGTTAATTGATTAATTGATTGATACTAGTTGGAAAACAAACTCAAAATGTGTTGCATTCTACACGAAATTACCTTCAAAACGACACCACTTCGCATGTAATGCGACCAATAGTAAGAGAGCTACGGCGATATTTATGATATCTCAAGGTCACGACGGCCATCTTGGATTATTTCACCCGCCCGTAACTTCCTTATTTTTCAACCGATTTTAACGAAATTAACATCAAAACGTTCGAAATTCCTTCATTTACCAATCTAATGTATCAATCATCCATAAATCTTCCAATTTTTGTGTCTAAAATCAACAAATCCCGGATTATCCTTCCGATTAATAATTCAGTTTCGTTTCAAAAATGAGTGGATAACGCTAATTAAGGGATGGAAAGGAGCTTAAATTCGATGTAAAAAGATGATTTAACTTATCAATCACTTGTTAATCTACCACCACCCCCACCCCCGAATTCCCTCCCCCTCCCCTCCACCTTCCTCTTCCTAACTTCCTCTTAACTAAGAAAAATAATAAAATATAAAACTACCCTAGCGGCAGCAATTTCACCGTCTGTGAAACACACATAAATAATGCATGTGGGGAGGAACTTACCCCCTCCCCCTCTCCTCCTTTTTTAGGGGTCGAAACGTTTATTTTCCCGACTTTTCGCTGATGCGGCCGGAATCAATTCCATCCCCTCGAGGGGGGGAGTCCGAGGGGATGAGGGGGGGTGGCGGTTCGTTTTAATAAAAGGGGTAGTTTCTCGGACGCGACAGGGAGGGGGATGACGTTAGTTAAACGAGAGGGGATTTTTTATATAAAATAATAATCATAATAGATGGGAGGTAGGAATTTTTTTAGGCAGCGTCCTGTAACGTACTTGCGCTACCGGCCGCTAGATGGCTCGCAATAGATTTCACCACAAGGTGAATATGATAGATTACAAAGTCGTGTTATCGCTTGGTACGCATGTTCCAACTTTAAAAATTCGTAAGAAAATCAGCGAGACTCCGATCGAGCTGTAACTCGGCACGCGTAAACTTCAAAGTTAACTACATAACTGTACCAAATTTCAAGCTTGTGCTGCTAATACCTCCGGAGTTATTACGTGTCGTAATCGCTCGGTCACGTTCTGTTCTATTTTTAGGCATCATCGACGTCTGTAATTACGTGCTTACCGGACGAGCATCGGGCTGATACTGATACTGACAGTTTCTTTATTGGAAATTTATCCCTCATCGGCGAAACGGAGGTGTATATTAATAAAGACGGAATATTAATAGATAAATAAGAGGGGGAGTCGTGTCAGTCGTATATTTATTTGTTTCAGGAGCGAGTGACAGATACGTATTCGAGCGGGAGGGTTGATTCGATGCGACAGGTCTTGGTAAATTAATTCCAAATGGAGGAAAGGGGAGGATTTGTACGGGAAACGTGGGTAAATGGGAATTTTTCTCTTTGGAAAAATTTGAAATTGCGTAATTTTCTTCGCAGAATTGTTAATTACAACGTTAATTAGTTCGTCCTCGGGTTTGTGAAGTTTCTAAAAAAAATTCCCACCCCATTTCGTCTAAATTCATATTTTTGAATAACCTCCCCCAATTGACTTCACGAAGGAATGAGGCCCTTCTTCCCCCTTCAACCCTTTTCGATTCAATTCGCTCGAATTCAATAAATGTAATATTCCGGAATCGCTTCAATTTTCCACTCGTAAAAGTAAAAAAATAAAACCGTAAAAGGAGGTATGGCGAAGGAGGGTCGAGAAGTGAGGTAAACATCCCTTATATTTATATGTGTATTTTTTATGTTTTTCATGTAAACGTATGCGCGAGGTAATACTCGATTTTATACGGCCGGGGATGGAATGTTACGGAGGGTAATAAAAATAAAACAAAAAAAAAATAAAAGTATTCAGGGGATGAATGTTCAAAAATATATTTTTTCTCGCTTCCCTCAGAACGCTCGATACGAGAAGGAGTTGAGGTGTGGAGAACGAAGTTATCAACTCTAGAAGTTGCTCAAGTAATATCAAATATTTGAGAAATCTAAAGTTAGGAAATTTTACGCAACCACTCAAACAAACGGGCATAACTCCCAAACCCCTTCAGCTAGGAAGTCGAAACTTCGTCCGCTTATTCATGCAACTCCAACAAACGAACACTTAAGGATTGATCGAAATACAGTCGTTAATACATTTTTCACGAATTTCCAAACTTCAAACAAAGCCTCTTTTAAGTTTCGGAAATTTTACACAACTAGTCAAACAAACGGACGTAACTCCTAAACACCTTCAGCTAGGAAGTCACAACTTCGCCTGATTATTCAAGCGACTCCACCAAACGACCACGTAAGGTTTCATCGAAAACCAATCATTAATACATTTTTTACGAATTTCCAAACTTCAAACAAAACCTCTTTTTAGTTTCGAAAATTTTACACAACTAGTCAAACAAACGGACGTAACTTCCAAACTCCTTCAGCTTAGAAGTTGAAACTTCGCCTGCTTATTCACGCAACTCCACCAAACGACCACCTAAGGTTTGATCGAAATACAGTCATTAATACATTTTTTACGAATTTCCAAACTTCAAACAAAGCCTCTTTTGAGTTTCGGAAATTTTACACAACTAGTCAAACAAACGGACGTAACTCCCAAACTCCTTCAGCTAGGAAGTCAAAACTTCGCATGCATATTAACCAAACTCCACCAAACCACCCCCTAAGGTTTCGTTAAAATAAAGTCATTAATACATTTTTCACGAATTTCCAAACTTCAAACAAAACCTCTTTTAAGTTTCGGAAATTTTACACAACTCGTCAAACAAACGGACGTAACTTCCAAACTCCTTCAGCTAGGAAGTCAAAACTTCGCATGCATATTAACCAAACTCCACCAAACCACCCCCTAAGGTTTCGTTAAAATAAAGTCATTAATACATTTTTCACGAATTTCCAAACTTCAAACAAAACCTCTTTTAAGTTTCGGAAATTTTACACAACTAGTCAAACAAACGGGCGTAACTCCCAAACCCCTTCAGCTAGGAAGTCAAAACTTCGCATGCATATTAACCAAACTCCACCAAACCACCCCCTAAGGTTTCGTTAAAATAAAGTCATTAATACATTTTTCACGAATTTCCAAACTTCAAACAAAACCTCTTTTAAGTTTCGGAAATTTTACACAACTAGTCAAACAAACGGACGTAACTCCCAAACTCCTTCAGCTAGGAAGTCAAAACTTCGCATGCATATTAACCAAACTCCACCAAACCACCCCCTAAGGTTTCGTTAAAATAAAGTCATTAATACATTTTTCACGAATTTCCAAACTTCAAACAAAGCCTCTTTTAAGTTTGGGAAATTTTACACAACTAGTCAAACAGATGGACGTAACTCCCAAACTCCTTCAGCTATGAAGTTGAAATTTCGCCCGCTTATTCACGTAACTCCACCAAACGACCACGTAGGGTTTCATCTAAATCCAGTAATTAATACATTTTTTTGCGAATTTCCAAACTTCAAACAAAACCTCTTAAGTTTCGGAAATTTTACGCAACTAGTCAAACAAACGGACGTAATTCCCAAACTCCTTCAGCTAGGAAGCTGAAACTTCGCCTGTTTATTCACGCAACTCCACCAAACGACCCCTTAAGGTTTCATCGAAATCCAGTCATTAATACATTTTTTACGAATTTCCCAACTTCAAACAAAGCCTCTTTTAAGTTTCGGAAATTTTACGCAACTAGTCATACAAACGGATGTAACTCCCAAACTCCTTCAGCTAGGAAGTCACAACTTCGCCTGCTTATTAACCAAACTCCACCAAACCACCCCCTAAGGTTTCATCGAAATCCAATCATTAATACATTTTTTGCGAATTTCCAAACTTCAAACAAAAACACATTCAAGTTCTAATGTATGCTACGAACGGAATGAGAGAAAAAAAGGGGATAAATTCAATACCGTCCCGGAGATCCCACGGGACGTATCCCTCATCCCCTATTTAAACGTGTCACATACGGCACCGGTCTTATCAGAGCCGACTTTTAATACTTTTTTTAAAAGTTAAATCCAACTCGAATCCAGGCCAGGATTAAGAGGGAGTGGGGAAAAAAAAAACTGAAGATAAGGGATGCGAGACGTCCCGAGGGACAATGGGACGTCGAATTCGTTCCCTGAATTACGTTCGGGAGATGTGGATATGATCGAAAATATTTAAAATTCATTTCGAGTGGAAGTTGGGGAATTTCGGATTGAAGTCGAGTCAAATTTGGAAGTTTCAGTGCGTTTTTGGATAAATACTTAAGTCTTGATCCATTCAAGTCGTCTCGTTCGTAGTAAAGTTCGACTTAAATCGAGTAAAAACCTTCGATATGTGATCTCAAGGTCACGGCGGCCATCTTGGATCCACGTCGAAAATTCATATCTCCTCCGCTGATCAACCGATTTTCGTAATTCCTGGACGGGAACGTCGGTCGATTCATCCCCTATCACGATCCGCGGAGCTTTAATTAACTTTTTTTACCCGTAAATGCCCCTCCGGGGATCGAAACTTACCCCCGTATCGCCGAACTGGGTCGTCGACTCCGGAACGTCCGACGTCCTCGTTTTCAACCCTTAACCGTCGAACGTGACGAGGGGCCCGCAGGTGACGTCGATCGAGTACGTGATTTATCCCCCTCGAGCAATAAAATTTCCATTTTTTTTGTCCTCCTCCTCTCCTCTTCGATTCATCATTCCCTTCTCACTCTCTCCCTCTGAATTCCCCGATGTTCCTATTCTGCCTCCCGAACCACGTCGACTAACATTTATTGAAAACAAACAACGGGAGCGGAAATTTATTTGGGGAAGTGGGGGGTGAGGGAGTGAGGTTGGGGGGGGGGGGTCGTTTAAAAATGTTGGGTTTGTGCGTTTGTTTAATGGAGATGACTCTGTGTGTGTATGTGTAATTGGGGGAAAAATTGTTGTTGTGTTGTTGTTTCGGGATCTCGTCGGATAATGGGTTTCTACTCTCTCCCACCCCCGCTCCGCCCCTCCCCGCGTCTCCCCTCCTCGCATTCAACTCGCGTAATGTTCAAATTAGGAGCGGTACGATGATTACTGCGATGCGAGGTTAATTCAAGCTTCATTAAGTAATAACATAAATTTGCTGTTTCCCCAAAAATGACTATATCTAACGATTCTCAAGCTTTTGGGGTGTTTTGTAATACTATTTCGCTAGAGATTAATTCACTAAATGGTTTAGTGAAAAAATCACGAAAATCGGTTGGAAAACACGGAAGTTACGAGCGTTTAAATCCATGGATTGCAATAAACCAAGATGGCCGCCGTGACCTTGACCTAAAGATCACCATATCTCTCTTACTATTCATCGTAGCACGTTCAAATTTGAATGACTCATAGCTAATTCAGCGCTCTTCTCAACGGCGTTGCGAATAATAGTCTGGCCGTCAAATTGACAGTTCGTCTCGCTGAGAACCGTATTCGCACTTTCGATACGAGACGAAATTTGCTTTCCAATGATAACGAATCGAGGGAAAAGCGAGGGAGCGACGTACGTGCGAATTCGAGACATCCAATTTTTGTATACATAAAAAAAAGGAACGAGACGTGCACGTGTATTACGGAGCCATCTCTCCCTCATCTCCATTTACACATTGTATATCGTATTGTTAAAAATTTCATTATAAAATATTCCGAACGCATATCGCATATCGCAATACACACCTAACTCGTGCACGATACCATATTTACATATGGAACGATGTAAGGGAGGAGAAGACGCTCCGATAACTTTTCCACGTGCGCGGCGCTCGTATGAGCGAACGTAAGCTCGTAAAAGCGGAACTTTTAAATGGAAAAAATGGAAAAGAAAAGAAGTACGCCCGCTTATACGCCTGTATATCCCGTGGGTAACACGATACGAAGCTCTAATTGAGGCTGAAAAATGTAGCGGACAATTAGGGACTCGTATCGATCGACGAAATTCTCCCCTCGATGTTATTTCGTCGAATTCTCGTGAAGCGAACTCTAACGGTCTAAATGACGGACACAATGCGGGAAAAATCGTCGAAATCGTTCCATAAATAAGCGAGTTACGAGCGAAAACATTTTTTTGAGGTTAATTCAAAGATGGCCGACTTGACCTTGGGAACGCACTTAAACGCCGTTGGCCGGGTTACTATTGGACGTATCGGGACGGGATAAACGCCAGGGGGTAGTTCAGGTAATTTCACAACTTTTTTGTAAATGACGTTTTAGCGCAAATGTCATTTTGACATACAATTTTTTTTTAATTCCCCGAAATTCAAATGGTTTCGGTTGATATGTATGTGGCTTACTTTGTTATGTATTAAGTTGAGGAGTTGTCTGGGATAAGTGTCTCAAGAATTTTAATAACAACCCATTAAATTCAGGACGACAATAGCTACTTATTTATATATTTGAAATTTCAGAAAAGTGATATCTCCTCTAACGGTTTAATTGACTGACACAATGTCGGAAAAATCATCAAAATCGCTCGATAAACAAGCGAGTTACGAGCGAAAACATTTTTTTGAGGTTAATTCCAAGATGGCCGACTTGACCTTGGGAACGCACTTAAACGCAGCTAGCTGGGTTACTATTGGACGTATCGGGACGGGATAAACGGCAGGGGGTAGTTCAGGAAATTTTGCAGCTTTTTTGTAAATGACGTTTTAGCGCAAATGCCATTTTGACATACAATTTTTTTTAAATTCCCTGAAATTCAAAAGGTTTCGGTTGATATGTATGTGGCTTACTTTGTTATGTATTACGTTGAAGAGTTGTCTGGTGTGTGTTTCAAGAAATTTCATAACAAACCATTAAATTCAGGACGATAATAGCTACTTATTTATATATTTGAAATTGCAGAAAAGTGATATCTCCTCTAAGGGTTTATTTGACGGACACAATGTCGGAAAAATCATCGAAATCGTTCCATAAATAAGAGAGTTACGAGCGAAAACATTTTTTTGAGGTTAATTCCAAGATGGCCGACTTGACCTTGGGAACGCACTTAAACGCCGCTAGCCGGGTTACTATTGGACGTATCGGGACGGGATAAACGGCAGGGGGTAGTTCAGGAAATTTTGCAGCTTTTTTGTAAATGACGTTTTAGCGCAAATGCCATTTTGACATACAATTTTTTTTAAATTCCCTGAAATTCAAAAGGTTTCGGTTGATATGTATGTGGCTTACTTTGTTATGTATTACGTTGAAGAGTTGTCTGGTGTGTGTTTCAAGAAATTTCATAACAAACCATTAAATTCAGGACGATAATAGCTACTTATTTATATATTTGAAATTGCAGAAAAGTGATATCTCCTCTAAGGGTTTATTTGACGGACACAATGTCGGAAAAATCATCGAAATCGTTCCATAAATAAGAGAGTTACGAGCGAAAACATTTTTTTGAGGTTAATTCCAAGATGGCCGACTTGACCTTGGGAACGCACTTAAACGCCGCTAGCCGGGTTACTAGTAGTCGTATCGGGACGGGTTAAACGGCATAAGGTACTTTAGGAAATTTCGCAACTTTTTTGTAAATGACGTTTTGGCGCAAATGCCATTTTGACATATATTTCTTTTAAATTCCCCGAAATTCTAATAGTTTCGGTTGATATGTATGTGGCTTACTTTGTTATGTATTACGTTGAGGAGTTGTCTGGTGTAAGTATTTCAAGAATTTTAATAACAACCCATTAAATTCAGGACGACAATAGCTGGTTATTTATATATTTGAAATGTCAGAAAAATGATATCTCCTCTAACGGTCTAATTGGCGGACACAATGTCGAAAAAATCATCGAAATCGTTTCATAAATAAGAGAGTTACGAGCGAAAACTTTTTTTTGAGGTTAATTCCAAGATGGCCGACTTGACCTTGGGGACGCACTTAAACGCCGCTAGCTGGGTTACTATTGGACGTATCGGGACGGGATAAACGGCATAGGGTACATTAGGAAATTTAGCAACTTTTTTGTAAATTACGTTTTGACGCAAATGCCATTTTGACACACACTTTTTTAAAATCCACCGAAATTCAAATGGTTTCGGTCGCTACGTATGTGGCTTACTTTGTTATATATTACGTTGAGGAGTTGTCTGGGGTAAGTGTTTCAAGAATTTTAATAACAACCCATTAAATTCAGGACGATAATAGCTACTTATTTATATATTTGAAATTTCAGAAAAGTGATATCTCCTCTAACGGTTTAATTGGCGGACACAATGTCGGAAAAATCATCAAAATCGCTCGATAAACAAGCGAGTTACGAGCGAAAACATTTTTTTTAGGTTAATTCCAAGATGGCCGACTTGACCTTGGAAACGCACTTAAACGCGGCTAGCTGGGTTACTATTGGTCGTATCGGGACGGGATAAACGGCAGGGGGTACTTTAGGAAATTTCGCAACTTTTTTTAAGTGACGTTTTGGCGCAAATGTCATTTTGAAATACAATTTTTTTTAATTTCTCCAAAATTCAAATGGTTTCGGTTGATATGTATGTGGCTTACTTTGTCATGTATTACGTTGAAGAGTTGTCTGGGATGTGTTTCAAGAAATTTCATAACAACCCATCAAATTCAGGACGACAATAGCTACTTATTTATATATTTGAAATTTCAGAAAAGTGATATCTCCCCTAACGGTCTAACCCGATGTCGGAAAAATCATCGAAATCGTTCCATAAATAAGCGAGTTACGAGCGAAAACATTTTTTTAGGTTAATTCCAAGATGGCCGACTTGACCTTGAGATCGCACTTAAACGCCGCTAGCCGGCTTACCATTGGTCGTATCGGGACGGGATAAACGGCATAGGGTACTTTAGGAAATTTCGCAACTTTTTTGTAAATGACGTTTTGGCGAAAATGTCATTTTGACATACAATTTTTTTAAATTCACCGAAATTCAAATGGTCTCGGTTGATACATATGTGGCCCACTTCGTTATGTATTACGTTAAGGAATTGTCTGTAATAAGTGTTTCAAGAAATTCAATAACAACCTATTAAATTAACGACGATACTAGAAATTTATATACTTGAAACTTCATAAAAAATGATATCTCAAATACTTTTTGAGATATCGAAATGAAATTTTATATCAACTTTAAGCGCACACTTATCTATAACTCTTCAGAATTTCATTGGAATAGCTGTTCAAATGAGTCGTCAAAACACTTTTGCAAAACACTTCTCATTGTTGAGTTCGGTTAGATTGTTATATCTCAAAAACTTTTTGAGATATTGCATCGAACTTCTTGAATTATATTAGTAACGCTTCTGGTCATAATTTTACAGAGTTCCAGCAAGATTGTGTTTTTAGTAAAATTATTTAGAGTTTTTCGTTATTGAGAGTACAGGAATTTCGACTGGATGTCAAACAAAAAGGTATATCTCGGATATTTTTTGACATATCGAAATGAAATTTTCCAGCTGTTTTATACACACCTTTGTCAATATTTGTGCGGAATTTCATTGAAAAGAGTGTTCCAATAAATAGTCGGCACTTTTTCGAAACGTACGTTACTCATGTGTCTCAGAAGAGATGGTAGTATCTCAAAAACTGTTTGAGATATCACATCGAAACTTTTGAATTGTGTTAAGAAAGGCTTTATTCATAATTTTGGAGAGTTTTATTGAGATTCTTGTCATATTAAATATTTGGCGGTTTTACGAATTAAGTCGTTACTGGTGGTCTGAAGAAAAAAGGGGATATCTCGGAAAATTATGGAGATATTGAGGTGAAATTTTGTCACGACATTAATTCAAGCTGTCTTAACGAGTCTAGTGAGTTACATCGAAATCTGACGTTTGGTAAATTTTTAACGATTTTTTCAAGCTCGTCATGACATTAACCAGAAGTGGGAGCTAGGTTAATTTCCCTACGTCTACGTCTTCGATTCAATTACCTCCCGAAGGGACGCCATGCGATTCCGCAGCTACTTTCGCGTTATCTCTAAATGTGTTTCCGAATTGGGGCCGACCGGCGATAAAAAATTCAAATTCTCCGCAGTTCCTTTCACATATACGATACACACACATATATACGTAGCGTAGGTATACAGTTCGCAATTCCCGTGGACGCTCCTCTCCATTTACCTCCCGGTAAATTATTCATACTACCGCCGCTCCCGTTACGTCCTCGCCGTATTATCCCCTTGGTCGTGTTTCCTTTTGCTCTTCTTGTTCGGAAAATACGTTTAAAAATTTATCGAGATTCCGATCCAGGTGAAATTTCTACCTGGTATTAATCGAGAAGTGATCGAGATGCGGTGTGAATCTCGAGTCGATATCTTTGATAGTTTTCGAGATATGATTATCTAGTGAGACTAATTAAACTCGACTCTGTATCTTTGAAGCCATAAACCAGACTTCGTAGCGATCGAAGCACAGAGAGTAGCTCAATGTAAATCCGACCGAGGAATTCTAAGCGAGCCGGTGAAGGCTTACAAAAGAGGGACTTTTTGTGCTCTCCCGAATATAACGGGGGGGAAACTCCACAAAGAACGGAATATTTCATCAACGCCCGTCAGACTTTACGCTCCCGTTAATTATAATTTTAATTGGGGGTCTCGCGGATACCCCCCCCTCCCCACCAGCGATCTTTTATCCGACTTTCTTACCCCTTTTCACGAGGCTTATTATCTCGGCGATAAGCCGTATCTCGTAACGAGCGAAAGTTTCGTAGTTCGGACCGTAGGCGGCCGCGAGCGGTGCCATTAGGTAGAGCGAAGGGTGACGCGTCGAAAGTGTCTCTTGCGGTTTCCTGGAAATCTGCGCGGTTTCCGAGATAACGGCGATGTTTTGGTAACCCTCTTCGCATTCGCCATTTTGCAGACGAAATTGTACAATGCGGTTAAATTGGCGAATGCGCCCGGTAAGATGACATTCGTCATTTCACATCGTAAATTGGTGGGTGCGCCTAACGTCCGCCATTTCATCGGGAAGCCTGTAAGATGGCGGATGAGGTCGCCATCTTCCGACTGCGATCTTAACCGAATTTCCAAAACGATCCATCCCTCATCCTCTTTCGCCGGCGTTGAAAACAGTCCATAAATATATCACGAACTCTAACAATAAACATTTTGTTGTTTCCCCTGAGGGGCGGGGGGTGATAACGGTTATAGCCCCATCTCGTAGATGGAGGGGGAGCTCGTAAAAAATTATCGACTAGAGGGGAAACGGGAGGTTCCTTCGTAGGTTCATAAACAATAACGTCTCGTTTGGTTACGTCCTCCCCGTGGATAATAACCGTTTCCATCGAGCGCGATTTACGACGACCAGTTAAAATGCTCCGCTTCCGTAAATAATTCCGGGATTAGATTAATAAAACCGATGTTTATCGCGTCGGGCACCGTGTAAACAGAGCGCGGATTTAATTAATCGAATAATTAGTGTATTTGTTTTGACGCAGGCGATCGACCGCGTTAGCAACGTTGAGTCCCAGAAATTTTCGAAATTAATACCTACTAGCCTAAAAAAACGAATCTCCCTTTTCGAATCCTAATATTATCCGATAACAAAGCTCGAGTCAAACAAAGAGAGCGAGAGAGAAGGGGACTACGAGTACGACAAGGAATGAATAATTCATCAAAAGATACTGAGGAGTAGTTCGGCTTAATACACACACAACAGGTGTGTGTGCGTGAGCGTGAGATAATTCCGAGGATGAAATCTGCGGCTGGCGATGTTTAATTAATCGAATTTATCGTCAAAGTCTTCGGGAGCGTAAGGAATATCAAACGAACGGTCCCTCGACGACGACGAGGAAAACCTGGTATAGTCGTGGAGGAGAAACATATTTTTTTGATCTGTCAAAATGACGTTTTAGCGCAAAATATCGTTAATGTAGAAGTTTGTATACTGTATTAGCTATCGCACCGTGATTTTTTCATAACCATACCTCGAGTATTACCGAAGTTACAACGGTCTGAAGTTAGGGTAACACCATAATCTGTTGTAACTCGTGTGGCACTTTTCGGGAATTTTTTTCACTATTAATCCGACGGTAACTTCATAAAAGTTATTAAGATAAAATGTGCAGAACATTGTTTTCTACACAACGCAATTTTTTTTATTAAAATTCCCCCAATATTACCCAAGTTAAGTCCACTACAATGAGGTCAGCATCATATTCCGTCTTAACTCGTCTAGCTCGTTTCGAGAATTTTTTTGAGCATTAAGCAGTCGTTTTACGACTAAATGTAACTAACAAAAAACCTGCCAAAAATGATTACCTGTACATCTCTATCACTTTCATAACAATCGACCCAATATTTCCAAAGTTACAGCCGATTTAATCAGGTCAGTGCATGAACTCGCCTAATTCATTTCGGGAATTTTTTTACCTGTCAAATTGACACTTTACGAAAAAACGTCTCCAACAAAAAAGTTCCCTCACACCGTCACCTATCAACCCCAATTTACTCCGCAACCCTACGACTAACCACTAGCGAGATATCGTATCTCACGTGTTTCAAGGTCACGTCGGCCATCTTGGATTTTCCTGATTTCTCCTAAGAAGTCTTCCTTAATGTTCCGCCTCGCACCTGGATTATCACGCGGTACTTCATAGACGTATTAAAATTCCCCCCATATTACCAAAGTTAAGTCCACTACAATTAGGTCAGCACCATATTGCGTCTCAACTCGTCTAGCTCGTTTCTGGAATATTTTTAAGCATTAAGCAGTCATTTTACGACTAAATGTCACTAAGGAGAAACCTTCAAAAAATGATTACCTGTACATCGCCACCACTTTCATACCAATTGACCCAATATTTCCAAAGTTACAGCCGATTTCAGTCAGGTCAGTACATGAACTCGCCTAACTTACTTCGGAATTTTTTCACCTGTCAAAATGACGTTTCACCGCAAAATATTGTTAAAGTATAAGTTTCTATACTGTCTTAACTATCGCACGGTAATTTTTTCATAACCATACCTCGAGTATTACCGAAGTTACAACGGTCTGAAGTTACGTTAACACCATATTCCGTCTTAACTCGTCTAGCACTTTTCGGGAATTTTTTTCACTATTAACCCGACGTTAATTTTATAAATGATATTAAGATAAAATGGGTAAAACATTGTTTTCTACACAACGATATTTTTTTCATTACAATTCCCCCAATATTACCGAAGATAAGTCCACTACAATTAGGTCAGCACCATATTCTGTCATAACTCGTCTAGCTCGTTTCGGGAATTTTTTTGAGCACTAAGCAGTCGTTTTACGACTAAATGTTACTAAGGAGAAACCTTCCCAAAATAATTACTTACGCATCGCTACTACTTTCATGACAATTGACCCAATATTCCCAAAGTTATAGCCGATTTAATCACGTCAACACATGAACTCGCCTAATTCACTTCGGGAATTTTTCTACCTGTCAAATTGACACTTTACGAAAAACCGTCCCTAACAAAAAAGTTCACTCATACCGTCACCTATCAACCCCAATTTACTGCGCAACCCTGCGACTAACCACTAGCGAGATATCGTATCGCACGTGTCTCAAGGTCACGTCGGCCATCTTGGATTTTCCGGATTTCTCCTAAGAAGTCTTCCTTAGTGTTCCGCCTCGCACCTGGACTATCACTTGGTACCTCAAAGACGTAATAAAATTTCCCCCGTATTACCAAAGTTAAGTCCACTACAGTTAGGTCAGCACCATATTCCGTCTCAACTCGTCTAGCTCGTTTCGGGAATTTTTTTGAGCATTAAGCAGCCGTTTTACGACTAAATGTTTCTAAGGAGAAACCTGCCAAAAATGATTACCTGTACATCGCCACCACTTTCATACCAATTGACCCAATATTTCCAAAGTTACAGCCGATTTCAGTCAGGTCAGTACATGTACTCGCCTAACTCACTTCGGGAATTTTTTCACCTGTCAAAATGACGTTTCACCGCAAAATATCGTTAAAGTGGAAGTTTCTATACTGTCTTAACTATCGCACGGTAATTTTTTCATAACTATACATCGAGTATTACCAAAGTATCAACGGTCTGAAGTTACGTTAACACCATAATCCGTCTCAACTCGTCTGGCTCGTTTCGTGAATTTTTTTGAGCACTAAGCAGTCGTTTTACGACTAAATGTTACTAAGGAGAAACCTTCCCAAAATAATTACTTACGCATCGCTACTACTTTCATGACAATTGACCCAATATTCCCAAAGTTATAGCCGATTTAATCACGTCAACACATGAACTCGCCTAATTCACTTCGGGGATTTTTTTACCTGTCAAATTGACACTTTACGAAAAAACGTCCCTAACAAAAAAGTTCCCTCACACCGTCACCTATCAACTCTAATTTACTCCGCAACCCTGCGACTAACCACTAGCGAGATATCGTATCGCACGTGTCTCAAGGTCACGTCGGCCATCTTGGATTTTCCGGATTTCTCCTAAGAAGTCTTCCTTAGTGTTCCGCCTCGCACCTGGACTATCACTTGGTACCTCAAAGACGTAATAAAATTTCCCCCGTATTACCAAAGTTAAGTCCACTACAGTTAGGTCAGCACCATATTCCGTCTCAACTCGTCTAGCTCGTTTCGGGAATTTTTTTGAGCATTAAGCAGCCGTTTTACGACTAAATGTTTCTAAGGAGAAACCTGCCAAAAATGATTACCTGTACATCGCCACCACTTTCATACCAATTGACCCAATATTTCCAAAGTTACAGCCGATTTCAGTCAGGTCAGTACATGTACTCGCCTAACTCACTTCGGGAATTTTTTCACCTGTCAAAATGACGTTTCACCGCAAAATATCGTTAAAGTGGAAGTTTCTATACTGTCTTAACTATCGCACGGTAATTTTTTCATAACTATACATCGAGTATTACCAAAGTATCAACGGTCTGAAGTTACGTTAACACCATAATCCGTCTCAACTCGTCTGGCTCGTTTCGTGAATTTTTTTGAGCACTAAGCAGTCGTTTTACGACTAAATGTTACTAAGGAGAAACCTTCCCAAAATAATTACTTACGCATCGCTACTACTTTCATGACAATTGACCCAATATTCCCAAAGTTATAGCCGATTTAATCACGTCAACACATGAACTCGCCTAATTCACTTCGGGGATTTTTTTACCTGTCAAATTGACACTTTACGAAAAAACGTCCCTAACAAAAAAGTTCCCTCACACCGTCACCTATCAACTCTAATTTACTCCGCAACCCTGCGACTAACCACTAGCGAGATATCGTATCGCACGTGTCTCAAGGTCACGTCGGCCATCTTGGATTTTCCGGATTTCTCCTAAGAAGTCTTCCTTAATGTTCCGCCTCGCACCTGGACTATCACGCGGTACCTCAAAGACGTATTAAAATTCCCCCCATATTACCAAAGTTAAGTCCACTACAATTAGGTCAGCACCATATTCGGTCTTAACTCGTCTAGCTTGTTTCTGGAATTTTTTTGAGCATTAAGCAGTCATTTTACGACAAAATGTTACTAAGGAGAAACCTTCCCAAAATAATTACCTACGCATCGCTACTACTTTCATGACAATTGACCCAATATCTTCAAAGTTACAGCCGATTTAAGTCAGGTCAATACATGAACTCGCCTAATTCAGTTCGGGAATTTTTCTACCTATCAAATTGACACTTTACGAAAAAACGTCCCTAACAAAAAAGTTCCCTCACACCGTCACCTATCAACCCCAATTTACTACGCAACCCTGCGACTAACCACTAGCGAGATATCGTATCGCACGTGTCTCAAGGTCACGTCGGCCATCTTGGATTTTCCGGATTTCTCCTAAGAAGTCTTCCTTAGTGTTCCGCCTCGCACCTGGACTATCACTTGGTACCTCAAAGACGTAATAAAATTTCCCCCGTATTACCAAAGTTAAGTCCACTACAGTTAGGTCAGCACCATATTCCGTCTCAACTCGTCTAGCTCGTTTCGGGAATTTTTTTGAGCATTAAGCAGCCGTTTTACGACTAAATGTTTCTAAGGAGAAACCTGCCAAAAATGATTACCTGTACATCGCCACCACTTTCATACCAATTGACCCAATATTTCCAAAGTTACAGCCGATTTCAGTCAGGTCAGTACATGTACTCGCCTAACTCACTTCGGGAATTTTTTCACCTGTCAAAATGACGTTTCACCGCAAAATATCGTTAAAGTGGAAGTTTCTATACTGTCTTAACTATCGCACGGTAATTTTTTCATAACTATACATCGAGTATTACCAAAGTATCAACGGTCTGAAGTTACGTTAACACCATAATCCGTCTTAACTCGTCTAGCTCTTTTCGGGGATTTTTTCACTATTAACCCGACGTTTATTTCATAAATGATATTAAGATAAAATGTGTAAAACATCGTTTTCTATACAACGCAATTTTTTTCATTAAAATTCCCCCAATATTACCGAAGTTAAGTCCACTACAATTAGCTTAGCACCATATTCCGTCTTAACTCGTCTAGCTCGGTTCGGGAATTTTTTTGAGCATTAGGCAGTCGTTTTACGACTAAATGTAACTAACAAAAAACCTGCCAAAAATGATTACCTGTACATCGCTATTACTTTTATAACAATCGACCCAATATTTCCAAAGTTACAGCCGATTTAAGTCAGGTCAATACATGAACTCGCCTAATTCACTTCGGAAATTTTTCTACCTGTCAAATTGACACTTTACGAAAAACCGTCCCTAACAAAAAAGTTCCCTCACACCGTCACCTATCAACCCCAATTTACTCCGCAACCCTGCGGCTAACCACTAGCGAGATATCGTATCGCATGTATCCCAAGGTCACGTCGGCCATCTTGGATTTTCCAAATCTCGGGGAGTTTTCCTTATCGTTCCGCCTCGCACCTGGACTATCACGCGATACCTCGAAGACGTGTCGGATTTAATTAAAATTTAATTACTATCCCGTGTATCAGCGAGTAGGTACACGATTCCGCTGCGAGTTATAATTATAACACCGCTTATTCGTAATTAAATACCTGTATCGTAATTTTAATTAAGAGGCTTGTTTGTGTCCCTTTGATTGTGTCGCATGGAGGTATATAATAATAGGAATGACTTTCCCTTTGAATTCACTCTTCGAAGTATCAAAAGCAAACACACACACACACACGCACACTTACATAAATAATTAAAGAGTTATTAACGGATGAGTATTTTTAGACGAAGAGTGGAAACGACGTCTAAATAAACAAATAAACGTCTGATATTATACGTATTGTGCGAAGTAGAGGGAAAAAAATTTAATTTTTGTGAAATATGAGATTTTTCGTTGAGTTATAACATACATCTCTTTAACTTCTAAACTCCTCGGAGTTGGGAGTTGAAACTCAATACAGTTCTTAAGACAGCTTTGAGCAATCTCTTTGTGTAATTTGATTGAAATCGGAGTTGCAATAAAGTATTTATGAAGCTTTCGAACAGAAAGTATCACAGAACAAATAGTTGTAACTCTCAAACTCCTTTGAGATGGCAGTTCAAACTCCGCGGAGTTCTTCAGGGAACTTCAGTAAATATCGTTATGAAGTTTAAACGAAATCTAACTTTAGGATGAATTTTATTAAGAAAAAATGAAGTTTTGCTAAAATACATAATTATTAACTTCGAGATTCCATTGGATTTGGGAGTTTAAACTCAGTGAATCTCACTTTTCAATACTTTTCTGGAGTTTTAATCAAATTGGAGTTGAAGTACTCTTTTGTAATTTGAAAATATTAACTTCAAACCTCCTGAGAAGAAGATAAGAAAGTGTGTTTTTGGTTCGATGAAGTTGTATCAGAGTTGCACAGATTTGATTGTATTATTAACTCTGATTCCTCGGCCGAAATAACAAATTAAACAGATGGCACGTTCCCTCCTAATTCCGATATAATTTATTTATCGATGTATAGATTTGATAAAATGATAACATAGCGTTACACACTATTTATCTCTCGACAAGAAAAAACAATTGTTTATATTTAACACAGATAGATAGATAGATAGACGGAGATACGTGTTATTATAGAGAGATAATAACGATGTAATTACAAAAAAAAATGGGAGTAGGTACACGTAACTCATAACGTCTACGCGTAATTAGACATTTAAAGGGTCCATCTAATTAGAAAGTCCTAATCCCAAAGTTCTCCTTTATCCCGAAGGAGTTGCGCAAGTTTCTCGGGGAGTTCCGACCTCAAAGGCCCGAAAATAAAAACTGATTGATGGCCCGTAAACAATCCGACCTCGCAGCAAACATCAGAAAATAGAATATCAAAAGGCTATTAAAAAATTTATTTTCCCATCTTCATAGTTTACCTAAACTCGAGTTTCACGCGAGAAATAAAACAAACACGACGTTCGGAGCTTATGAAATTACCATAAGAACCGACGAGAAAAAAAAGTTTAGAAACAGTGGATTTACACAATCATAACGCTCTCATAGTTTGCTCTCGCGTTACTTTGTGATCTACGATCCGTATTGAGGCTTCGTAACGAGAATATACACCTACACACTTACGTCTGGTTCGTTCCAGGAGCGATTTAGTCGCCGAATGAAGGGTTTGCTTAGTGAGATTCGTAGCGCGAAGAACGCTGAACGATCCAGTGAAAAAATCACCGAAATCGCCCGAGAAATAACGAAGTTATGACAGTTTGAAGTTACGGTGGCGGAAATCCAAGATGGCCGCCGTGACCTTGGACAGTCCCCAAAACCATTGTAGCTCGCTTGTTATTGGACGCAAAGCTATGAGTTTGGTATCGTTTGATAGGGAATTCCACAAGCATTTCTAATCCATTACGTCGCGAAAAATTGACAGAGCGAAGAACGCTGAACGATCTAGTGAAAAAATCACCGAAATCGGTCGAGAAATAACGAAGTTGTGACCGTTCGAAGTTACGGTGACGGAAATCCAAGATGGCCGCCGTGACCTTGGACAGACCCCAAAACCATTGTAGCTCGCTTGTTATTGGACGCAGAGCTATGAGTTTGGTATCGTTTGATAGGGAATTCCACAAGCATTTCTAATCTATTACGTCGCGAAAAATTGACAGAGCGAAGAACGTTGAACGATCCAGTGAAAAAATCACCGAAATCGGCCGAGAAATAACGAAGTTGTGACCGTTCGAAGTTACGGTGACGGAAATCCAAGATGGCCGCCGTGACCTTGGACAGACCCCAAAACCATTGTAGCTCGCTTGTTATTGGACGCAGAGCTATGAGTTTGGTATCGTTTGATAGGGAATTCCACAAGCATTTCTAATCTATTACGTCGCGAAAAATTGACAGAGCGAAGAACGTTGAACGATCCAGTGAAAAAATCACCGAAATCGACCGAGAAATAACGAAGTTATGACCGTTTGAAGTTACGGTGGCGGAAATCCAAGATGGCCGCCGTGACCTTGGACGGACGCAAAACCCGTCGTAGCTCGCTTGTTATTGGACGCAGAGTTTTAAGTTTAGTATCTTTTGATAGGGAATTCCACAAGCATTTCTAATCTGTTACGTCGCGAAAAATTGACAGAGCGAAAAACGCTGAATGATCCAATTAAAAAATCACCGAAATCGGTCGAGAAATAACGAAGTTATGACAGTTTCAAGTTACGGTGACGTAAATCCAAGATGGCCGCCGTGACCTTGGACAGACCCCAAAACCATTGTAGCTCGCTTGTTATTGGACGCAGAGCTATGAGTTTGGTATCGTTTGATAGGGAATTCCACAAGCATTTCTAATCCATTACGTCGCGAAAAGTGACAGAGCTAAAAACGCTGAACGATCCAGTGAGAAAATCACCGAAATCGACCGAGAAATAACGAAGTTACGACAGTTTGAAGTTATGGTGGCGGAAATCCAAGATAGCCGCCGTGACCTTGGGCTGACGCAAAAATCGTCGTAACTCGCTTGTTATTGGACGCACAGCTTCGAGTCTGATATCGTTTGATAGGAAATTTCACAAGCATTTCTAATCCATTATGTCGCCAAAAATTGACAGAGCGAAAAACGCTGAACGATCCAGTGAAAAAATCACCGAAATCGACCGAGAAATAACGAAGTTATGACCGTTCAAAGTTACGGCGGCGAAAATCCAAGATGGCCGCCGTGACCTTGGACGGACGCAAAAACCGTCGTAACTCGCTTGTTATTGGACGTAGAGTTTCGAGCCTGGTATCGTTTGATAGGTAATTCCACGAGCATTTCAAATCCATTAAGTCTCTAACAAATCCAACTCCACAACTTTATGGACAACTCCATAAATGTGTAGGAATTCCAACCGACAGTTTATATCTCATTAATTATCACGAAAATAAACCTCACTCCGAGCGCGTAAGATCGATAGCCCGATCGATCGATAGTATTTACATTAATCGATAATAATAGATCCGGTCGAGAGATTTGTGTTTAAATTTAATCTCGTAGCTTATGTTAGAACAATGTTTGGGCGTCTCGTTAATGATCTCAATCGACGGGATCGATATCGCGTAAACCGATAGAAATATGGCTCGGATATATGTTTAATAATCGATTTTATCGATTCGATTAAATTCGACTGAGCGGGCGAGAGGTCAAGTCGAACGAAAGTCGCTTCAATCCTCGAGGGTCGAACGTCGGTACGGTCGTTAACGACGTCCCTTTGTTGTGGCGATTTAATTGTTTACACTCGACGCGTAAGGGTAGTTTCCAATTCGAACTATTCGGACCGCGACCTAAAGTTGGAAGAGAACAATTAATTAAAGTGTCTTAAACTTCATTACAAACACTGATTCTGAGATAAAAATTTCTTGAGAGGCAAATAAATTTTGGTAAATTTTTTGCTGTAAATTTGAAAACGTAAGAGATTAAGGGTAAACTCAAGAGGTGGAGTGTACAGCATCAAATTACCGACAAACTGACACTAGCTAGAATTTCCTGCGACAAATAGTAACTGAGATATAACTGTTTTTGTGATATCTCAAGGTCACGGCGGCCATCTTGGAATTTCGCTTAAACTCATGTAACTTTCTTATTTTCTAACCGATTTGGATGAAATTTTCACCAATCTACCGGTAATTACATTTCGCACCGATCGACCAAACTTGTTTTGGAGTCGTCCTTAACTTCATGTATTGTTGCTATATTTCCTAGGAAATTTTAGTATCCAATTACCGTAATTAATTAATTCATTAAAATGTCTGGTCGCAAAAACTCATTTATTCATGTATTTCCGCCCTATGTCACACTTTGTCTTTGACACACATGAAAAATATTGGAAATTTTTTGTTGTAAATTTGGAAACGTAGGAGATTAAGGGTAAACTCAAGGGGGTAAGTATACAGCATCAAATTACCGACAAACTGACACTAGCTAGAATTTCCTACGACAAATATTAACTGAGATATAACTGTTTTTGTGGTATCTCAAGGTCACGGCGGCCATCTTGAAATTTCACCTAAACTCATGTAACTTTCTTAATTTCTAACCGATTTGGATGAGCTTTTCACCAATCTACCGGTAATTACATTTCGCACCGACCGACTAACTTTGTTCTGGAGTTTTCCTTCCATTTATGTAATGTTGCTATATTTTCTCGGAAATTTTAGTATCCAATTACCGTAATTAATTAATTCATTAAAATGTCTGGTCGCAAAAAATCATTTATTCATGTATCTCCGCCCTATCTCACATGACACACTTTGACTTTGACACACATGACAAAAATTTGGGAAATTTTTTGTTGTAAATTTGGAAACGTAGGAGATTAAGGGTAAACTCAAGGGGGTAAGTATACAGCATCAAATTACCGACAAACTGACACTAGCTAGAATTTCCTACGACAAATATTAACTGAGATATAACTGTTTTTGTGGTATCTCAAGGTCACGGCGGCCATCTTGAAATTTCACCTAAACTCATGTAACTTTCTTAATTTCTAACCGATTTGGATGAGCTTTTCACCAATCTACCGGTAATTACATTTCGCACCGACCGACTAACTTTGTTCTGGAGTTTTCCTTCCATTTATGTAATGTTGCTATATTTTCTCGGAAATTTTAGTATCCAATTACCGTAATTAATTAATTCATTAAAATGTCTGGTCGCAAAAAATCATTTATTCATGTATCTCCGCCCTATCTCACATGACACACTTTGACTTTGACACACATGACAAAAATTTGGGAAATTTTTTGTTGTAAATTTGGAAACGTAGGAGATTAAGGGTAAACTCAAGGGGTTGAGTATACAGCATCAAATTACCGACAAACTGACACTAGCTAGAATTTCCTACGACAAATATTAACTGAGATATAACTGTTTTTGTGGTATCTCAAGGTCACGGCGGCCATCTTGAAATTTCACCTAAACTCATGTAACTTTCTTAATTTCTAACCGATTTGGATGAGCTTTTCACCAATCTACCGGTAATTACATTTCGCACCGACCGACTAACTTTGTTCTGGAGTTTTCCTTCCATTTATGTAATGTTGCTATATTTTCTCGGAAATTTTAGTATCCAATTACCGTAATTAATTAATTCATTAAAATGTCTGGTCGCAAAAAATCATTTATTCATGTATCTCCGCCCTATCTCACATGACACACTTTGACTTTGACACACATGACAAAAATTTGGGAAATTTTTTGTTGTAAATTTGGAAACGTAGGAGATTAAGGGTAAACTCAAGGGGTTGAGTATACAGCATCAAATTACCGACAAACTGACACTAGCTAGAATTTCCTACGACAAATATTAACTGAGATATAACTGTTTTTGTGGTATCTCAAGGTCACGGCGGCCATCTTGAAATTTCACCTAAACTCATGTAACTTTCTTAATTTCTAACCGATTTGGATGAGCTTTTCACCAATCTACCGGTAATTACATTTCGCACCGACCGACTAACTTTGTTCTGGAGTTTTCCTTCCATTTATGTAATGTTGCTATATTTTCTCGGAAATTTTAGTATCCAATTACCGTAATTAATTAATTCATTAAAATGTCTGGTCGCAAAAAATCATTTATTCATGTATCTCCGCCCTATCTCACATGACACACTTTGACTTTGACACACATGACAAAAATTTGGGAAATTTTTTGTTGTAAATTTGGAAACGTAGGAGATTAAGGGTAAACTCAAGGGGGTAAGTATACAGCATCAAATTACCGACAAACTGACACTAGCTAGAATTTCCTACGACAAATATTAACTGAGATATAACTGTTTTTGTGGTATCTCAAGGTCACGGCGGCCATCTTGAAATTTCACCTAAACTCATGTAACTTTCTTAATTTCTAACCGATTTGGATGAGCTTTTCACCAATCTACCGGTAATTACATTTCGCACCGACCGACTAACTTTGTTCTGGAGTTTTCCTTCCATTTATGTAATGTTGCTATATTTTCTCGGAAATTTTAGTATCCAATTACCGTAATTAATTAATTCATTAAAATGTCTGGTCGCAAAAAATCATTTATTCATGTATCTCCGCCCTATCTCACATGACACACTTTGACTTTGACACACATGACAAAAATTTGGGAAATTTTTTGTTGTAAATTTGGAAACGTAGGAGATTAAGGGTAAACTCAAGGGGTTGAGTATACAGCATCAAATTACCGACAAACTGACACTAGCTAGAATTTCCTACGACAAATATTAACTGAGATATAACTGTTTTTGTGGTATCTCAAGGCCACGGCGGCCATCTTGGAATTTCAACTAAACTCATGTAACTTCCTTATTTTCTAACCGATTTGGATGAGATTTTCACCAATCTACCGGTAATTACATTTCGCATCGATCGACTAAATTTTTTTGAAGTTGTCCTTAAATTCATGTAATGTTGCTATATTCCCTCGGAAATTTTATTATCCAATTACCGTAATTAATTAATTCAATAAAATTTCCGGTCGCAAAAAATCATTTATTCATGTATCTCCGCCCTACCTCACATGACACACTTTGACTTTGACACACATGACAAAAATTTTGGAAATTTTTTTCGGAAATTTTGAACCGTAAGAGGTTAAGGGTAAACTCAAGAGGTCGAGTGTACAGCATTAAATTACCGACAAACTGACACTAGCTAGAATTTCCTGCGACAAATAGTAACTGAGATATAACTGTTTTGATGGTATCTCAAGGTCACGCCGGCCATCTTGGAATTTCGCTTAAACTCATGTAACTTTCTTATTTTCTAACCGATTTGGATGAAGTTTTCACCAATCTACCGGTAATTACATTTCACACCGATCTACCAAATTGTTTTTGGAGTCGTCCTTCAATTTATGTAACTTTGCTATATTTTCTCGGAAATTTTAGCATCCAATTACTGTAATTAATTAATTCATTAAAATTTCCGGTCGCAAAAAATTATTTATTCATGTATTTCCGCCCTATCTCACATGACACACTTTGACTTTGACACACACGAAAAAAATTTGGGAAATTTTTTGTTGTAAATTTGGAAACGTAGGAGATTAAGGGCAAACTCAAGGGGTTGAGTATACAGCATCAAATTACCGACAAACTGACACTAGCTAGAATTTCCTACGACAAATATTAACTGAGATATAACTGTTTTTGTGGTATCTCAAGGCCACGGCGGCCATCTTGGAATTTCACCTAAACTCATGTAACTTCCTTATTTTCTAACCGATTTGGACGAGGTTTTCACCAATCTACCGGTAATTACATTTCCCACAGTTCGACTAACTTTGTTTTGGAGTCACTCTTCAATTCATGTAATGTTGCTATATTTTCTCCGAAATTTAGTATCCAATTACCGTAATTAATTAATTCATTAAAATTTCCGGTCGCAAAAAATTATTTATTCATGTATTTCCGCCCTATCTCACATGACACACACACTCATACACAATCCATATATAAATATTCATAAGCGAGTTGATGTGATGTATTTTATGTCGTTCCTGATAACGTTCCAGTCAACTCTAAAAAAATTGTATTAATATTAATGGAAGGTGTCAGGATAGTGATTAATTTACACACTCGTACATATGAAAGCAAAATAAGAGAGCAAGAGCGATCGAGGTACGAAAAATGGTTTTTTTGGAATAACTCCTATAATTTTTAAGCGATTTTTAAAATTCTACCACCGAAGGGAAGACACGAGTTTGACCTATCTACTCCCCTCTGACTTCACGCAAATGAGGTATTAATCAAGTGATCCCACAGGAGGCGACGAGTCCTCATTAACAAGTCATGTTGCATTTCTAATTTAATCTTAATACACATACAGGGTGGCGATGGTAACTGCGTCGATAAATCCCCCGAACTGCTCTCTCGGGGAGATTAATCTCAACAACAGAGCAATAAATCGCAGTTTAAACATTTGACGTTTAAACGGTTTAAGTGCCTCATTTATCCCACACACACACATACATTCGCATTAAACCTTCGACCTTTCCGTATGAATAATACATGAGATGGAGAGCGATAGGTGTATTAGATAGCGTCGCCTACCCTACTTGAGCATTCCGATTGGGGAGGATAATTAAATCGGTCCGCTCGCCAACGGACAAATCGGTATTAACCAATCAGAGAACGCCAGTGGACCAATCGCAGTCGAGAGGGCGTGAAATATAAGTTCCACCAACCGTAAGTCGAGTGGTGGGGACGTATCCAATCGCAAGAGAGGGGCGTGGTCAAGTTAGACGAATCAGAAAGATGCAGGAGCGGATTGAACCTATGGTAAGAAGGGGAGTGGGGAAGAATACTAATTTTACCAATCACGTGAGAGAGAGGTAGGGGGACAAAAGTCCGACCAACCGTAAGTCGAGTGGTGGGGACGTGTCCAATCGCAAGACAATCAGAACGACACAGGAGCGGATTGGTAAGAAAGGGAGTGGGGAAGAATACTAATTCCACAAATCACAAAAGAAAGAGAGGGGAGGGAGCCAAGATATGAATCTGTTATTGCACTAGACTACTAACTCATATTGACCAGTCTTGACTAACAGAGTGCGAATTCAGGATGAAATTTAACTGGACGAATGTCCCTCGTTTCGGGGTGGAAACATCCCTTATACGTTTGCTCCCTTTTTTTTCTCCCTTTCTGGAACACAGTTAATATCCTGTCCTAATAAACACGAGTTCCTATCTCCTCTATACGTCCGTTAGATATATCGAGGAAGTGTGGGCAAGCGGAGCAGAAATGTACGTCACATTTATTTGACAGGAAATGAGAGAGAGATAGAGAAAGAGACCGGACGAAAGGTGATATAGTCCGGTGGATACGTTTTCGTTTCGGGAAGTTTCCGGCCGTGTAACTCGTTTATTTTTGAGGGTACGTCGATATTCGGTGCGTCCAAGGATAGTACGGTTCGTCTTCTACAAAATGATACCAAAACAAGTTTTGTAGGATAGATAGTTTGGGAGATATCCTGGAAAGAAACGTCAGGTGGAATTTTGTCGTGATGAAATCAAGCAGTTTAGGCACATGTAACTACTTTGATTATTAGAGTATTGTAACGAAACTTGTATTGGTAGACGTGTAATTTTGTTCTGTTCAAAAAGTGTAATGAGACATTTCCCCATTTAATGACGTATTTTCGAGATATGTTACAGAAACCATAAATGTGGCAGTTGTACATAAATACCTAAGTATGTAATTACAAATTGAGTTAATTCAACCAAAAATTATAGGAGACGTTTAAATTGTAATTTATAACACAAATAGCTATTTGCATATAATAAAAATAATTATAATTACACTAACAGAGTTGAGGAGAAATGGGAATGCGTTAAGCGCCTTCGCCAAATTTCAAAAAATGTAAAAAATATGGAAATTTTAATTTCCACGTACACCGTTGATGTAAACTCGCTAAACTAGCTTACCGAGTTTAACAACTTCCTACTCCAACGATATGAAATTGATTGGATTAGTTTCCAATTACTCCAATCCCGATTACATTCCAATATAGACGTCAGTACAAATCACCCGATATCTCCGTTATTAACAGACGTATGACAGATCCAAAACATGCGATGGATAGGTAACTTCAAGACCTACACAGCGGTGTAATTAGATTTTAAATCGATAAAAAAGTAACGAACTTATCGTCAGAAAACTCAAAAACAAATTACCGTCATTATTTCATCCCCTAACGACTCATTTACAACGTTTCCAAATTTATTGGTCGCTTCTTCGCCCCCCGGCGTCGTTAACTTAAACTTTTATAACGCCGCCCGGGTCGTACATAAAAATTTTTACAGTCTACCCCCTTAATCCAGACCTGTGCTCGCCCTAATGCCGAGCGTAAGACGTCGGGGGTTGTTTTATGGGGCGAGGAATTTTTGTGATCCGCGTAGAGACGGGGGATTATGTCTGGAGCCTCACCTGGACTGGAGCCGGACCTGGAAAAAAGAAGAAGTTTAAAATTGGGCAGGAGAGGTGGTTGGAATTGAACAGTTTTTCGTAATGGAAGTTTTTTTTGTGAACTTTTATTTTCAAAAATTCGTAAAAATTGTAATATTAGCTCAATAGGGACGAAATTTTTGGAGGATAATTAGAGATGTATGTTTCAGATACTTGGATAATTTGAAGTTATTGGCTAAAGGAGTTTACGAGTTATGGCCGATTATACCACCACATATCACGTTTCCGATGTAATTTTCGTAACTTTCATATTAAAAAATTCATAAAAATCTTAGTATGAGCTCAATATGGACGAAATTGCATCAGATTGTTTACAGATAGGTTGTTCAGACATTTGGACAGTTTGAAGTTATTAGCTAAAGGAGTTTAGAAGTTATGGCCAATTATACCACCGCATATCACGTTTCCGATGTAATTTTGGTAACTTCCATTTTCAAAAATTCGTAAAAATTACAATATGACCTCAATATGGACGAAATGTTACCACATTATTCCCAGATATGTTTCTCAGATATTTGAATAGTTTGAAGTTATTGGCTAAAGGAGTTTAGGAGTTATGACCAATTATACCACCACATATCACCATTCCGATGTAATTTTCGTAACTTCCATTTTCAAAAATTCGTAAAAATTACAATATGACCTCAATATGGACGACATGTTACCAGATTATTCCCAGATATGTTTCTCAGATATTTGGATAGTTTGAAGTTATTGGCTAAAGGAGTTTAGGAGTTATGACCAATTATACCATCACATATCACGTGTCCGATGTAATTTTCGTAACTTCCATTTTCAAAAATTCGTAAAAATTCTAATATGACCTCAATATGGACAAAATTTTACCAAATCATTTATAGATATGTTTTTCAGACAATTGGATAGTTCGAAGTTATTGGCTAAAGGAATTTAGAAGTTATGGCCGATTATACAACCACATATCACGTTTCCGATGTAATTTTCGTAACTTTCATTTTCAAAAATTCGTAAAAATTTTAATATGACCTCAATATGAATGAAATGTTACCAGATTATTCCCAGATAGGATTTTCAGAAATTTGGATAGTTTGAAGTTATTGACTAAAAGAGTTTAAAAGTTATGGCCAATTATACCACCACATATCACCATTCCGATGTAATTTTCGTAACTACCATTTTCAAAAATTCGTTAAAATTACAATATGACCTCAATATGGACGAAGTGTTACCAGATTATTCCCAGATATGTTTTTCAGATATTTGGATAGTTTGAAGTTATTGTCTAAAGAAGTTTGGGAGTTACGACCATTTATACCACCACATATCACGTTTCCGATGTAATTTTCGTAACATCCATTTTCAAAAAATCGTAAAAATTGTAATATGATCTCAATATGAACGAAATTTTACCAGATTATTCCCAGATATGTTTTTCAGAAATTTGGATAGTTTCAAGTTATTGGCTAAAGGAGTTTAGAAATTATGACCAATTATACCACCACACATCACTCCTGCGCTTTAATTTTCGTAACTTTCATTTTCAAAAATTCCTAAAAATTCTAATATGACCTCAATAGGAACAAAATTTTACCAGATTATTTATAGATATGTTTTTCAGAAATTTGGACAGTTTGAAGTTATTGGCTAAAGGAGTTTAGAAGTTATGACCAATTATGTCACTATATGTCATATTTCGTATCACATGATTGTAACTTCATTTTTAAAAATCATAAAAAATACTAACAGTGCTTCGATATTTACAATACTCTACAGGGTTGTTTATTGCAACATTTTATTGGAATTTGGTAAGATTCTACTTATTGATTAAAAGAGTTTAAGAGTTATGGCCAATTATGTTATCACATGTCATATTTTCTATGAGATATTTGTAACTTTGATTTCAAAAAATTCGTAAAAATCGTAACGGAACATAAATATTGACAAAACTCCATAAAATTATGTACTATAATGTTTTCTTGGAATTTGGAAAAATTCAACCCATTGGCTAAAGGAATTTAGGAGTTATACCCGATTATGTCACCACATGTCACATTTCCTATTATTGTCAAATAGGAAACTTCAATTTCAAAAATTCGTAAAAATCGTAACTGGTCTTCGATATTTACGAAACTTCACAAAACCGTTTACTGCAGTGTTTTGTTGAAATTTTTAAGGATTAAACTTATTGGCTATAGCACTTTAGAAGTTAGAGTCAATTTTGTCGTCACATGTCACGTTTTTTACGAGTTGTTTGTAACTATAGGTTTATAAATTCGTAAAAAATTCTAACGTAAATAAAATTTTACTGAAACTCAACCCGCTGCTTCAGGAATGTATTATCAACAATTCTACGGAGTTTCAATGAGATTGCACAACTTGTTTTAGATATTTGGTCGATAGGGTTATAAATGGTGAATTCGTTGTTGCGACAAGATTTCGTCGATATCTCGCTTACGTTTGAAGTAATGGAAATTTTGAAAATTGTCTCAGGAAGGGAATTAAATTTGGAACATTTTTAGTTATGGGTAATTTTTTGGTAAAGTCGTTGGTTACCGAGTAAAAAATTACCAAATTTGGTTCACCACCTCACATTAATAATGTAACAACTTTGACAAAAATTGCGCCTAAATAACCAAATTTTTTTAATTCAAATATTTTGGGGGAGGGAGAGAGCTGCGCAGAACGCCGAAACCGGTCCCCCTGACCGATCCATATTTTGTTGCGATTTTTGTAAATTTTTCCCTCGCGCGAGAAAAGCTTTTAACGTAATGATCCCGCAACCCCCTAAAACATCCCCAATCCTCTTACCAAAAAAGATGAGAAAAAGAAGGGGAAACGTGAAAAGTATAAACGCCCGAGAGTACGGCGAATTTACCGGAGGGGAAATCCCCCAGAAAGAAAAAGAGTTTAAAGCGGGGAGGGATTATATCGAATAAAAAATAAATGTGAGACAGTTGTCGGATTCGCACGAATTTATATTTCATGAAGATGGAGGGGGAGGGATGTTTGTTGTGACGTTACGAGAGTGAATAGATTAGGGGAAATGGGTGATGTATCACTAACCGCAACCTCGTGCTTTTACCCACACCTATACTCTATTCAAGACAAATCCCGATACACGTCATTTCGATGACGTCAGGATCGTCCAATACTACCAACCTAATATAGGCACAGGACATCGCAATTTATGTGTTCCGTGTATATTTCTCAACCTAAAATATACACAGAACATAAACATTGCGATGTCCTGGGACTATATTAAGTGGGTAGTGTTGGATGTTTGGTGACGTCATCGAAAAAACTCCCTAAACCAACCCTTAACTACTCGTGTAAATTAAACGCGTCCCAGGAAACTTTCCCCTAACTCTATCCCTTTAGGGGTGACATTAATCCCCCCCTATCATCGAAGTCCCATTTGCACAAACTAATCATACGTACGTAAAACGTATAAATCCCTAAACAGCTGCTAATCCCTCCAAACTTACCTCCCTCTCCTCGATAAAGCCATTAGGGGTGGGGGGGGTGAACAGTGGAATCAGGGGTGGCTTTTAAACTCGCCCTATACAGTTTTGGGGGTAGGGGGTAGTGTGATGTACATGGTGATACGGAATGCGTGGAAAACATTTAATCATTCGAAAACAGTTTTGTATCTCCCCCCGTACTTACATCCCCTTTAACCTTTACACCCTGCGTTTCCCATTTGAAGGTTTTAAATAGTCGTTTGAATACATTTCACTGCCAAATCGGCTTCGGGGGTGGAAACTTTGAGTTTCGTCGACCAACCCCTAAAATGGATCGTCCCGTGTGGGGGGGAGAGGGTGAGTTTTGCGGATCATCGGCTATTTAAATGTGTTAGTTACGTATGATTAGATTTTGTAGTTTTGTGAGATAAGTGGTGGATTAACCCTTAATTAGGGCAGATGGGGGAGGGGGTTGAAATTTGATTTAAGAGATTTCACGGGGGATTTCGTCGTGCAACTCGCAAAATTCACGTTTCCTAGATTTTGCTGAAACACTCGTGAAACTCCCACTCGATGTGCTTCACGTTTCTCTTTCATGAAACGTACGAGATTTATATTTTTTTTCTGGTAGAGATCTGATTGGATTCCTGTTATTTCTGGAAATAACCTTATCGTCTGTGTTGTATTTTTTTTTTTTAATTAAAAGAGAGAGACTAATATCGCGGGCCGCGATGATAAATGTGCTTAATTCGATGCGACTAGATAGGCAGATGGTGGGGATATATTCGTAACGAAAAAAAGGGGGGGAGACGATTAAATCTTGTGGGTTTAGCTGTAATCGCACGTGCCGAGGGGAATTTTCGATCTGGACGGGATATCTCGTGTAAAAATACGTGGAAATGTAACGGAAATAACTGGGATGAGTTTCGGGTCGATTGAAGCACTTTTGAAGGTTTTATGGTATTTTCTTATAATCGAAAACTTTGGTCCTTCCAGACGGTCTACGTTAAGTTGCGAAATTTCCTTAATTATTGAGATATGTTAATGAAACTTTGTACGATAATGAAGCACTTCATGTGAAACTACACTGGTAAATTTCAATTCAATTGAAGCACTTTTGAAGATTTTATGACATTTCCTTCAAATCGAAATTTTTGGTCCTTTCAGACATTCCACGTCAAGTGGTGAAATATCCTTAATTATTGAGATATATTAATGAAACTTTGTACAATAATGAAGCACTTAATGCGAAACTTAAATGACAAATTTTAATTAAATCGAAGCACTTTTGAAGATTTGATGACATTTTCTTCTAATCGAAAACTTTGGTCCTTCCAGGCGGTCCACGTCAAGTGGCGAAATTTCCTTAATTATTGAGATATATTGATGAAACTTTGTACAATAATGAAGCACATGATATGAAACTACACTGTCAAATTTAAATTAAATTGAAGCACTTTTGAAGGTTTTATGGTATTTTCTTCAAATCGGAAACTTTGGTCCTTCCATGCGGTCCACGTCAAGTAGCGAAATTTCTTTAGTTATTGAGATATATTAATGAAACTTCGTACAATAATAAAGCACTTCATGTGAAACTACACTGGTAAATTTAAATTAAATTGAAACACTTTTGAAGATTTGATGACATTTTCTTCTAATCGAAAACTTTAGTAATTCCAGACGTTCCACGTTAAGTAGCGAAATTTCCTTAATTACTGAGATATGTTAACGAAACTTCGTACAGTAATGAAGCACTTCATGTAAAACTTCACTGTCAAATTTCAATTAAACTGAAGCACTTTTGAAGGCTTTATGGTATTTTCTTCAAATCGAAAACTTTGGTCCTTCCAGGCGGTCCACGTCAAATGACGAAATTTCCTTAATTATTGAGATATATTAATGAAACTCTGTACAATAATAAAGCACTTTATGTGAAACTCCACTGGCAAATTTCAATTAAATTGAAGCACTTTTGAAGATTTTATGACATTTTCTTGAAATAGAAATTTTCGGTCCTTCCAGACGTTCCACGTCAAGTGGCGATATTTCCTTATATATTGAGATATATTAATGAAACTTTGTACAATAATGAAGCACTTCATGTGAAACTACACTGGTAAATTTCAATTCAGTTGAAGCACTTTTGAAGATTTGATGACATTTTCTTCTAATCGAAAACTTTGGTAATTCCAGACGTTCCACGTTAAGTGGCGAAATTTCATTAATTATTGAGATATATTAATGAAATTTTGTACAATAATGAAGCACTTCATGAGAAACTACACTGGTAAATTTCAATTAAATTAAAGCACATTTGAAGATTTTATGACATTTTCTTGAAATCGAAATTTTTGGTCCTTCCAGACGTTCCACGTCAAGTGGCGAAATTTCCTTATTTATTGAGATATATTAATGAAACTTTGTACAATAATGAAGCACTTCATGTGAAACTACACTGGCAAATTTGAATTAAATTAAAGCACTTTTGAAGATTTCATAACATTTTCTTCTAATCGAAATTTTTGGTCCTTCCAGATGGTCCACGTCAAGTGGCGAAATTTCCTTAATTATTGAGATATGTTAATGACACTTCGTACAATAATGAAGCACTTCATGTAAAACTCCACCGTCAAATTTTAATTAAATTGAAGCACTTTTGAAGGTTTTATGGTATTTTCTTCAAATCGGAAACTTTGGTCCTTCCAGTCCACGTCAAGTGGCGAAATTTCCCTAATTATTGAAATATATCAATGAAATTTTGTATAATAATGAAGCACTTCATGTGAAACTCCACTGAAAAATTTCAATTAAATTGAAGCACTTTTGAAGATTTGATGACATATTCTTCTAATCGAAAACCTTGGTAATTCCAGACGTTCCACGTTAAGTACCGAAATTTCCTTAATTACTGAGATATGTTAATGAAACTTTGTACAATAATAAAGCACTTCATATAAAACTCCACTGTCAAATTTCAATTAAATTGAAGCACTTTTGAAGATTTTATGACATTTTGTTTCAATCGAAAACTTTGGTCCTTCCAGACGTTCCACGTTAAGTAGCGAAATTTCCTTAATTATTGAGATATGTTAATGAAACTTTGTACGATAATGAAGCACTTCATGTGAAACTACAATGGTAAATTTCAATTAAATTGAAGCACTTTTGAAGATTCTATGACATTTTCTTCTAATCGAAATTTTGATAATTCCAGACGTTCCACCTCAAGTGGCAAAATTTCCTTAATTATTGAGATGCATTAATGAAACTTTGTACAATAATGAAGCACTTCATGTGAAACTACACTGGTAAATTTCAATTAAATTGAAGCACTTTTGAAGATTTTATGACATTTTCTTCTAATCGAAATTTTTGGTCCTTCCAGATGTTCCACATCAAGTAGTGAAATTTCTTTAATTATTGAGATATATTAATGAAACTTTGTATAATAATGAAGCACTTCATGTGAAACTTCACTGGTAAATTTCAATTAAACTGAAGCACTTTTGAAGGTTTTATGGTATTTTCTTCAAATCGAAATTTTCGGTCCTTCCAGACGTTCCACGTCAAGTGGCGAAATTTCTTTAATTATTGAGATATATTAATGAAACTTTGTACAATAATGAAGCACTTCATGTAAAACTCCACTGTCAAATTTCAATTAAATTGAAGCACTTTTGAAGGTTTTATGGTATTTTCTTTCAATCGAAAACTTTGGTCCTTCCAGACGTTCCACGTTAAGTAGCGAAATTTCCTTAATTATTGAGATATATTAATGGAACTCTGTACGATAATAAAGCACTTCATGTGAAACTGTACTGTCAAATTTGAACTAAATTGCAGCACTTTTGAAGATTTTATGACATTTTCTTCTAATCAAAAACTTTGGTCCTTCCAGGCGTTTTAAGTCAAGTTGCGAAATTTCCTTGATTATTGAGATATATTAATGAAACTTTGTACAATAATCAAGCACTTCATGTGAAACTACAGTGGCAAATTTGAACTAAATTGAAGCACTTTTGAAGATTTGATAATATTTTCTTCTAAACGTAATTTGTGGTGTTTCCAGACTTTCCACGTCAAGTGGCGAAATTTCCTTAATTATTGAGATATATTAATAAAATTTTGTACAATAATGAAGCACTTCATGTGAAACTACAATGGTAAATTTCAATTAAATCTAAGCACTTTTGAAGATTTCATGACATTTTCTTTCAATCGAAAACTTTGGTCCTTCCAGACGTTCCACCTCAAGTGGTGAAATTTCTTTAATTATTGAGATATATTAGTGAAACTTTGTATAGAACTGAAGCACTTCATGTAAAACTTCACTGGCAAATTTGAACTGAATTGAAGCACTTTTGAAGATTTGAGGACATTTTCTTCTAATCGAAAACTTTGATAATTCCAGACGTTCCACCTCAAGTGGCAAAATTTCCTTAATTATTGAGATACATTAATGAAACTTTGTACAATAATGAAGCACTTCATGTGAAACTACACTGGTAAATTTCAATTAAATTTAAGCACTTTTGAAGATTTGATGACATTTTCTTCTAATCGAAAACTTTGGTAATTCCAGACGTTCCACGTTAAGTAGCGAAATTTCTTTAATTAGTGAGATATGTTAAGGAAACTTCGTACAATAATGAAGCACTTCATGTGAAACTACACTGGCAAATTTCAATTAAATTGAAGCACTTTTGAAGATTTTATGACATTTTCTTGAAATCAAAAACTTTGGTCCTTCCAGACGTTCCACGTTAAGTAGCGAAATTTCCTTAATTACTGAGATATGTTAACGAAACTTCGTACAATAATGAAGTACTTCATTTGAAACTACACTGGCAAATTTCTATTAAATTGAAGCACTTTTGAAGATTTGATGACATTTCTTCAAACCGAAATTTTCGGTCCTTCCAGACGTTCCACGTCAAGTGGCGAAATTTCCTTAATTATTGAGATATATTAATGAAACTTTGTACAATAATGAAGCACTTCATGTGAAACTCCACTGTCAAATTTCTATTAAATTGAAGCACTTTTGAAGATTTGATGACATTTCTTCAAACCGAAATTTTCGGTCCTTCCAGACGTTCCACGTCAAGTGGCGAAATTTCCTTAATTATTGAGATATATTAATGAAACTTTGTACAATAATGAAGCACTTCATGTGAAACTCCACTGTCAAATTTCTATTAAATTGAAGCACTTTTGAAGATTTGATGACATTTCCTTCAAATCGAAAACTTTGGTAATTCCAGACGTTCACGTTAAGTAGCGAAATTTCCTTAATTACTGAGATATGTTAATGAAACTTTGTACAATAATGAAGCACTTCATGCGAAACTCCACTGTAAAATTTCAATCAAATTGAAGCATTTTTGAAGGTTTTATGGTATTTTCTTCAAATCGAAAACTTTGGTCCTTCCAGGCGTTCCACGTCAAGTGGCGAAATTTCCTTAATTTTGGAGATATATTAATGAAACTTTGTATGATATTGAAGCACTTCATGTGAAACTGCACTAGTAAATTTCAATTAAATTATAGAATTTTTGAAGATATAATGACATTTTCTTCTAATTGAAATTTTTGGTCCTTCCAGACGTTCCACCTCAAGTGGCGAAATATCCTTAATTATTGAGATACATTAATGAAACTTTGTACGTTAATGAAGCGCTTCATGTGAAACTTCACTGGTAAATTTCAATTAAATTGAAGCACTTTTGAAGGTTTTATGGTATTTTCTTCAAATCGGAAACTTTGGTCCTTCCAGGCGATCCACGTAAAGTAGCGAAATTTCCCTAATTATTGAAATATATTAATGAAACTTTGTACAATAATGAAGCACATGATATGAAACTACACTGGTAAATTTCAATTTAATTGAAGCACTTTTGAAGATTTTATGACATTTTCTTATAATCATAAACAGACATTTCACTTTAAGTAGCATAAATTTCAGGATTATTGAAATATCTTAACAAATCTTTAGAAAGTAATGAAGTACTTCATGCTAAACCGTATGGGTAAGTTCCAATTAAATCTAATAAGTTTTGGAGATTTTATGGTATTTTTTACATACAAATATTTTGAGTTTTCATGTGGTTCCATTTATTCACTCGAATCGTCCATAATTTTAAACAAAAACGTATCGAAATTTCGTAGACAATCAACACATTTCATGCTTAATAAAACGGGCGAGTTCCAATCAAATCCACCGAATAATATTTTTTTTATCGACGACTATTATTAAATCCGAACGGACTTAATCACAATATATCGAGCTTTGATAAACTAATGAAGCGTATCAATCTAACTACAATTCCCGGTAAAGTTCCACGTACAAAAAAAAAATAAACACCTCCATCGACGAATTAATGCCGGACAAAGCGTACACGTTCCTAAATTTTCCGGAAAATTATGATCGATTGATTATAACACTCGTTTAACAAACACACTGATTATTCCACACGTACGACGTGCCCAAATTAGAGGACTTCAGTCCGGAAAATTCGGGAAAATCTATCGAAAAGCACGTCAAATAATTGGATTATTAAAAACGTGGGACAGCGTACGTGTACGGAACAGCAGAAAGTTACCGGAAGATACAAATCCACGGAACACCAGTAGAAGTTTCCGGATATACAAAACCATGGGACAGCATATGTGCAAGGAACAGCAGAAGTTTCCGGATATAAAACCATGGGACAGCAGAAGTTTCGGAGGATACAAAACCATGGGACAGCATATGTGCATGGAACAGAAGAAGTTTCCTGAAATACAAAACCACGGAACACCAGATTTTCGGAGGATGCAAAACCATGGAACAGCATGCGTGCTTGGAACGACAGAAGTTTCGGAGAATACAAAACCATGGAACAGCATACGTGCACGGAACGACAGAAGTATCTAATTACGATAAACCTTCGAGACGCGATACTGATCGCCGGAATTATCGATAGTTATCGAACGATCAATAAACGTCGATACCGTCACTCCCGTCGCGTACCGCCGTTAACGTGACGGACGAAAACACGGAGAACGTGTACGAAAACAAGTCCGCACCTCTAAAATTAACCAGAGGCTTGTTTGTTTGGAGGATATCGACTTTTACGAGCGGCCCGAATCGACGCCGGTATCGATCTTTTATCGATATCGCGATTTTTAATCGCGATTTAAGCTCCCTCATAAAAGAGGCAGTTCGCTTAAATATTTAATCGGACAGTTCGTAAATCGTGATACTTTCGAGACTGTCTGATCCGAAATATCGTATCTCGTTTAGTATCGAAGGTGGCGGGGGAGTTTTATGTAAACCCGGTAAAACCAAATTTTACGCTCTATAAGTAGGTATATCTGGATTAATACCGTAATAATAGCCATAAAATTTCATACTCTTCAAAAGGCACTCATCGGAATTACACCGCTCGGAATCAACAACCGGAAAACTACCCCTCAACCACCCCCTCCCCCACATACACACACACACCCATCTCCCACTTTCTCATAACCATAAAACCCAACCCTTATTACGGAAAGATCGATCGTCCGGATCTCCATACTCCAGATCCGATCACGGGCACGTATTGTAGTGTAATACTAACACTCCCCCCACCCCCGATCTCCTCCCTCTCCCCCGGGAGTGGGAGGCAATTTCAGGGGAAAGCGCTTAAACCGAGTTTATCGAAAATGATCTCCGATTTACGTCGAGAGGATTTTCTTAATTTCGGCCCCCACCTTTTGTCGTTCCCGAAGGGAGAGGGGGCGAGGGGAGGAGGGAGGCAATTAAAAGTGCGATGAGCCCGAATGGAGATCTGATTCGGAGGCGAAAAGTCTAATTGGGTGACGCGGTTTAACTCGAATTGTCGTAACTCGAGAACTCCTTTCGGTGGGGAGTTGAGACGATGGGAACTTCCGTTGGGCATCGAGGCGTGTGATGCTGTGGAGTTTCGTTCGGGGAGCGAGGTATCGGGAGACTCGTTAGGAATGTTTGAAGTTGAAGTTGGAAAAATTTTCCAGGGAAAAGTGGTGTGATGTGGCATAATTGGAGAGAACTCCTAAACTCCAAGAAGTTGAAACTTTATGAATTATTAGAAGATATAATGATGAACAATCCTGAGGAGTTTTGTCGGTATCAAATGCCTAGCAGTGCTTTTACGAATTTTCGTGCTTGCAAAATTTCTTAGAAAAAGTGACACGCGGTAATATAATTGGCTGTAACTTCTAAACCTGCTCTGCTGAGAAGTTAAAAGTCTAAAACTTTGACAAAACATAACAACAAACAATCTGGAGTAGTTTTGTCAATATTGAATTACCATTAGTATTTTTACAAATTTTTGAATTTTAAGTTACGAAAATTTCTAGGGAAAAGTGTCCTGTTGTGGCCTAATTGGACAAAACTCCTAAACTCCAATGAGTTGAGACTTTCCGAAATCTTACACAATATGCTAATAAACTATTTTGTGCAGTTTTGTCGGTATTGAAGGTCCGGTGTTGTTTTTACGAATTTTCGTACTTGAAGTTAGCAAAAATTTCCCAGAAAAAGTGACACGTGGTGATATAACTGGCTGCAACTTCTAAACCCGCTCAGCAAAGGAGTTAAAACTCTACAAACAACATCAAAACATAACAACAAACAATGTCGAGTACTATTGTCGATATTAAATTACTATTAGTGTTTTTACAAATTTTTAAATTTTAGGTTACCGAAAATTCTAGGGAAAAGCGTCTTGTGGTGGCATAATTGGACAGAACTCCTAAACTCCAATGAGTTGAAACTTTTCGAACTTTTACACAATATATTAATAAACTATTTTCTGGAGTTTTGTGGTTATTACAGGTCTGGTCGTGCTTTTACGAATTTTTGTACTTGAAGTTAGCGAAATTTCCCAGAAAAAGTGACACGTGGTAGTATAATTGGCTGCAACTTCTAAACCCGCTCAGCCAAGGAGTTAAAACTCTACAAACAACGACAAAATATAACAACAAATAACGTCGAGTAGTTTTGTCGATACTACATTAACATTAGTATTTTTACAAATTTTTGAATTTTGAGTTCTGACAATTTCTAGGGAAAAGTGTTCTGTTGTGGCATAATTGGACAGAACTCCTAAACTCCAATGAGTTGAAACTTCCCGAAATTGTACACAATATGCTAATAAACTATTTTGTGGAGTTTTGTCGGTATTAAAGGTCTGGTCGCGCTTTTACGAATTTTCGTACTTGAAGTTAGCGAAATTTCCCAGAAAAAGTGACACGTGGTAATATAATTGGCTGCAACTTCTAAACCCGCTGAGCCAGGAAGTTAAAACTCTACAAACTTAGACAAAACATTACTACAAACAATTTCGAGTAGTTTTGTCAATATTGAATTAACATTAGTATTTTTACAAATTTTTGAATTTTAAGTTTTGAAAATTTCTAGGGTAAAGTGTCCTGTGGTGGCATAATTGGACAAAACTCCTAAACTCCAGTGAGTTGAGACTTTCCGAAATCTTACACAATATGCTAATAAACTATTTTGTGGAGTTTTGTCGTTATTAAACGTCTGGTTGTGCTTTTACGAATTTTCGTACTTGAAGTTAGCAAAATTTCCTAGAAAAAGTGACACTTGGTAATATAATTGGCTGCAACTTCTAAACCCGCTCAGCCAGGGAGTTAAAACTCCACAAACAACGACAAACCATAACAACCAATAATGTAGTGTAGTTTTGTCAATATCAAACTCCTATTAGATAATTTACAACATTTTAAATTAACGTTACGAAAATTTCTAGGGAAAAGCGTCTTGTGGTGGCATAATTGGACAGAACTCCTAAACTCCAATGAGTTGAAACTTTTCGAACTTTTACACAATATATTAATAAACTATTTTCTGGAGTTTTGTGGTTATTACAGGTCTGGTCGTGCTTTTACGAATTTTTGTACTTGAAGTTAGCAAAATTTCCCAGAAAAAGTGACACTTGGTAATATAATTGGCTGCAACTTCTAAACCCGCTCAGCCACGAAGCTAAAACTCTACAAACACCGACAAAACATAACAACAAACAATCTCAAGTAGTTTTGTCGATATTGAATCACCGTTAGTATTTTTACAAATTTTTCATTTTTAAGTTACGAAAATTTCTAGGGAAAAATGTCCTGTTGTGGCTTAATTGGACAGAACTCCTAAACTCCAATGAGTTGAAACTTTTCGAACTTTTACACAATATATTAATAAACTATTTTCTGGAGTTTTGTGGTTGTTTAAGGTCTGGTCGTGCTTTTACGAATTTTCGTACTTGAAGTTAGCAAAATTTCCCAGAAAAAGTGACACGTGGTGATATAATTGGCTGTAACTTCTAAACCCGCTCAGCCAGGTAGTTAAAACTCTACAAACTCTGTCAAAACATACCAACAAATAATGTCGAGTAGTTTTGTCAATACTAAATTAACATTAGTATTTTTACAAATTTTTGAATTTTAAGTTCTGAAAATTTCTAGGGAAAAGTGTTCTGTTGTGGCATAATTGGACAGAACTCCTAAACTCCAATGAGTTGAAACTTCCCTAATTTTTACACAATATGCTAATAAACTGTTTTGTGGAGTTTTGTCGTTATTAAACGTCTGGTCGTGCTTTTACGAATTTTCGTACTTGAAGTTTGCCTAATTTCCAAGAAAAAGTGACACTTGGTAATATAATTGGCTGCAACTTCTAAACCCGCTCAGCCAAGGAGTTAAAACTCTACAAACAACGTCAGAACATAACAACAAGCAATGTCGAGTAGTATTGTCGATATTAAATTACTATTAGTATTTTTACAAATTTTTGAATTTTAAGTTCTGAAAATTTCTAGGGAAAAGTGTTGTGTTGTGGCATAATTGGACAAAACTCCTAACCTCCAATGAGTTGAAACTTCCTGAAATTTTACGCGATATGTTAATAAACTATTTTGTGAAGTTTTGTCGGTATTAAAGGTCTGGTCGTGCTTTTACGAATTTTCGTACTTGAAGTTAGCAAAAGTTTACCAGAAAAAGTGACACGTGGTGATATAATTGGCTGCAACTTCTAAACCCGCTGAGCCAGGAAGTTAAAACTGTACAAACTTAGACAAAACATAACAACAAATAACGTCGAGTAGTATTGTCGATATTAAATTACTATTAGTATTTTTACAAATTTTTAAATTTTAGGTTACCAAAAATTCTAGGGAAAAGTGTCCTGTTGTGGCATAATTGGACAGAACTCATAAACTCCAGTGAGTTGAAACTTTCCGAAATCTCACACAATATGCTAATAAACTATTTTGTGGAGTTTTGTCGGTATTAAATGTCTGGTCGCGCTTTTACGAATTTTCGTACTTGAAGTTAGCGAAATTTCCCAGAAAAAGTGACACGTGGTAGTATAATTGGCTGCAACTTCTAAACCCGCTAAGCCAGGAAGTTATAACTCTACAAACACCGAGAAAACATAACAACAAATAACGTCGAGTAGTATTGTAAACATTAAATTACTATTAGTATTTTTACGAATTTTTAAATTTTACGTTACGAAAAATTCTAGGGAAAAGTGACATGTAGTGGCATAATTGGACAGAACTCCTAAACTCCAATGAGTTGAAACTTCCCGAAATTTTACACAATATGTTAATAAACTATTTTGTGGAGTTTTGTCGGTATTAAAGGTCTGGTCGCGCTTTTACGAGTTTTCGTACTTGAAGTTAGCAAAAGTTTACCAGAAAATGTGACACGTGGTGATATAATTGGCTGCAACTTCTAAACCTGTTTAGCCAAGAAGTTAAAACTCTACAAACAACGACAAAACATAACAACCAATAATGTCGAGTAGTTTTGTCAATACTAAATTAACATTAGTATTTTTACAAATTTTTGAATATCAAGTTACGAAAAATTTCTTAAGCATAGTAATACTTAACTACATAATAGACCAGAACTTCTCAACTCTTTTACCTAACAAGTTGAAACTCTTCAAATTTCTACAAAACGTTACAACACACAATTTTAAAGAGTTTCGTCAATGCTGTTCTTAAACTGTGCTTGTGCCTAATATTTACAAACATGTAGACCATTCCATTTTTTATTTAAAGTCTCACTAACTCGACCATATTTCTGAAACTACTTTTAAAATCTCGTTGAAACTCCGTCACGTTGTCAGTAGTATATTCCTGAAGCATTGGATAGAGTTTCAGTAAAATCGTACTGTTACTTAAATTTTTTTAAATTTTCGTATCTCACGTCGTTTTCATTTCTGCCTTAGTGTTACTAATATGACCATATTCCTGAAGCTACTTGCGAAATAGATTTGAATCTTAGTCATATCGTAGATAATACACTCCAGAAACAACGGTAAGTGTTTCAGTAAAATCTTACTAACGACTAAATTTTATGAATTATTTAATCTATCGACAATGATATTTGTAACTTTTACTGACTTAACATATTTCCGAAACTACTCGTACTAGTGTAGTTTCATTGAAATTTGGTTGTGCCGTTGTTGAGGCCTTACAAAGTGACAAAAAAGAGTTTCAGGAGAAATTGAAATCCAGTAATTTTTTTGAGAATTTAAAAGTGTCGATATTTCCAATACTACCTGGTGTTACAGTTTCGTCGGCATCACTTCTGAATCTCCTCCTGAAACTCATTGCAACTACGTCACATTATAGAGAGAACTTCATTGAAGCTACCGAGATGAATTCTATTCCATAACATTCCATATATGTTAGCGCAGAGGGTATTTGGGCGTTCAAATCCCGGAAAACGTATATCTGTGTGTACGTACCCGAGCATTCCGAAACTATGATTGATATATACGTGAGTGTATTGTTTCGTTTTACGTGTCTGTGTGCACATCGAATTTTACAGATGGATCGTCGCCGCGTCGCTCGGCGATTAACCGGAAAACCGTACGAATCGATTGTCCGGCTCTGACCAATACCGAGACGTAATCGAGATTTTTACGATTAGTTATTAAAAGTCCCGATCGATGAAACGGAACGCTCCGCGACCAGCAAACCGCGTTATAATTAGCAACTCCGCAGGAGCGGACCCGTGAGACCTTCAGGACGAGAAACAGCCGTCGCCGGAGGAACGTGGCGACGTGAGGAGAAAGGTGGTGTGATTTCCGACGTGTCCGCGAAAAAATCACCAAAATCCGTCGAGAAACGACGGAGCTACGAGCGTTCGAAGTTGCCACGTCGACGATCCAAGATGGCCGCCGTGACCTTGAGACGACACAAAAACTCCCGTAACTCGCTCGGTATTGGTCGTAGCGAGTCGGTTCCGGTGTCGTTCGGTAGGTAATCCGATCGCCTTTCCGACGTAACGAGCGTCGACGTCCTAATCGAATTCGTCTCGAACATATCACGCCAACAACACACTCTCACACGAATTGTGTGCTCGCACACAATTCCCACACACACACACACCCACATTCCTAACTACACTCCCCTAAACACACATACACACACGTACAGCGATGTAGACAAATTAAATTAAACCTGCGTGGATAGATCGAGGGGAGATTCAGATTTGAGGTAAAATGGAGCCGGAGAGGACGGTCTGTTTGGTATGTACACAAAGACGATTGTGTGTGTGTGTATTCTCAGGTTAAAAGGGAATTACAAGTCTACTCCGTACGCACAAACAATATATGTTACGTTCCATTAGTTAGACGCGTGATAAGAAAACAAAATGCTCGTCTGATGTGGAATCGAAATTTAACGTTGATAACCGAGATAACAATCGTGAAAGGGAGAGTGAGAAGGGAGGTCGGGTGAGGGTCGTGGGAGTTGTTTTCGTATGTTTTCTTTTTTTTTTAGGGGTAGAAATGACTAAAAGCTTTAGTGGAGAAATATATATTACTCAGGTATTACGCTGATATGAAAACAAACTTTGTTGTTGTTATTCTCGTTGTGTAATGGATATCGTCACGTCAACGCCACTGAAAAGTCAATTTATAAAATTATCTTACTTTGAATTTAACAAATGGCCGGTAGGGTATGAAGTAAAGTCTGATATGGGAGGAAGTTGAGGTTCGAGTTGATAAATCGTAGACTAAGGAATTCAGTAAGTAACTAAGTAACTTCAAAACTCTATTGAACTCAAGAAGTTTAAACTCCGTGCAATTTCAGACACGAAAGTACAACGAAGAAACTCCCGTAACTCCGAATGGTATTCTTGAAATTTCACGCCCACCTAGATCTGTCCATTACACACACACACACACATATACACATAAACACCGTTATTGTACGTTATATCGATTTTATGGCGTGCGTCGGATGAAATATGACGTTTAACGGTTCCATTAACGTCTGATTAAGCCGTTCATCAATCTTAGACTCTATACGGTGACTGTGTATGTGCGGTGTGTGTGTATGTGACAAAAATCGTTAGCGAAAAAAAGGTTTGAATGATGACTTCCACGCTTTTTACGCGCTCCAGTTAATTCTGAACCGACGAAAAATTCTCGCCTTCCGCCCTAGATTAATGATGGCGGTAAAGAACGGAATTCGAAGGTAAAACGCTGCTAACTTAGTCCTCGACTCGCTACGATGGATAGTAAGCGAGCCATGAAGGGTTTTTTCGGAGGTTTAAAGGGTGTTTTAGTAATTCTACCCTTGGAGCTCTCCAAAACAGTCGTAATGGTCGAAATCCGGTCGAAATCGGCCGATAAACAGCGCCGTTATCCCTTCCCGAAAAAAATCCAAGATGGCCGCCGTGACCTTGACACCTTAAATCGCCCGTAGCTCGTTTGCTATAGCTCGCAGAGAAGTGGGGGAGGTGTCGTTTTGACAGTCGTACCTGTCACTTTCGACCTGTCATTACAGACCTTGATGCATACCTTAGACGTCTACTTTAAACGTCGGACTCTCATCACGTTCGAAATAGTAATCGGAACCGAGTAAGAGAAAGAGAGCCATCTCCGAAAGCCTAATAGATATTTTATCCAACGGTACCTCTATTAACTCAGTACGATGAGTGTTAATTAAAAGACACATAAAGATATTTTTTCAAGGTTTAAATGGTGTTTTTAGTAATTCTACCCTTGGGGCTCTCCAAAACAGTCGTAATGGTCGAAATCCGGTCGAAATCGGCCGGTAAACAGCGCCGTTATCCCTTCCCGGAAAAAATCCAAGATGGCCGCCGTGACCTTGAGACCTTAAATCACCCGTAGCTCGTTTCATATAGCTCGCAGAGAGGTGGGAGAGGTGTCATATTGACCGTCGTACCTGTCACTTTCGACCTATCATTACAGACCTTATTAATACCTTCGACGTCCACTTTAAACGCTGATTCTTCACGCTACTCTACGTTAAAAAAAATGGAATTGAGTGACAGAAAAGGAGATATTTCGGAAAGCCTAATAGATATTTTATTCAACGGTACCTCTATCAACTCACCTCGATGAGTGTTAATCGACACATGAAGGTTTTTTCCAAGGTTTAAAGGGTGTTTTTAGTAATACTACCCTTGGAGCTCCCCAAAACAGTCGTAATGGTCGAAATCCGGTCGAAATCGACCGGTAAACAGCGCCGTTATCCCTTCCCGAAAAAAATCCAAGATGGCCGACGTGACCTTGAGACCTTAAATCGCCCGTATCTCGTTTGCTATAGCTCGCAGAGAGGTGGCACAGGTGTCGTTTTGACAGTCGTACCTGTCACTTTAGACCTATCAATACAGACCTTATTAATACCTTCGACGTCCACTTTAAACGTCGGACTCTCGTTACGTTCGAAATAGTCACCGGAACCGAGTAAGAGAAAGAGAGCCATCTCCGAAAGCCTAATAGATATTTTATTCAACGGTATCTCTATCGACTCACTACGATGAGTGTTAGGCGATACATGAAGGATTTTTGTAGTTATTTTTCGGGAGTTACCACTGGAGCTCCCCAAAACAGTCGTAATGGTCGAAATCCGGTCGAAATCGGCCGGAAAACAGCGCCGTTATCCCTTCTCGAAAAAAATCCAAGATGGCCGCCGTGACCTTGAGAACTTAAATCGTCCGTAGCTCGTTTGCTATAGCTCGCAGAGAGGTGAGACAGGTGTCGTTTTGACAGTCGTCCCTGTCGCTTTCCATCTACCATTACAGACCTTATTAATACCTTCGACGTCCACTTTAAACGTCGGACTCTCGTTACGTTCGAAATAGTCACCGGAACCGAGTAAGAGAAAGAGAGCCATCTCCGAAAGCCTAATAGATATTTTATTCAACGGTACCTCTATCGACTCACTACGATGAGTGTTAGGCGATACATGAAGGATTTTTGTAGTCATTTTTTGGAAGTTACGCTTGGAGCTCGCCCTGATAGTCGTAATGGTCGAAATCCGGTCGAAATCGACCGGTAAACACCGCCGTTATCCCTTCCCGAAATAAAATCCAAGATGGCCGCCGTGACCTTGAAAACTTAAATCGGCCATAACTTATTTGCTATAGCTCGCAGAGAGGTGGGTGAGGTGTCGTTTTGACAGTCGTACCTGTCACTTTCGACCTGTCATTACAGACCTTATTAATACCTTCGACGTACACTTTAAACGCTGTACTCTCTTCACGCCACTCTACTTTCGAAAAAGTAACCGGAACCGAGTGGGAGAAAGAGAGAGACGTTTCCGAAAGCCTAATACATCTTTTATTCATATTCTCGCGAATTATAATTGAACGGGTCGGAGGGGGTGGGGACCGGAGGGTCGTAAATCTAAAAGTCTGGTCGTGGAAATAAAAAAAAAAAGAGAGAATTGATGGCGTTTGTATGTCAAAGTGCGTGCGTGCGTGTATGTGTGAGAGAGAGAGAGAGAGAGAAATTGTAAATTTGTCACCGAATGAATAAAAGCTAGGAGAGGGAGAAAAAGAGTGGTGGGGTGGGTGGGGGGTGGGGGGTTGTAGTTGTGGTAGGGGGTGGACGTATTTTTTCGATCGGAAACGTTAAAATTTTTTATCCCGTCGACACCGAGAAGCCCTTTTTCGTACCGTTCGTGTTTTTCTCTCTCTCCTGCGCGTTATTACAAATTTTTGCGAGGCTTCCGACGATCGAATCCGACTGTTATTAGGTCGAGTAGGATTTTTTTTCAGTTATTCCGGAATGGACGGTCGGGGAGTGTATGGCATTTCCCGAAAATATGTTGTGTTAGCTTTCAAACGATCATTTTGGTATTTCGCTAGGACTGCCATTAATGGAGCTACAGGGTAACGAATGAGGAAGTGTCTTTTTTTCTGACAGTTCGGACATGACGTTCCATATCACGCGCAATTTTAAAGTTATCAACATCAAACCTTAAAGTTATTTTAATAGAACTATATTATAATGCCGTAGAAAGTTTTATGAAAATTTCAGGTTCGGTAATTTTTTTAAAAATTTTTGTAAATTTTGACAGCCCCAATCACACACAACATTTTAACCTTGGCATCGAACAAACCTCCGTATCTCAAAAACTTTTTGAGATACGAATCTGAAATTTTACCACGATAATAATGAAGTCATAAACTTATAATTCCGTGAATTTCAGTTTCAACTGTACATTCGGTAATTTTTTACCGAATTTCAAACATACTTGGATTGAAAATTTCTGCCAGTTCGGACATAACGTTCCATATCTCGCGCAATTTTAAAGTTACGAACCTGAAACCTTACAGTTATCTTAATGGAACTATATCACAATTCCGTAAAAAGTTTTATGAAAATCTCACGTTCGGTAATTTTTTGAAAAATTTTGGAAATTTTGACAGCCCCAATCACACACAACATTTTAACCTTGGCATCGAACAAACCTCCGTATCTCAAAAAGTTTTTGAGATACAAATCTGAAATTTTACCACAATAATAACGAAATTATAAACTTATAACTTCGGTAAATTTTAGTTTCAACTGTACATTCGGTAATTTTTTACCGAATTTCAAACATACTTCGAATGAAAATTTTTGCCAGTTTGGACATGACGTCCCATATCTCGCGCAATTTTAAAGTTACGAACCTGAAACTTTAAGGTTATCTTAACAGAACTATATTATAATTCCGTAGAAAGTTTTATGAAAATTTCAGGTTCGGTAATTTTTTTAAAATTTTTTGTAAATTTTGACAGCCCCAATCACACACAACATTTTAACCTTGGCATCGAACAAACCTCCGTATCTCAAAACCTTTTTGAGATACGAATCTGAAATTTTACCACAATAATAATGAAGTTATAAACTTATAATTCCGTGAATTTCAGTTTCAACTGTACATTCTGTAATTTTTTACCGAATTTCAAATATACATCGATTGAAAATTTTTGCCAGTTCGGACATGACGTTCCATATCTCGCGCAATTTTAAAGTTACGAACCTGAAACCTTACAGTTATCTTAATGGAACTATATCACAATTCCGTAAAAAGTTTTATGAAAATCTCACGTTCGGTAATTTTTTTAAAAAGTTTTGTAAATTTTGACAGCCCCAATCACACACAACATTTTAACCTTGGCATCGAACAAACCTCCGTATCTCAAAAACTTTTTGAGATACGAATCTGAAATTTTGCCACAATAATAACGAGATTATAAACTTATAACTTCGGTAAATTTTAGTCTCAACTGTACATTCGGTAATTTTTTACCGAATTTCAAACATACTTGGATTGAAAATTTCTTCCAGTTCGGACATAACGTTACATATCTCGCACACCTTTAAAGTTACAACTTTCAAATTTCGCGAGTTTCGTAACAAAACACAAATATATAAACCAATAAAGTTTTATCAAAATCGGACTTCTTAAGAATTTACGAAACATGTAATATTATAGTGTTTTGATCAATACGTTCAATTTGATTCGTTGTAACTTTTTTGAAAATTAGTCGATTTTGGAAATTTCTCTACCAACTGATAAAGGAAGTTTTGGTCTATAAGTGTGCCAAAAACCACAAGGAAGTTGTGTGTAATAACGAGCGTGTGGAGAGTTAAGTGTGAAACGTGAAAAGTTTCGAAACAACAACAAGATGAACTTCAGGTAACTCCCGGAGAACTTCACTGATTTCCACACTTCTTTCACCAGTGAATAAAGTAAACTTTATTGTACAACTCCAGAAAGTTTAATTGTGGTACTGTAACTAGTAGTTGATCTACAGGGTGTTAAGTTTTGCCACGTCATCGGAGCTCAACTCCGGGTAACTTCCGGAGAACTCCACCGATTCCCGCCCTTCTTCCATGAGTGCATTAAGTGAAGTTTGTTGTACAACTCCAGAAAGTTTAATTGTGGTACTGTAACTAGTAGTTGATCTACAGGGTGTTATGTTTTGCCACGTCACCGGAGCTCAACTCCGGGTATCTTCCGGGAAACTCCACCGATTTCAATGATTCCTCCGGAAGTTCATCGGGAACCTCCAGGAATAACAAGTCCCAAACTCGCAAATAACAATACCTCCCCTATTCCCCCCACCCCAGATTCCAGGCGATTTATCCCGCCCGTCAAAAAAAAACGGGAGAAAACCTGGAGAGAATAAGGGACGCGTCTGGATAATCGGATAAATTTAATATGAGGCGAAACACGACGTCAGTCCCGATAGTTCCCGGATCGAAACGTGAAATACGTTCGGAGAGGGAGAGAGCCCGTAGGAAATCCTGGATGTCTCGGTAAATATTCCAGATTTAATCTGGGCTGCCTGTTAAGAATGTGCGTGCCGGAATATTAAACGCGGTCTGGAGATATTCCCGGATCGACGAGGAGGGAAGAAGGGGGGGGTGGGGGTTTCCTGTGGGAGAAGGGGGGCGAAAAATCATTTTTCCCTCCTTTCCCGTGTTAAATCGTAATTCCGATCGGCCGCGGGAGTGAGACGTGAGGAGCCGACGTCGATTCTCGGGAGTTCGGGAGGAATTCCTGGATGAAATTTTAATGTCGCTTATTAGATGCGACGGGAATAAGTGAATTTCGTCGAGGCGTAATTCGGGTAATTTTTTAAGAATTTTTCGCTTTAGTCTAACTCGATTGAATAATCGGACGAGGCGGAGTTGGAGATCGGCGGAGTTGTGCCGAGGAATATCGGAGTCGATAATGTCCCCAGGAGTTTCGGCAAGAACTGAAAACCGTGTAGATTCTATGGTAATTACAGCGCTTCCATTAGACTAACTCAAATTGTAAAAAAACATTTCCCTTAAACGCTGGTGAAGGAAGTTCTGAAATGGGTGGAGTTTTCAGGGAGTTACAATACCATCAATTTCTTTTTCTTACCACCGCGACTGAACACCCTGTAGATCATTTACAGTGCTTCCATTAGACTTTCTGAACTTATAAAATAAAGTTCAGTATACACATTGGTAAAAGAAGTTCTGAAATGGAAGGAGTTATCTGGAAGTTACCTGTCATGCCATTTCCAGAATTTTTTTTTCTAACGACCGGAACTGAACACCTTGTAGATTATTTACTGATGACAGTGCTTCCATTAGACTTCTTGAAGTTATAAACTGAAGTTTCTTGTATACGCTGTTGAAAGAAGTTTTGAAGTAGATGGAGTTATCCGGGAGTTACTCCCTCATGCTTTTTCCAGAGATCTCTCTTTCTAACTACCGGGACAGAACACCCTGTAGACTATTTACTGACAGTGCTTCCACTAGACTTTCTGAAGTTATAAAATGAAGTTTCTTATACAGGATGGTAAAAGAAGTTCTGAAATGACTTTAGGCTTTCTGAAGGTATAAAAAGAAGTTTCCTGTGTAAGTTAGTAAAACAAGTATTTAAATAGATGAAATTTTCCGGGAGTTTTCCGCACGGTATTTTCAGAAATTTCTAACGAACGACACATATTGAGGACATGTTAGAATTTTTACGAATTTTTGAAAATGAAAGTTACGAAAATTACAGCGGAAACTTGATGTGTGGTGGTATAATTAACTATAACTTCTAAACCTCTTTAGGCAATAACTTGAAAGTATCCAAATTTCTGAAAAACATATCTGGGAATAGTCTGGTAAAATTTCGTTTATAGTGACGTCATATTAGAATTTTTACCAAATTTTGAAAATGGAAGTTACGAAAATTACATCGGAAATGTGATATGTGACGGTATAATTGACCATAACTTTTAAACTCCTTTAGCCAATAACTTCAAACTAACCAAATATCCGAAAAACATATTTGTAAACAATTTGGTAAAATTTCGTCAATACTGAGGACATATTAGAATTTTTACGAATTTTTGAAAATGAGAGCTACGAAAATTACATCGGAAACTTGATATGTGGCGGTATAATTGTCTATACCTTCTAAACTCCTTTAGGCAATAACTTGAAACTATCCAAATTTTTGAAAAACATATCTGGGAATAGTCTGGTAAAATTTCGTTCATATTGACGTCATATTAGAATTTTTACCAATTTTTGAAAATGAAAGTTACCAAAATTACATCGGAAATGTGACATGTGGCGGTATAATTGACCATAACTTCTACACTTCTTTAGCCAATAACTTCAAAATAACCAAATGTCTGAAAAACATATCTGTAAACAATCTGATGAAATTTCGTCCATATTGAGGTCATATTAGAATTTTTACGAATTTTTGAAAATGAAAGTTACGAAAATTACATCGGAAACTTGATATGTGGTGGTATAATTGTCCATAACTTCTAAACTCCTTTAGGCAATCACTTCAAACTATCCAAATTTCTGAAAAACATATCTGGGAATAGTCTGGTAAAATTTCGTTCATATTGACGTCATATTAGAATTTTTACCAATTTTTGAAAATGAAAGTTACCAAAATTACGTCGGAAATGCGACATGTGGCGGTATAATTGACCATAACTTCTAAACTCCTTTAGCCAATAACTTCAAACTAACCAAATATCTGAAAAACATATCTGTAAATAATGTGATGAAATTTTGTCTTTATTGAGGTCATATTAGAATTTTTACCAATTTTTGAAAATGAAAGTTACCAAAATTACATCGGAAATTTACGAAAATTACATCGGAAACTTGATATGTGGTGGTATAATTGTCCATAACTTCTAAACTCCTTTAGCCAATAACTTCAAACTATCCAAATGTCTGAAAAACATATCTGTAAACAATCTGGTAAAATTTCGTTCATATTGACGTTATATTAGAATTTTTACCAATTTTTGAAAATGAAAGTTACCAAAATTACATCGGAAATGTGACATGTGGCGGTATAATTGACCATAACTTCTAAACTCCTTTAGCCACTAACTTCAAACTAACCAAATGTCTGAAAAACATATCTGTAAACAATCTGGTGAAATTTCGTCCATATTGGGGTCATATTAAAATTTTTATGAATTTTTGAAAATGAAAGTTACGAACATTACATCGGAAACTTGATATGTGGTGGTATAATTGTCCATAACTTCTAAACTCCTTTAGGCAATAACTTGAAACTATCCAAATTTATAAAAAACATATCTGGGACTAGTCTGGTAAAATTTCGTTCATATTGACGTCATATTAGAATTTTTACCAATTTTTGAAAATGAAAGTTACCAAAATTACATCGGAAATGTGACATGTGGCGGTATAATTGACCATAACTTCTAAACTCCTTTAGCCAATAACTTCAAACTAACCAAATGTCTGAAAAACATATCTGTAAACAATCTGGTGAAATTTCGTCCATATTGAGGTCATATTAAAATTTTTATGAATTTTTGACAATGGACGTTACGAAAATTACATCGGAAACTTGATATGTGGTGGTATTATTGGCCATAACTTCTAAACTCCTGTAGCCAATAACTTCAAACTATCCAAATGTCTGAAAAACATATCTGTGAATAGTCTGGTGAAATTTCGTTCATATTGACGTTATATTAGAATTTTTACCAATTTTTGAAAATGAAAGTTACCAAAATTACATCGGAAATGTGACATGTGGCGGTATAATTGACCATAACTTCTAAACTCCTTTAGCCACTAACTTCAAACTAACCAAATGTCTGAAAAACATATCTGTAAACAATCTGGTGAAATTTCGTCCATATTGGGGTCATATTAAAATTTTTATGAATTTTTGAAAATGAAAGTTACGAACATTACATCGGAAACTTGATATGTGGTGGTATAATTGTCCATAACTTCTAAACTCCTTTAGGCAATAACTTGAAACTATCCAAATTTATAAAAAACATATCTGGGACTAGTCTGGTAAAATTTCGTTCATATTGACGTCATATTAGAATTTTTACCAATTTTTGAAAATGAAAGTTACCAAAATTACATCGGAAATGTGACATGTGGCGGTATAATTGACCATAACTTCTAAACTCCTTTAGCCAATAACTTCAAACTAACCAAATGTCTGAAAAACATATCTGTAAACAATCTGGTGAAATTTCGTCCATATTGAGGTCATATTAAAATTTTTATGAATTTTTGACAATGGACGTTACGAAAATTACATCGGAAACTTGATTTGTGGTGGTATAATTGTCCATAACTTCTAAACTCCTTTAGACAATAACTTGAAACTATCCAAATTTCTGAAAAACATATCTGGGAATAGTCTGGTAAAATTTCGTTCATATTGAGGTTATATTAGAATTTTTACGAATTTTTGAAAATGGAAGTTACGAAAATTACATCGGAAACTTGATATGTGGTGGTATAATTGCCCATAACTTCTAAACTCCTTTAGGCAATAACTTCAAACTGTCCAAATTTCTGAAAAACATATCTGGGAATAGTCTGGTACAATTTCGTTCATATTGACGTCATATTAGAATTTTTACCAATTTTTGAAAATGAAAGTTACCAAAATTACATCGGAAATGTGACATGTGGTGGTATAATTGTCCATAACTTCTAAACTCCTTTAGCAACTAACTTCAAACTAACAAAATGTCTGAAAAACATATCTGTAAACAATCTAGCGAAATTTCGTCCATATTGAGGTCATATTAGAATTTTTACGAATTTTTGAAAATGAAATTTACGAAAATTACATCGGAAACGTGATATGTGGTGGTATTATTGGCCATAACTTCTAAACTCCTGTAGCCAATAACTTCAAACTAACCAAATGTCTGAAAAACATATCTGTAAACAATCTAGCGGAATTTCGTCCATATTGAAGTCATATTAGAATTTTTACGAATTTTTGAAAATGAAAGTTACGAATATTACATCGGAAACTTGATATGGGGTGGTATAATTGTCCATAACTTCTAAACTCCTTTAGGTAATAACTTGAAACTATCCAAATTTCTAAAAAACATATCTGGGAATAGTCTGGTAAAATTTCGTTCATATTGACTTTATATTAGAATTTTTACCAATTTTTGAAAATGAATGTTACCAAAATTACATCGGAAATGTGACATGTAGCGGTATAATTGACCATAGCTTCTAAACTCCTTTAGCCGATAACTTCAAACTAACCAAATGTCTGAAAAACATATCTGTAAACAATCTGGTGAAATTTCGTTCATATTGAGGTCATATTAGAATTTTTACGAATTTTTGAAAATGGAAGTTTCGAAAATTACATCGGAAACTTGATATGTGATGGTATAATTGTCCATAACTTCTAAACCCCTTTAGGCAATAACTTGAAACTATCTAAATTTCTGACAAACATATCTGGGAATAGTCTGGTAAAATTTCGTTCATATTGACGTCATATTAGAATTTTTACCAATTTTTGAAAATGAAAGTTACCAAAATTACATCGGAAATGTGACATGTGGCGGTATAATTGACCATAACTTCTAAACTCCTTTAGCCAATAACTTCAAACTATCCAAATGTCTGAAAAACATATCTGTAAACAATCTTGCGAAATTTCGTCCATATTGAGGTCATATTAAAATTTTTATAAATTTTTGAAAATGAAAGTTACGAAAACTACATCGGAAACTTGATATGGGGTGGTATAATTGTCCATAACTTCTAAACTCCTTTAGGCAATAACTTGAAACTATCCAAATTTATAAAAAACATATCTGGGACTAGTCTGGTAAAATTTCGTTCATATTGACGTCATATTAGAATTTTTACCAATTTTTGAAAATGAAAGTTACCAAAATTACATCGGAAATGTGACATGTGGCGGTATAATTGACCATAACTTCTAAACTCCTTTAGCCAATAACTTCAAACTAACCAAATGTCTGAAAAACATATCTGTAAACAATCTGGTGAAATTTCGTCCATATTGAGGTCATATTAAAATTTTTATGAATTTTTGACAATGGACGTTACGAAAATTACATCGGAAACTTGATTTGTGGTGGTATAATTGTCCATAACTTCTAAACTCCTTTAGACAATAACTTGAAACTATCCAAATTTCTGAAAAACATATCTGGGAATAGTCTGGTAAAATTTCGTTCATATTGAGGTTATATTAGAATTTTTACGAATTTTTGAAAATGGAAGTTACGAAAATTACATCGGAAACTTGATATGTGGTGGTATAATTGCCCATAACTTCTAAACTCCTTTAGGCAATAACTTCAAACTGTCCAAATTTCTGAAAAACATATCTGGGAATAGTCTGGTACAATTTCGTTCATATTGACGTCATATTAGAATTTTTACCAATTTTTGAAAATGAAAGTTACCAAAATTACATCGGAAATGTGACATGTGGTGGTATAATTGTCCATAACTTCTAAACTCCTTTAGCAACTAACTTCAAACTAACAAAATGTCTGAAAAACATATCTGTAAACAATCTAGCGAAATTTCGTCCATATTGAGGTCATATTAGAATTTTTACGAATTTTTGAAAATGAAATTTACGAAAATTACATCGGAAACGTGATATGTGGTGGTATTATTGGCCATAACTTCTAAACTCCTGTAGCCAATAACTTCAAACTAACCAAATGTCTGAAAAACATATCTGTAAACAATCTAGCGGAATTTCGTCCATATTGAAGTCATATTAGAATTTTTACGAATTTTTGAAAATGAAAGTTACGAATATTACATCGGAAACTTGATATGGGGTGGTATAATTGTCCATAACTTCTAAACTCCTTTAGGTAATAACTTGAAACTATCCAAATTTCTAAAAAACATATCTGGGAATAGTCTGGTAAAATTTCGTTCATATTGACTTTATATTAGAATTTTTACCAATTTTTGAAAATGAATGTTACCAAAATTACATCGGAAATGTGACATGTAGCGGTATAATTGACCATAGCTTCTAAACTCCTTTAGCCGATAACTTCAAACTAACCAAATGTCTGAAAAACATATCTGTAAACAATCTGGTGAAATTTCGTTCATATTGAGGTCATATTAGAATTTTTACGAATTTTTGAAAATGGAAGTTTCGAAAATTACATCGGAAACTTGATATGTGATGGTATAATTGTCCATAACTTCTAAACCCCTTTAGGCAATAACTTGAAACTATCTAAATTTCTGACAAACATATCTGGGAATAGTCTGGTACAATTTTGTTCATATTGACGTCATATTAGAAATTTTACCAATTTTTGAAAATGAAAGTTACCAAAATTACATCGGAAATGTGACATGTGGCGGTATAATTGACCATAACTTCTAAACTCCTTTAGCCAATAACTTCAAACTATCCAAATGTCTGAAAAACATATCTGTAAACAATCTTGCGAAATTTCGTCCATATTGAGGTCATATTAAAATTTTTATAAATTTTTGAAAATGAAAGTTACGAAAACTACATCGGAAACTTGATATGGGGTGGTATAATTGTCCATAACTTCTAAACTCCTTTAGGCAATAACTTGAAACTATCCAAATTTATAAAAAACATATCTGGGACTAGTCTGGTAAAATTTCGTTCATATTGACGTCATATTAGAATTTTTACCAATTTTTGAAAATGAAAGTTACCAAAATTACATCGGAAATGTGACATGTGGCGGTATAATTGACCATAACTTCTAAACTCCTTTAGCCAATAACTTCAAACTAACCAAATGTCTGAAAAACATATCTGTAAACAATCTGGTGAAATTTCGTCCATATTGAGGTCATATTAAAATTTTTATGAATTTTTGACAATGGACGTTACGAAAATTACATCGGAAACTTGATTTGTGGTGGTATAATTGTCCATAACTTCTAAACTCCTTTAGACAATAACTTGAAACTATCCAAATTTCTGAAAAACATATCTGGGAATAGTCTGGTAAAATTTCGTTCATATTGAGGTTATATTAGAATTTTTACGAATTTTTGAAAATGGAAGTTTCGAAAATTACATCGGAAACTTGATATGTGATGGTATAATTGTCCATAACTTCTAAACCCCTTTAGGCAATAACTTGAAACTATCTAAATTTCTGACAAACATATCTGGGAATAGTCTGGTAAAATTTCGTTCATATTGACGTCATATTAGAATTTTTACCAATTTTTGAAAATGAAAGTTACCAAAATTACATCGGAAATGTGACATGTGGCGGTATAATTGACCATAACTTCTAAACTCCTTTAGCCAATAACTTCAAACTATCCAAATGTCTGAAAAACATATCTGTAAACAATCTTGCGAAATTTCGTCCATATTGAGGTCATATTAAAATTTTTATAAATTTTTGAAAATGAAAGTTACGAAAACTACATCGGAAACTTGATATGGGGTGGTATAATTGTCCATAACTTCTAAACTCCTTTAGGCAATAACTTGAAACTATCCAAATTTATAAAAAACATATCTGGGACTAGTCTGGTAAAATTTCGTTCATATTGACGTCATATTAGAATTTTTACCAATTTTTGAAAATGAAAGTTACCAAAATTACATCGGAAATGTGACATGTGGCAGTATAATTGACCATAACTTCTAAACTCCTTAAGCCAATAACTTTAAACTAACCAAATGTCTGAAAAACATATCTGTAAACAATCTGGTGAAATTTCGTCCATATTGAGGTCATATTAAAATTTTTATGAATTTTTGACAATGGACGTTACGAAAATTACATCGGAAACTTGATTTGTGGTGGTATAATTGTCCATAACTTCTAAACTCCTTTAGACAATAACTTGAAACTATCCAAATTTCTGAAAAACATATCTGGGAATAGTCTGGTAAAATTTCGTTCATATTGAGGTTATATTAGAATTTTTACGAATTTTTGAAAATGGAAGTTACGAAAATTACATCGGAAACTTGATATGTGGTGGTATAATTGCCCATAACTTCTAAACTCCTTTAGGCAATAACTTCAAACTGTCCAAATTTCTGAAAAACATATCTGGGAATAGTCTGGTACAATTTCGTTCATATTGACGTCATATTAGAATTTTTACCAATTTTTGAAAATGAAAGTTACCAAAATTACATCGGAAATGTGACATGTGGTGGTATAATTGTCCATAACTTCTAAACTCCTTTAGGCAGTAACTTGAAACTATCCAAATTTCTGAAAAACATATCTGGGAATAGTCTGGTAAAATTTCGTTCATATTGACGTTATATTAGAATTTTTACCAATTTTTGAAAATGAAAGTTACCAAAATTACATCGGAAATGTGACATGTGGCGGTATAATTGACCATAACTTCTAAACTCCTTTAGCAACTAACTTCAAACTAACCAAATGTCTGAAAAACATATCTGTAAACAATCTAGCGGAATTTCGTCCATATTGAAGTCATATTAAAATTTTTATGAATTTTTGAAAATGAAAGTTACGAATATTACATCGGAAACTTGATATGTGGTGGTATAATTAACCATAATTTCTAAACTCCTTTAGCCAATAACTTCAAACTATCCAGATGTTTGAAAAACACATTTTTAAATAATCTGGTTAAAGCTCATCCATATTGAGGTGATATTAAAATTTTTACGAATTTTTGAAAATGAAACTTACGAAAATTAAATCGAAAACGTGATATGTGGTGGTATAATTGGCCATAACTTTTAAACCCCTTTAGCCATTAACTTCAAACTATCCAAATATCTGAAAAACATATCTGTAAATAATCTGTTAAAAGTTGGTCCATATTGAGGTCATATTAGAAATTTTACGATTTTTTAAAATGAAAGTTACGAAAATTACATCAGAAACGTGACATGTGACGACATAATCGGCTGTAACTCCTAAACTCCTGCAGCTAGACTCCTGAAACTCACCACACTCGTGTACAAGACCGTAATGAGAAATCTACGTAAGATTTTATTGAAATTCTCATCTCATTTAATTTTTCACGCACTTCCGAGCCAGCTCGTTAGCGAAGCCCACGAAACCTCTCGGATCGTTCGATTAATTAAAAAATTTCCCGTCTCGATTGTTTTGACGTCCGTCCGGGGATTTGTTGTGCGTTCCGAGTGGAAAAGGCTTCTCGTCGTTGTTGTTGTTGTTTTCCGTTTTATTTTCCTCGAATTTTTCCACGACCGGCGAAGAGTCAATTAAAACCTCCGAGAAGAAAGTTCGTAAAAGAGAGGGAGACGGGGGCGGATTAAAAGATTTTTAACGTCGGGGGAGGAATTTTCTTATTTCGTTCTTGTTCGCCGATTACACGTGGCAAGAATCGACGAAATAAGAGATACACCTTAATCGCGATGAGAATTGCCCGCGGGGCCGTAACTTCCCAGCGAGGAGAGGGATTCTTGGAGATTGTTTAATTGCGGATCTTTTGATACCGAGAACGGGCATGATGCCTCGGAGATTACTCAAGTTATCCAATTACCGAAGGAAATTATTTTTGTGGAAATTAACGATATTCAACAATGTTAAAGGTAGGTACTTTGATTTCGATCTAACTTAGTTATGAGTCTCCTCGATGTACCCGCGAGATTCCAACTTCTTAACTCAACAGATTCCGCAACTCATAACCATTCGACTTTTGGTTTTAAAAATTCATAACTGTAGCGTTATTCTCCACAGTTAGAGTTGGCAGCACTGCCGTTGAATAACTAGTTAGCTTTGGATAGTTCGTTTTGTTGTCCTGATACAAAAACCAACAACGGTTATGGGCCCAGGGACGCAACAGCAACGAATCGCCTGAAACTCTCCAGTTCGATACGTTACAATTTCCTGAAGATTCGGACTAGTTCCGAGATACGACGTTTCATTTATACCTCGTCTCCCTGTAAGCACCTAAAATTCCCTAATTTCCCAGGGAAGAAGGCAATACGAACTCTCCCCCATTAAAAAAAAAGACGAGGAAAAACGAACCGAAAAGGGAGAACTGCGACGCAAATGACTCGTGAAGCGCACCGGAAAAAAATTTTCATGAGATTAATCCCGAACCTGAGAAGGCAGAAGAAGGCGGAGAGTAATAAAGGGGACTGTAATGAGAGGGAAAAACAGAGACGTCTGAAAAACAAGCCAGGGAACTACGGGATGAGGAGAGAGAGGGACGAAGGTGCTTGGGATGAAAGACGAAGGTGGACGTAACGTTTGATGACCTCTCGTCCTCCCCTGGACAGGATTAAAAAAAGGAAGTGGGTTAGTCCTCCCGAATTCTGTCACGTTATCCACAGAACTTCACTGAGTCACAAGAAGGAGTTTCGTTTCAAACGGAGCTTCAGGGAATTTTTTATGAATTTTTTAACATGTCATTTCCTTCGCTGGAAATTTTTTTCTTATCAATGACGATCCATGTCGTCCAAAGTTCTAAAGTCAGGAACTTGAGACTTTGGAATAATTACAACAATACCGTTAGCTAAAACCTTGAAAAGATTTATAATGATCGGGTATGTAGTTTTTTACTAAAAAAAAAAATGAGTTCGTCGCAGTCTTAATATCACTAGATTTAACCACTGCATCGAACAAACCTTCGTATCTCAAAAACTGTTTGAGATACAAGTCTGAGATTTTGCCACAATAATAACGAAATTATAAACTTATAACTCGGTAAAGTTCAGTTTCAACTGTACATTCAGTAATTTTTTACCGAATTTCAAACATACTTGGATTGAAAAATTCCGCCGGTTCAGACATGACGTTCCATATCTCGCGCAATTTTAAAGTGACGAACTTGAAACCTTAAGGTTATCTTAACAGAACTGTATTATAATTCCGTAGAAAGTTTCATGAAAATTTCAGGTTCGGTAATTTTTTTAAAAAATTTTGAATTTGTGGCAGTCCCAATCATACACATTTTAACCTTGGGATCGAACGAATCTCAATATCTCAAAAACTGTTTGAGATACGAGTCTAAAATTTTGCCACAATAATAACCAAATTATAAACTTATAACTCGGTAAAGTTCAGTTTCAACTGAAGATTCGGTAATTTTTTACCGAATTTCAAACATACTTGGATTGAAAAATTCTGCCAATTTCGACATGACTTTCCATATCTTGCGTAATTTTAAAGTTACGAACTTGAAACCTTCAGGTTATCTTAACAGAACTGTATTATAGTTCCGTAGAAAGTTTTATGAAAATTTCAGTTTCGGTAAATTTTTTAAAAATTTTTGAATTTGTGGCAGTCCCAATCACACACATTTTAACCTTGGGATCGAACGAATCTCAATATCTCAAAAACTGTTTGAGATACGAGTCTGAAATTTTGCCACATTAATAACGAAATTATACACTTATTTCTTGGTAAAGTTCAGTTTTAACTGTACATTCGGTAATTTTTTACCGAATTTCAAACAGACTTCGATTGAAAATTTCCGCCTGTTTGAACATGACGTTCCATATCTCGCGCAGTTTTAAAGTTACGAACTTGAAACCTTAAGGTTATCTTAACAGAACTGTATTATAATTCCGTAGAAAGTTTCATGAAAATTTCAGGTTCGGTAATTTTTTTAAAAAATTTTGAATTTGTGGCAGTCCCAATCATACACATTTTAACCTTGGGATCGAACGAATCTCAATATCTCAAAAACTGTTTGAGATACGAGTCTAAAATTTTGCCACAATAATAACCAAATTATAAACTTATAACTCGGTAAAGTTCAGTTTCAACTGAAGATTCGGTAATTTTTTACCGAATTTCAAACATACTTGGATTGAAAAATTCTGCCAATTTCGACATGACTTTCCATATCTTGCGTAATTTTAAAGTTACGAACTTGAAACCTTCAGGTTATCTTAACAGAACTGTATTATAGTTCCGTAGAAAGTTTTATGAAAATTTCAGTTTCGGTAAATTTTTTAAAAATTTTTGAATTTGTGGCAGTCCCAATCACACACATTTTAACCTTGGGATCGAACGAATCTCAATATCTCAAAAACTGTTTGAGATACGAGTCTGAAATTTTGCCACATTAATAACGAAATTATACACTTATTTCTTGGTAAAGTTCAGTTTTAACTGTACATTCGGTAATTTTTTACCGAATTTCAAACAGACTTCGATTGAAAATTTCCGCCTGTTTGAACATGACGTTCCATATCTCGCGCAGTTTTAAAGTTACGAACTTGAAACCTTAAGGTTATCTTAACAGAACTGTATTATAGTCCCATAGAAAGTTTTATGAAAATTTCAGTTTTGGTGATTTTTTTAAAAATTTTTGAATTTGAGGCAGTCCCAATCATACACATTTTAACCTTGGGATCGAACGAACCTCAATATCTCAAAAACTGTTTGAGATAAGAGTCTGAAATTTTGCCACATTAATAACGAAATTATACACTTATAACTCGGTAAAGTTCAGTTTCAACTGAACATTCGGTAATTTTTTACCGAATTTCAAACATACTTGGATTGAAAATTTCCGCCAGTTCGAACATGACGTTCCATATCTTGCGTAATTTTAAAGTTACGAACTTGAAACCTTCAGGTTATCAACACAGAACTGTATTACAATTCCATAGAAAGTTTTATGAAAATTTCAGTTTCGGTGATTTTTTTAAAAATTTTTGAATTTGTGGCAGTCCCAATCACAGACATTTTAACCTTGGGATCGAACGAACCTCCGTATCTCAAAAACTGTTTGAGATACGAATCTGAAATTTTGCCACATTAATAACGAAATTATACACTTATTTCTTGGTAAAGTTCAGTTTTGACTGAACATTCGGTAATTTTTTACCGAATTTCAAACACACTTCGATTGAAAATTTCCGGCTGTTTGGACATGACGTTCCATATCTCGCGCATATTTAAAGTTACGAACTTGAAACCTTAAGGCTATCTTAACAGAACTGTATTATAATTTCGTAGAAAGTTTTATGAAAATTTCAGTTTCGGTGATTTTTTTAAAAAATTTTGAATTTGTGGCAGTCCCAATCATAGACATTTTAACCTTGGGATCGAACGAATCTCAATATCTCAAAAACTGTTTGAGATACGAATCTGAAATTTTGCCACAATAATAACCAAATTATAAACTTATAACTCGGTAAAGTTCAGTTTCAACTGTACATTCAGTAATTTTTTACCGAATTTCAAACATACTTGGATTGAAAAATTCCGCCGGTTCAGACATGACGTTCCATATCTCGCGCAATTTTAAAGTGACGAACTTGAAACCTTAAGGTTATCTTAACAGAACTGTATTATAATTCCGTAGAAAGTTTCATGAAAATTTCAGGTTCGGTAATTTTTTTAAAAAATTTTGAATTTGTGGCAGTCCCAATCATACACATTTTAACCTTGGGATCGAACGAACCTCAATATCTCAAAAACTGTTTGAGATAAGAGTCTGAAATTTTGCCACATTAATAACGAAATTATACACTTATAACTCGGTAAAGTTCAGTTTCAACTGAACATTCGGTAATTTTTTACCGAATTTCAAACATACTTGGATTGAAAAATTCTGCCAATTTCGACATGACTTTCCATATCTCGCGCAATTTTAAAGTTAAGAACTTGAAACCTTAAGGTTATGTTAACAGCACTGTATTATAATTTCGTAGAAAGTTTTATGAAAATTTCGGGTTCGGTGATTTTTTTAAAAAATTTTGAATTTGTGGCAGTCCCAATCACACACATTTTAACATTGGGATAGAACGAACCTACGTATCTCAAAAACTTTTTGAGATACGAATCTGAAATTTTGCCACATTAATAACGAAATTATACACTTATTTCTCGGTAAAGTTCAGTTTTAACTGAACATTCGGTAATTTTTTACCGAATTTCAAACAGACTTCAATTGAAAATTTCCGCCTGTTTGGACATGACGTTCCATATCTCGCGCAATTTTAAAGTTACGAACTTGAAACCTTAAGGTTATCTTAACAGAACTGTATTATAATTCCGTAGAAAGTTTCATGAAAATTTCAGGTTCGGTAATTTTTTTAAAAAATTTTGAATTTGTGGCAGTCCCAATCATACACATTTTAACCTTGGGATCGAACGAATCTCAATATCTCAAAAACTGTTTGAGATACGAGTCTAAAATTTTGCCACAATAATAACCAAATTATAAACTTATAACTCGGTAAAGTTCAGTTTCAACTGAAGATTCGGTAATTTTTTACCGAATTTCAAACATACTTGGATTGAAAAATTCTGCCAATTTCGACATGACTTTCCATATCTCGCGCAATTTTAAAGTTACGAACTTGAAACCTTAAGGCTATCTTAACAGCACTGTATTATAATTTCGTAGAAAGTTTTATGAAAATTTCGGGTTCGGTGATTTTTTTAAAAATTTTTGAATTTGTGGCAGTCCCAATCATAGACATTTTAACCTTGGGATCGAACGAACCTCAATATCTCAAAAACTGTTTGAGATACGAATCTGAAATTTTGCCACAATAATAACCAAATTATAAACTTATAACTCGGTAAAGTTCAGTTTCAACTGAAGATTCGGTAATTTTTTACCGAATTTCAAATATACTTGGATTGAAAAATTCTGCCAATTTGGACATAACGTTCCATATCTCGCGCAGTTTTAAAGTTACGAACTTGAAACCTTCAGGTTATCTTAACAGAACTGTATTATAATTCCGTAGAAAGTTTTATGAAAATTTCGGGTTCGGTAATTTTTTTAAAAATATTTGAATTCGTGGCGGTCTCAATTTTCAAATTTTTAATATTTTGTCCAAGACAATTTTGCAGCGTTTTAAACTCAAACCTTTTCCGCACTATTCACTACTCATACTTTTCGTAGAGTTTCTTCTTAAATAACTTCGATAATTTTTGGACGATTTTCGAAATTTGAACCGAGTCATGAAGAACATTTTATGACCTTTTTAGCTCATATTTTACCAATTTTGTTAATTGGAAGCAATTTCGACGATTTTCGGCTCTGCCCATTTCGAAAATTAGATTTCAAATACTCAAATATAATTATTTTATCTGGGACAGGAACAGATCGAGGGTGGGGGGGGGGGGAAATTGATAGCGATGATAGCCAGATGGGGTTGATTTATGTATTTACGCTCCTCGACCCCCCCGATGCGATTATATCTCTTATTGTTACTTCGACGGGGACTCCCCGACGTCCCCTCATCCCTACTCCCATTTTTTTCAACGTGGAAATTTATTATCGGGGAGGAAAATTTATCGGCCGAATGGGAAAACGTATGAGAACTAGGGAAATAACAACAACAACAACGACGACTAAGGGGGAAAGTTGGAGGAAAATCGAGGAAGGGACATTTTCCTCTCCTTCGTTAAAAATTCAAAATGGCGGAGGTGAATTCAAAATGGCGAAAAGTCTTTGGGGAAAATGGACGTCGCTTTTTCATAAGTAACAATCAGATCCAGTTAATTCGGAGGCATTCGTTCTGTTTCCCCCTCATCGAACATGGGAACAGTTGCAGGCTATTACAAATTAACTGCTTAACTTCCCGGGCCAATTAGAGCGCCGGCTTTTAACTTTATCACCGATAGAGAGAGAGCCGAAACCATAAAAGTAGTAATTATCCCTCATTCTCGATTTATTATCTTTCCATGTCTCTCTCTCTCTCTCCCTCTTTCTCTCCGTATAGGCGACAATTGTCTTCACAACGTTAATTAAAACGGGACGGGGGAGGAGGGGAAGTGAGATGGGAATAGGAGGGGGGGGGGATTTTTAAGCGAAGCCGACTACAGTGGTGAAATTACTTCCCCGTTCGATTGTGGCATATCTTTCGCCACAATTTCGATTTCAGGTCAACCTGTCATCCCATACGCTCCCCCCACCCCCAGATTTCATCCCTCCTACGTATCATAATTAATTTATTTCTATTTTCCTGAGGCGAGGATATATATATTCGTATTTCAACCCCTCAGATCCGCGAGTCTCGCGGGGGTGGGTAATTACGCACAAAGCCGCATTTAAATTGTTCGAATTTTCTCGACTATCCCCTCCTCCCCCTCCCCCATTTATCAACGTAGGGGGGTGGACTATTAATCAACGAACTCACCCCCCACCCCCCAACGTTCTCTTACCTCTCCTCCCCCTCAAAGTTTCTCCCTCATTTTCGCATGAATCCTTCGTCACGTTAGAGACAGACCGTCGGTAATGCAGTAAACTGTGGAATTTTTCGAAGTGAGACTAATGACATGTTACACACAGAAATATAATAAACTCCAAAACGCTGATCAGTTCTGAAGTTTACTAAACTCGCAATAGTACACGATACGAGACGGTGGAGTAGATATACTAGGTCGCTTCTGCCCTCCCACAGAACACAACTTTGTGCCAAGGGGCCCCCATAACCTGCACGCCGGAAAAACGTTGTGTTCCGTGGGTTAGGTGGGAACTGTGGGGGTAGAAACGGCCTAGTATATCTACTACAGCGGTAGAAATGCCATACTGTTCATAAAAGTAATGAGAAACCACAAGAAACAGGGCACAAATGCAATTTTCTAACGTCGTGTCCTTGTTATTATTTTGATGCGATGTTGCCAAATTGACTGGATTTTCTCCAATTACCATACCATTAACAATTCCATTTAGCTGTGCCTGTCGACATTCTATACGCGATATTACAACTTCGCAGTGTTGCCTGGTAGGTAAAGCAGATTTCCGTAAATAATTCGCCGAGTTTAAGATGATCCATCGATCCATTTGCAGGTACGGCCCTCTCCTCTCGCCCTTTTTGCATTGAATGCCTCGTGGCGGATTTCGGCGAGGATCAAACGTCCCCCCTCCTCCTCCCAGAAACTCAATTATCACCTATACACAGATATAGATGTAGATATAGCCCACGCACACTCACCGGCCTATAGATAGATTCGATATATACCTATATAGAGGGCCCGTTACTAATTTCCATACAGATTTACAAATCCATACGATCCGGAGGCGGCGGCGGCGGTGGGGGGAAGGTAGGAGAAGGGGGGGGGTCGAGAACCGGGACAATACGTCGAGTTAAATGACATCCCCCACAGGATCCCCTCCCTCTCATTATTCTCTCTTATTCGCCCTTCTCGTCCCTTCTCCTCTTTCCATGTCCCGCACAGGACGTAAATCATCCCCCCATTACGAGACTGAAAGTACGCAAAAGTGGGGTGGGGGGGTGGAGGTAATGAGGGATGTTCCGAGGGGGTGGGGGTTGGATTTCGCCGTCTTGTGTTTTTTTGTATTTTTTCATCGATCCCGGCGTGGAGGGGGTCGAGCCCCTCGATCCGGACGGTCGGTCTAGAGAGGTTCGCCCCTTCAAGGGTTAAAAGCAGAGGTACGAAAAATCTCCATTTAGCCTAATAGAGTTAAAACTTCGTATCGAGTTTGGAGAAAGTTACGAGACTCGATACTCCCCCTTTCTATTTTTTTCGTCTCTCGAGATAATTTCCCGAACGACGAAAAAGGAGTCGTAATATAAAGGAACTTCCAATAACAAAGTTATTGAAAATTTTACGGATATAAGCGTCGCCGTCCGGGATTAAATCCAGACACACCTTACGTCCAGACGTGACCGTTCCAGATTATATCCTCTATTTCCCTCCCTCGCGCTTATCCAGATTATCCCGGATCTCATTTATCTCTTTTTGTGTGTACAGTGTGTGTGTGTGTTTTCCATCCGTGATCCTATATCGAGGATCTCATCCAGGATTGGTTATTCTGGACACGTACTTCGGGACAGATGTTTTCCGTCTTCGGCTCTCGACTCGAGAATTTGTTGTTGTTCTCGAGATGAGCTGCATTCTCCGGATGCGGGACTCTTCGACGACTCTCCGGGATTTTCCTGGATTTTCCGGATCAAGTCGGGTCGACCTGGGTGGTCCCCGGAAGGTTTATGTTTCGAAATGAGGTAGTTTTGAACTGAGACTGTGTCGAGGTAATTTACAGAATTTTTGAGACGTTTTTACTTCATACATTTTTTTAAGACACTTTTCAGACATTTACCTCTCCGACTTCTTGAGTACTAGCTCAAACACTTTTTTGACAAATTTAGAGACACTTTTGTATGTGCTCAACACAGTCTCAGTTTGGAACTGAGACTGTGTCGAGGTAATTTCCAGAATTTTTGAGACGTTTTTACTTCATACATTTTTTTAAGACACTTTTCAGACATTTACCTCTCCGACTTCTTGAGTACTAGCTCAAACACTTTTTTGACAAATTTCGAGACACTTTTGTATGTGCTCAACACAGTCTCAGTTTTGAACTGAGACTGTGTCGAGGTAATTTCCAGAATTTTTGAGACGTTTTTATTTTATACATTTTTTAAGACACTTTTCAGACATTTTTCTTTCCGGCTTCTTGAGTACTAGCTCAAACATTTTTTTAACAAATTTCGAGACACTTTTGTATGTACTCAACACAGTCTCAGTTTTGAACTGAGACTGTTTCGAGATAATTTCCAGAATTTTTGAGACGTTCTTACTTCATACATTTTTTTAAGACACTTTTCAGACATTTTCTTCTCCGGCTTCTTGAGTACTAGCTCAAACACTTTTTTAACAAATTTCGAGACACTTTTGTATGTGCTCCACACAGTCTCAGTTTTGAACTAAGACTGTGTCGAGGCAATTTCCAGAATTTTTGAGACGTTCTTACTTCATACATTTTTTTAAGACACTTTTCAGACATTTTCTTCTCCGGCTTCTTGAGTACTAGCTCAAATCCTTTTTTGACAACTTTCGAGACACTTTTGTATGTACTCAACAGTCTCAGTTTTGAACTGAGACTGTGTTGAGATAATTTCCAGGATTTTTGAGACGTTTTTAGTTCACACATTTATTGAAGTTATACTCAAGACACTTTTCAGACATTTTCTTCTGCGGCTTCTTAAGTACTAGCTCAAACACTTTTTTAACCAATTTCGAGACACTTTTGTATGTGCTCAACACAGTCTCAGTTTTGAGCTGAGACTGTGTCGAGGTAATTTCCAGAATTTTTGAGACGTTTTTACCTCATACATTTTTTAAGACACTTTTCAGACATTTTCTTCTCCGGCTTCTTGAGTACTAACTCAAACACTTTTTTGACAACTTTCAAGACACTTTTGTATGTACTCAACAGTCTCAGTTTTGAACTGAGATTGTGTTGAGGTAATTTCCAGGATTTTTGAGACGTTTTTGACGTGATATACGTCTTATGAATCGCTGTACGGGCTACCTACACGGAAAACATTGTAACGTTACGCCAAGCCCATGCGTGCAAGCGAGAGCGAGAACGAGAACAATAGACAGAGATCGACCTTAGAGACCTCGTAGAAGTGTTTTCTACAGAAAATGTTGCCATGTAGGTATTTTTGAGACATTTTTGAGGTAGGAGTTCTTGAAGCCGTTTCGAGATACATATGCATATATCATTGAGCTCGTTTTCAAGATTTTGAAGAAAGTTTTTCTGAAGGTTTTTTAAAAGCATTTTTGAGTTTCACAACCCGAGATTTTGAGACATATACTTCAAGATGTTTTCAAGACTCTATTAAGATGCATATTTTGTGACATTTCGTTAAGGCCGTTTCCAAACGAATTTTGAGATATATTGAGGCGTTTTTGAGATCAAATCACTTAAAAAAGTTTGTCTTCTTCAACCTTGGATTTTCTACAACACATTTCATCACTTGGCTAAGTCGTTTCTAAGAACTACCCTAAGTAACCCTCGCCCCCCACTCCTACTTCAACCCTCTTTACCTGCGACTTTTACCTAAAATATAGCTTCATCCCTCATAACAACCGACGACATGTACGAGGCACAACATCAACAACAATTAGAACTCATCTTAAGTCACCTCAAGGGAATCGAAGAGAGGATTAATAGTATTTCCGATAAGGTGGACGAGATAAAGAAGTTCCTGGAGGAGGGGAAGCCTGGAAAACCCGCGAGAATGGAGGAGGAGGAGGAGGAGGAGGATGAGGGGAAGTTCGGGATGTTCGGAAAATTCGTCGCGGACACCTTGAAGAGGATGGACAAGTCCAACGCGGAGAGGGCCGTGCTGGAGATAGTGGAAGTGTTGCATAAGAGGATGGAGTAGATGGAAATATCGAAAGGTTCGTAATAAAAGTTTGATAAAAAATTTGTGGATAGTTTGATTTTCGCCTAAATCCGTTTGTGGTGTTAATAAATGTTTAGCTGAAATGTACCCAAATTTCGACTCAGTAAGACAAGAGGTTTTGAAGTTATGAGGAAATATCTGAAGTAAGAGAGTAAGGATTTAAAAATTCGTAGAAAATTTACCAAACTCCTGATTTCAATAAAACTTTGTAAACCGACTCACCGTAACCTTATCTGAAAACTCACAAAGTTTAAAGTTTCCACTTTAAACAGTTTTGAAGTTATGAGTTAGTTTTTAAAATACGAATGTATTCCTAAAAATAACATTTTGAAAATCCGTAGAAAGTTTACCGAACGCTCTAATTTAATAAAACTTTGTAAACCAACTTATCAGAGCATCATATTACAGCGCGCGCAGTTTAAATTAGCTGCCTCAAAGAGTTTTGAAGTTATGAGTAAATTTTTGAAGTAAGTGTGTAAGAATTTAAAAATTCGTAGAAAATTTACCAAACGTCTGATTTCATTCAAACTTTGTAAACCGACTCATAGTAACATTATCTGGAAACTCACAAAGTTTTAACTTTCCACTTTAAACAGTTTTGAAGTTATGAATTAATTTTTACAATAAGAATGTTTTCCTAAAAATAACATTTTGAAAATCCGTAGAAAGTTTACCGAACGCTCTAATTTGATAAAACTTTGTAAAACAACTTATCAGAACGTCACTTTATAACTCAAAAAGTTTAAACTAGCTACCTCAAAGAGTTTTGAAGTTATGAGTAAATTTTTGAAGTAAGTGTGTAAGAATTTAAAAATTCGTAGAAAATTTACCAAACGTCTGATTTCAATCAAACTTTGTAAACCGACTCATAGTAACATTATCTGGAAAGTCACAAAGTTTTAACTTTCCACTTTAAACAGTTTTGAAGTTATGAGTTAATTTTTACAATAAGAATGTTTTCCTAAAAATAACATTTTGAAAATCCGTAGAAAGTTTACCGAACGCTCTAATTTGATAAAACTTTGTAAAACAACTTATCAGTACGTCACTTTATAACTCAAAAAGTTTAAACTAGCTACCTCAAAGAGTTTTGAAGTTATGAGTAAATTTTTGAAGTAAGTGTGTAAGAATTTAAAAATTCGTAGAAAATTTACCAAACGTCTGATTTCAATCAAACTTTGTAAACCGACTCATAGTAACATTATCTGGAAACTCACAAAGTTTTAACTTTCCACTTTAAACAGTTTTGAAGTTATGAATTAATTTTTACAATAAGAATGTTTTCCTAAAAATAACATTTTGAAAATCCGTAGAAAGTTTACCGAACGCTCTAATTTGATAAAACTTTGTAAAACAACTTATCAGAACGTCACTTTATAACTCAAAAAGTTTAAACTAGCTACCTCAAAGAGTTTTGAAGTTATGAGTAAATTTTTGAAGTAAGTGTGTAAGAATTTAAAAATTCGTAGAAAATTTACCAAACGTCTGATTTCAATCAAACTTTGTAAACCGACTCATAGTAACATTATCTGGAAACTCACAAAGTTTTAACTTTCCACTTTAAACAGTTTTGAAGTTATGAATTAATTTTTACAATAAGAATGTTTTCCTAAAAATAACATTTTGAAAATCCGTAGAAAGTTTACCGAACGCTCTAATTTGATAAAACTTTGTAAAACAACTTATCAGAACGTCACTTTATAACTCAAAAAGTTTAAACTAGCTACCTCAAAGAGTTTTGAAGTTATGAGTAAATTTTTGAAGTAAGTGTGTAAGAATTTAAAAATTCGTAGAAAATTTACCAAACGTCTGATTTCAATCAAACTTTGTAAACCGACTCATAGTAACATTATCTGGAAAGTCACAAAGTTTTAACTTTCCACTTTAAACAGTTTTGAAGTTATGAGTTAATTTTTACAATAAGAATGTTTTCCTAAAAATAACATTTTGAAAATCCGTAGAAAGTTTACCGAACGCTCTAATTTGATAAAACTTTGTAAAACAACTTATCAGTACGTCACTTTATAACTCAAAAAGTTTAAACTAGCTACCTCAAAGAGTTTTGAAGTTATGAGTAAATTTTTGAAGTAAGTGTGTAAGAATTTAAAAATTCGTAGAAAATTTACCAAACGTCTAATTTCAATCAAACTTTGTAAACCGACTTATCGTAACCTTATCTGAAAACTCACAAAGTTTTAACTTTCCACTTTAAACAGTTTTGAAGTTATGAGTTAATTTTTAAAATACGAATTTAATCCTAAAAATAACATTTTGAAAATCCGTAGAAAGTTTACCGAACGCCCTAATTCAATAAAACTTTGTAAACCAATTTATCAGAATGTCACTTTATAACTCACAAAGTTTAAACTAGCTGCCTCAGAGAGTTTTGAAGTTATGAGTAAATTTTTGAAGTACAACACATACCTCGTATTTTAAAAATATCATATAAAATTTATCAAAAGCCTGATCTTAATAAAACTACTCAAGAATGTTTAGTAGGATGTTGTTTGTAAACTCACCTAATTTCAGTAAGTTTCGTTACAACGTTTTGAAGTTACGAGTAAATATTTGAAGTAAAGCAAATCTAGGAAGTTACGACCTATGCAGTTTTAACCAGAACTTCTTGTAATTTGAAAGATTTCATAATAACTTTAAATCTTCCGTGCGTATTAGGTTAAAACTCTTTTAGAGTTTTGTACTGAACTCTCCGGAGTTTCGTATATTTTTTCCTGAATTGTAAAATTTCATCATTCCAATTTTTACGTAAATCACCTTAACTCCCAAACTTTTTGAAGTACAAAAGCGAAACTTCGCACACGTGTAGACACAATTCCGTGCCACGTCCCCTTCGTGTTTCGTCGAATTCCAACTACCCCAATAACTAGCGTGATAAATTTTGTAAAACGTACGACCCATCGGAAATAACAAACACAATAAAACTAAACAAATCCATCCCGGTCGCAATAATAAATCTCAGCCAATTTTATCACCTATCACTTTTCCCGCCCCCTTCGACCCCCCCAACATCCCTTCAATCCCATAAAACCGCCCCCATAAACTTTTAAAAGACGAAGACTTTTACCAGTCTTATGAGTACGATTATACAAATTTATTGCTCGCCCCGTTTCGTACCTAAAAACGATAAAAGCGCATAAACGTGATGTATAGGGGTGGCGTGGGGTGGGATGGGGGTGAGTTTCCTATTTGATGGAGCCGGTAGGGAAATTTCCCGCGGCGATTGAAATTTAAGGAAATTCGAGTGACCGTTATCGGGGAGGGTTCGGTGGTATCGCGTCGATTTCGATGTCTTTAGTCGAGGAATTATATGGGGAACAAATAAGCGTTTTTGAGATTTTTTGGTATCTCGTCTATTTACCGAGATATTTTGAGATATGTCGCGATGTGGCCGTTTGCGAGGAGGTGAAATTGACCTGGAAATTGGAGAATAAATTTTTTAATTAAGGGCGTTTGATGGATGCCATGTTGTAGGTAATTTGACGGTGCACAAAAAACGTTCCGAATTTTTTTCGAAATTGGTAGTACTTTTTGAAATATTTTATAAAAAGTGAAAAAAGGAAATTCGAGTGACCGTTATCGGGGAGGGCTCGGTGGTATCGCGTCGACTTTTGTGTCTTTAGTCGAGAAATTATATTAGGAACAAATAAGCGTTCTTGAGATTTTTTGATATCTCGTCTATTTACCGAGATATTTTGAGATATGTCGCGATGTGGCCGTTTGCGAGGAGGTGAAATTGACCTGGAAATTGGAGAATAAATTTTTTAATTAAGGGCGTTTGATGGATGCCATGTTGTAGGTAATTTGACGGTGCACAAAAAACGTTCCGAATTTTTTTCGAAATTGGTAGTACTTTTTGAAATATTTTATAAAAAGTGAAAAAAGGAAATTCGAGTGACCGTTATCGGGGAGGGCTCGGTGGTATCGCGTCGACTTTTGTGTCTTTAGTCGAGAAATTATATTAGGAACAAATAAGCGTTCTTGAGATTTTTTGATATCTCGTCTATTTACCGAGATATTTTGAGATATGTCGCGATGTGGCCGTTTGCGAGGAGGTGAAATTGACCTGGAAATTGGAGAATAAATTTTTTAATTAAGGGCGTTTGATGGATGCCATGTTGTAGGTAATTTGACGGTGCACAAAAAACGTTCCGAATTTTTTTCGAAATTGGTAGTACTTTTTGAAATATTTTATAAAAAGTGAAAAAAGGAAATTCGAGTGACCGTTATCGGGGAGGGCTCGGTGGTATCGCGTCGACTTTTGTGTCTTTAGTCGAGAAATTATATTAGGAACAAATAAGCGTTCTTGAGATTTTTTGATATCTCGTCTATTTACCGAGATATTTTGAGATATGTCGCGATGTGGCCGTTTGCGAGGAGGTGAAATTGACCTGGAAATTGGAGAATAAATTTTTTAATTAAGGGCGTTTGATGGATGCCATGTTGTAGGTAATTTGACGGTGCACAAAAAACGTTCCGAATTTTTTTCGAAATTGGTAGTACTTTTTGAAATATTTTATAAAAAGTGAAAAAAGGAAATTCGAGTGACCGTTATCGGGGAGGGCTCGGTGGTATCGCGTCGACTTTTGTGTCTTTAGTCGAGAAATTATATTAGGAACAAATAAGCGTTCTTGAGATTTTTTGATATCTCGTCTATTTACCGAGATATTTTGAGATATGTCGCGATGTGGCCGTTTGCGAGGAGGTGAAATTGACCTGGAAATTGGAGAATAAATTTTTTAATTAAGGGCGTTTGATGGATGCCATGTTGTAGGTAATTTGACGGTGCACAAAAAACGTTCCGAATTTTTTTCGAAATTGGTAGTACTTTTTGAAATATTTTATAAAAAGTGAAAAAAGGAAATTCGAGTGACCGTTATCGGGGAGGGCTCGGTGGTATCGCGTCGACTTTTGTGTCTTTAGTCGAGAAATTATATTAGGAACAAATAAGCGTTCTTGAGATTTTTTGATATCTCGTCTATTTACCGAGATATTTTGAGATATGTCGCGATGTGGCCGTTTGCGAGGAGGTGAAATTGACCTGGAAATTGGAGAATAAATTTTTTAATTAAGGGCGTTTGATGGATGCCATGTTGTAGGTAATTTGACGGTGCACAAAAAACGTTCCGAATTTTTTTCGAAATTGGTAGTACTTTTTGAAATATTTTATAAAAAGTGAAAAAAGGAAATTCGAGTGACCGTTATCGGGGAGGGCTCGGTGGTATCGCGTCGACTTTTGTGTCTTTAGTCGAGAAATTATATTAGGAACAAATAAGCGTTCTTGAGATTTTTTGATATCTCGTCTATTTACCGAGATATTTTGAGATATGTCGCGATGTGGCCGTTTGCGAGGAGGTGAAATTGACCTGGAAATTGGAGAATAAATTTTTTAATTAAGGGCGTTTGATGGATGCCATGTTGTAGGTAATTTGACGGTGCACAAAAAACGTTCCGAATTTTTTTCGAAATTGGTAGTACTTTTTGAAATATTTTATAAAAAGTGAAAAAAGGAAATTCGAGTGACCGTTATCGGGGAGGGCTCGGTGGTATCGCGTCGACTTTTGTGTCTTTAGTCGAGAAATTATATTAGGAACAAATAAGCGTTCTTGAGATCTTTTGATATCTCGTCTATTTACCGAGATATTTTGAGATATGTCGCGATGTGGCCGTTTGCGAGGAGGTGAAATTGACCTGGAAATTGGAGAATAAATTTTTTAATTAAGGGCGTTTGATGGATGCCATGTTGTAGGTAATTTGACGGTGCACAAAAAACGTTCCGAATTTTTTTCGAAATTGGTAGTACTTTTTGAAATATTTTATAAAAAGTGAAAAAAGGAAATTCGAGTGACCGTTATCGGGGAGGGCTCGGTGGTATCGCGTCGACTTTTGTGTCTTTAGTCGAGAAATTATATTAGGAACAAATAAGCGTTCTTGAGATTTTTTGATATCTCGTCTATTTACAGAGATATTTTGAGATATGTCGCGATGTGGCCGTTTGCGAGGAGGTGAAATTGACCTGGAAATTGGAGAATAAATTTTTTAGTCAAGGACGTTTGATGGATGCCATGTTGTAGGTAATTCGACGGTGCACAAAAAACGTTCCGAATTTTTTTCGAAATTAGTAGTACTTTTTGAGATATTTTATGAAAAGTGAAAAAAGGAAATTCGAGTGACCGTTATCGGGGAGGGTTCGGTGGTAGCGCGTCGATTTCGGTGTCTTTAGACGAGGAATTTTGTCGGCAACGAAAAAGCGTTTTTGAGATTTTTTGATATCTCGTCTATTTACCGAGATATTTTGAGATATGTCGCGATGTGGCCGTTAGGGCGGAGGTGAACTGGACGTGGAAATTGGAAAAAAATTTTTTTAGTTAAGGACGTTTGATCGATGCCGTGTTGTAGGTAATTTGGCGGTGTATAAAAAACGTTCCGAAAATTTTTCGAAATTGGTAGTACTTTTTGAGATATTTTATGAAAAGTGAAAAAAGGAAATTCTAGTGACCGTTATCGGGGAGGGATCGGTGGTATCGCGTCGATTTCGGTCTCTTTAGTCGAGGAATTTTGTCGGGAACAAATAAGCGTTCTTGAGATTTTTTGGTATCTCGTCTATTTACCGAGATATTTTGAGATATGGCCGCGATGTGGCCGTTAGGGCGGAGGTGAACTAGACGTGGAAATTGGAAAAAAAATAGTTTGACGTTTTGACAAGGACGTTTGATGGATGCCGGGTTGTAAGTAATTTGACGGTGTACAAAAAATGTTCAGAAATTTTTTCGAAATTGTTAGTACTTTTTGAGATATTTTGTGAAAAGTGGAAAAGTAGTGCCTATACTGGGGGGAAAAAAGTTTAAAAACTTGTCTCTCTTCGTAATGTAATGCGATTTTATTGGTGATTCGTGTCGTGTAAACCAAACTTAGTCTTTTCAAAATTTTTAGTAATTTTGAGATATTTCGGAAAATAAAAGAAAATCGACATTTTGAGATAGTAATGTTAAAAAAATCGTAACTTTCTTAATTCCACTCCCATAAACTCGACACTTATCTCGTTTTGTAGATAAATTCAATCTCCACAAACTCAAATTAAACCTCATTTCAAAATTTCCATCAGATTTAGAATTATACAGAGCGTTCCAAAAAAAAAAACAGATCAAAAACCAGAATAATAAATAAATAAATAAATATTTACCTTAGGGCGAAGCCGCAGGACAAAAATTCCAAAACTTCACATTAACTCAAGAGCGCTTTTTGGAAAAATAAATTTTTTGAGAAAAATGTTCGACGCGAACTTTTCGCGTGACGAGAAGGAAAAAGTGAGAGAAAAAGAGACGTCCGTCGCGTTTGAGAGACGCGCGCGGTACTGACGTCGCGACGCTCTTGCGACGGGGGCGACGACGTCGCGACGCCAGCGCGTGCGCGTTCACGCCTCCCACCACTTTTCTGAGGCATTTCGTCGAATTTTTCTCAGAAAAACTTCTGAGAACGTTGCATGGAACTGACTTTTAAGGCTGAGCAGTATTAGGGCTCAGAAACAATCTTGAGACTATTTTGAGACGGTTTTTGGAGTATGCAATTTTTTTAGACTCCTATTCTGAGTCAGAGAAGGTTTTAAGACGATTTTGAGACACTCTTGAGGTGATTTATGGGATTGCGAAGACACTAATTCCGATTTTGACTCAGAAAAACGTTTGAGAACGTCGCATGGAACTGCCTTTTAAGGCTGAGCAGGATTAGGGCTCAGAAACAATCTTGAGACTATTTTGAGTCTTTTTTGAGTGTCCAATTGTTTTAGACTCCCATTCTGACTCAGAATGGATTTTAAGACGATTTTGAGACACTCTTGAGGTGATTTATGGGATTGCGAAGAGATTAATTCCGATTTTGACTCAGAAGAACTTCTGAGAAAGTTGCATGGAACTGCCTCTTAAGGCTGAGCCGAATTATGGCTCAGAAACAATCTTGAGGCTATTTTGAGTCTTTTTTGAGTGTCCAATTGTTTTAGACTCCCATTCTGACTCAGAATGGATTTTAAGACGATTTTGAGACACTCTTGAGGTGATTTATGGGATTGCGAAGAGATTAATTCCGATTTTGACTCATAAAAACTTCTGAGAAAGTGGCATGGAACTGCCTCTTAAGGCTGAGCCGGATTATGGCTCAGAAACAATCTTGAGGCTATTTTGAGTGTCCAATTGTTTTAGACTCCCATTCTGACTCAGAATGGATTTTAAGACGATTTTGAGACACTCTTGAGGTGATTTATGGGATCGCGAAGAGACTAATTCCGATTAAGACTCAGAAGAACTTCTGAGAACGTTGCATGGAACTGCCTCTTAAGGCTGAGCCGGATAAGGGCTCAGAAACAATCTTGAGACTATTTTGAGTCTATTTTTAAGTCTCGAATTTTTTTAGACTCCCATTCTGACTCAGAATGGATTTTAAGACGATTTTGAGACACTCTTGAGGTGATTTATGGGATTGCGAAGAGATTAATTCCGATTTTAACTCAGAAAGACTTCTGAGACCGTTGCATGGAACTGCCTCTTAAGGCTGAGCATGATTAGGGCTCAGAAACATTCTTGAGACTATTTGGAGTCTTTTTTGAGTCTCGAATTTTTTGAGAATCCAATTCTGAGTCAGAAAAGATTTTAAGGCGATTTTGAGACAGTCTTAAGGTGATTTATGGGATTGCGAAGAGACTAATTCCGATTTTGACTCAGAAAAACTTCTGAGAATGTCGCATGGAACTGCCTCTTAAGACAGCCGGATTAGGGCTCAGAAACAATCTTAAGACTATTTGGAGTCTTTTTTTGAGTGTCCAATTGTTTTAGACTCCCATTCTGACTCAGAATGGATTTTAATACGATTTTGAGACACTCTTGAGGTGATTTATGGGATTGCGAAGAGATTAATTCCGATTTTAACTCAGAAAGACTTCTGAGACCGTTGCATGGAACTGCCTCTTAAGACTGAGCCGGATTATGGCTCAGAAACAATCTTGAGACTATTTGGAGTCTTTTTTTGAGTCTAGAATTTTTTTAGACTCTGATTCTGAGCCAGAAAAGATTTTAACGCGATTTTGAGACACTCTTGAGGTGATTTATGGAATTGCGAAGACACTAATTCCGATTTTGACTCAGAAAAACTTCTGAGAACGTCGCATTGAACTGCCTCTTAAAGCTGAGCCGGATGAAGGCTCAGAAAAAATCTTGAGACTATTTTGAGTAAGTATTTTTTGAGTATCGAATTTTTTTAAACTCCAATTCTGAGTCAGAAAAGATTTTAAGACGATTTTGAGACACTCTTGAGGTGATTTATGGGATTGCGAAGAGACTAATTCCGATTTCGACACAGACAAACTTCTGAGAAAGTTGCATGGAACTGCCTCGTAAGGCTGAGCCGGATTAGGGCTCAGAAACAATCTTGAGACTATTTTAAGTCTTTTTTTGAGTCTCGAATTTTTTAGACTCAAATTCTGACTCAGAATGGATATTAAGGCGATTTTGAGACACTCTTGAAGTGATTTATGGGATTGCGAAGAAACTAATTCCGATTTTGACTCAGAAGAACTTCTGAGAACGTTGCATGGAACTGCTTTTTAAGGCTGTGCCGGATTAAGGCTCAGAAACAATCTTGAGACAATTTTGAGTCTTTTTTTGAGTCTCGAATTTTTTTAGGCTCCCATTCTGACTCAGAATGGATTTTAAGACAATTTTGAGACACTCTTGAGGTGATTTATGGGATTACGAAGAGACTAATTAAGATTTTGAGTCAGAAAAACTTCTGAGAACGTCGCATGGAACTGCCTCTTAAGGCTGAGCCGGATTATGGCTCAGAAACAATCTTGAGACAATTTTGAGTCTTTTTTTGAGTCTCGAATTTTTTTAGACTCTGATTCTGAGCCAGAAAAGATTTTAACGCGATTTTGAGACACTCTTGAGGTGATTTATGGAATTGCGAAGAGACTAATTCCGATTTCGACACAGACAAACTTCTGAGAAAGTTGCATGGAACTGTCTCTTAAGGCTGAGCCGGATTAGGGCTCAGAAACAATCTTGATACTATTTTGAGTTTTTTTTTTGAGTCTCGAATTGTTTAGACTCCGATTCTGAGTCAGAAAAGATTTGAAAGCGATTTTGAGACACTCTTGAGGTGATTTATGGGATTGCGAAGGGACTAATTCCGATTTTGACTCAGAAAAACTTCTGAGAAAGTTGCATGGAACTGCCTCTTAAGGCTGAGACGGATTAGGGCTCAGAAACAATCTTGAGATTATTTTGAGTCTTTTTTTGAGTCTCGAATTTTTTGAGACTCCAATTCTGTGTCAGAGAAGATTTCAAGGCGATTTTGAGACACTCTTGAGGTGATTTATGGGACTGCGAAGAGACTGATTCCAATTTTGACTCAGAAACCGTCTCGAGCATTTTCTGAGGCTGGTTTTTAATGTAATTATAAACCATCTCAAGATTTCATAATCACCATGATTTTTTGAGACATCTTCAATAACGCCCATGGACCTGTCTTGAGACTGCTCCTGAGAGTAATTGTAATTATGACTCAGAAAATATTGAGACTGTTTTTGGAAGTGTTATGAGATTTTAAGACTTACATAGACTATTTCAAGACATCTTTGAGACTGTTGATGGAAGAGTTATGGGATTATTTTCAAAGGTTGTTCCAATGTTATCTCAAGAACTATTTTAAGACTTACTTAGACGGTCTCAAGACTGTTTATGGAAGTGTTATGGGACTATTTTTGAGGTTGATTCCAAAGTTATCTCAAAAACTATTTAAAGACTTACTTAGACTGTTTCGAGACAGTTTTGAGACTGTTTATGGAAGTGTTATGAGACAATTTTTGAGGTCGATGCCAATGTTATCTCAAAAACTATTTTAAGACTTACTTAGACGGTCTCAAGACTGTTTATGGAAGTGTTATGAGACTATTTTTGAAGTTGATTCCAATGTTATCTCAAAAACTATTTTAAGACTTACTTAGACGATCTCAAGGTTGTTTATGGAAGTGTTATGAGACTATTTTTGAGGTTGATTCCAATGTTATCTCAAAAATTATTTTAAGACTTACTTAGACGGTCTCAAGACTGTTTATGGATGTGTTATGGGACTATTTTTGAGGTTGATTCCAATATTAGCTCAAAAACGAATTTAAGACTTACTTAGACAATTTTGAGAAATAGTCTTCGACTAGGTTTATGAATTTGGGTAGAGATTTTTTAATGGATCCTTAGAGCACTTGTCTGAGATCTCAAACGAGATATCAAGTTTGTAAAAATCTCGAGAAGTCTTTTTGAGACAATTGAATTATCTACGTACCGAAATTGAATTTGTTGAGTTACGAACACGACCGCCTTATATTTCACGTCCCCTTTCCGCCACATCAAATTTTACGTGCGCTTTTCATAGCAATTTGGTACATGGGTGCTCTTGTGTAAAATCACTTTTTTTCTCTACTTTCTCCCTTCGCCATTCATTTTATCACGAGGGCGCGAACTCGCCCCTCGCCAAAGTTTCCGAAGGGTCCGAAAGGGGAAAACTGTGTAAATCGATAGACCGTCACAACTAGAAAACTGTAATCGAGTCACATACACGTACAAATATGAGTACGGTCAACGTTCCAACAGGCCGGACTGCTTGACCATCCTGTAGAAGACGCTCTCTTTGTCCGAGAGAAGCTTGGAGGGAGTGTCGTACTCGCGTATCGTACCGCCATCTACCACCATCACCTAAAAGCGAGAAATCGTTAGTGTTGGTGCCTACGAAGAGTATAACTCCCCCAAAAAAAAAATTGTCGGCGAAGAAAATAACCACTCGATATGAGTCGTCCAAAAAAAAAAATCTCTACGTGCCGGCGAAGAGTATAACTCCCAAAACATCATAGCCGAAAAAAAAATTCCTGCAAAAGTCGTAAAAAAAATTATTTACGTATGCACGCTAAGAGTATAACTCCCTAAAAATTGTCAGCGAAGAAAATAACCACTCGATAAGAGTCGTCAAAAAAACATTATTTGTCTCTACATATCCGCGAAGAGTATAATTTCCGAAAAAATATCGACTTTATATGCCTACGAAGAGTATAACTGCCAAAAAAATTGTCGGCGAAGAAAATAACCACTCGATAAGAGTCGTCGAAAAAAAACTATTGTTCTCCACGTGTCAGCGAAGAGTATAACTCCCGAAACATCATCGGCGAAGAACATAACTCCTGTAAAAGTCGGCGAAAAAAATTATTTTCGTTAGGCCCGCGAAGAGTATAAATCACTAAAATTGTCAGCGAACAAAAGAACGCTATTGAGAGTCGTCGAAAAAAATTATTTGTCTCTACATGCCGGCGAAGAGTATAACTACTGAAAAAATATCGGCGAAAAAAATTATTTTCGTATGCCCGCGAAGAGTATAACTCCCTAAATATTGTCAGCGAAGGAAATAACGTTGATGAGAGTAGTCGAAAAAAAATATTTTTCTCTACACGCCGGCGAAGAGTATAATTCCCAATAAATTATCGGCGAAAAAAATTATTTTCGTATGCCCGCGAAGAGTATAACTCTTTAAAAATTGTCAGCGAAGAAAATACCTTTGATGTGAGTCGTCGAAAAAAATTATTTGTCTCTAAATGCCCGCGAAGAGTATAACTACTCTCACTGGCGAAATGACTATTCGCTGAGACATGTCAAACGGTAATTCTGTTCTGTGACGCATTATTAAGAGTCATACTTTCCCCTGACGTACAATTGGAAGTACTAATAGCTCTCGTCGCGTTTACTGAGAGTTATACTCTTCGCCTCGTTTCCCACAGTTATACTCTTCGTAGGCACCGGCGTGATATGATTATCCATATCAGGAAGAAGAAGGAGAAAGAAAAGACAGCGTAACGAGACAGCCTGCCACCCGTCGGAACGTGTCCCTTCTGGGAACTTCCTAACGAGGTGGATTCGGCGAACCGATGGATCCCCAGAATATTCTGGAAGGGACTAGATCGTCCCGGAATTCCCATGAAACATCTTCCTCGCCCTGTCGCAATCCATGACGGTCGAGCGCCTATGCGCGATCACGATGACCGCCGTGACATGATTATCCATATTAGGAAGAACAATGAGAAACAAAAGGTAGTGTAACGAGACAGCCCGTCATAAAGATAAGCGCCCGTCGGAACGTGTCGCTTCTGGGAACCACATAACGAGGTGAATTCGGCGAACCGACGGATTTCCAGTAAGGGAGATCGTCCTGCTCACCCTGTCGCAGTCCATGACGGTCGACAGCCTGTGCGCGATCACGATGACCGTCCTGCCGCGGAATCGCTCCGCGAGCGTCCTCTGCAGGCCGTCGGAGAAGTCGGCGTCGACGTTCGCCGTCGCCTCGTCGAGCACGATGATCTTGTTCTCGCCCATCAACGCCCTCGACATGCACACCAACTGTCGTTGTCCGGAGCTCAGCTCGGAGCCGTCGACCTCGGCGTCGAGCGACTCGCCGACGACGTCCCGCAGGTTCACCTTGTCGATCGCCCGCCATATCTCGGAGTCTGCGTGCTCCGCGAGCGGATCGATGTTACTGCGCAGCGTACCTGGAAAAATATCATATCTTCTCTTCTCACGCCTCAACATAGTGTGACCTTGTGGAGAATTCGCCGAAAAAATATAGGTGTATTGTGCGATTTAAGTGTCGTACGCACCACTTAATATTTTTTTTGCAAAAACTAGCCATTTTCCTCACCAGAGACTATCTCCTACGCCATCAGGACCCCTTTTCGGACATTCCTAGAAAATTTCAAGAACAAACGAGCGTACCCACGTACTTAACCGGCACCGCATACTCGGGTATGGCCATTAAGTCGTTCACTTTTTCGGAAGACACGGGTGACATACTTACCGGTGAACAGGACCGGATCCTGGGGTATGATCGCTATCGCCCTACGAAGATGATCGAGCGCCAAGGTCCTCGTGTCGACGCCGTCGATCCTCACCTCGCCGCCGAACTCGTACAGCGCGAACAGCGTCGAGACGATCGAGCTCTTGCCGGCGCCGGTCCTGCCGACGACGCCGACTCGTTCGCCGGCCGCGACGCCGAAGCTCACCGAACGCAGCGCCCTCTGGCCCGTCGTCGGATAGTCGAGATCGACGTCGCGGTACTCGACGGCGCCGACCGTCGGCCAGTGAGGCGGTCGAGAGCCTCGGGACTTGTCCTCGACGCGGCACGTCGTGTACTCGACGACCCGCTCGACGGCCGTCATAGCGTTCTCGATCTCGGAGTATTGACGCACCATGAACTGCAGCATGCCGGTGAGGAGCGTCGCCTGCGTGATCGCGAGACCGACGTCGCCGGCCTTCGCGTCTGCGGGAGAAAAGACAGTAAAAACAGGTAAGTCGGTTTCGGCACCTAAATCGGTTTCGACACCTAAATCGGTCTCGACACCTAAATCGATTTCTACGCCTAAATCGGCCTCGACACCTAAATCGGTTTCGACACCTAAATCGGCGTCTACACCTAAATCGGTTTCGACACCTACATCTGTCTCGACACCTACCTAATTCGGTTTAGACACCTAAATCAGTTTCGACACCTAAATGGGTGTGCAAAAAATCAAGTCACTTTCTTCAAATTTGATGTTTCGACACCTAAAACGGTGCACTGAAAATTTAGTGTCTTTTTTTCAAATCTGGAGTTGCGACACCTAAATCGGTGTAAGGAAAATTTTGTGTAGATGGAAGTTCTCGAATGAAATCATAGGACAAGGTGTATATGTAACAAATGTAAGGAATATTTGAAATAGGTGTTGTAGCGCAGCCGGGTAGTTTAGCGCGATTGGAAGACTCGGGTTTAAATTCCGGCTGAGCTATAACACCTATTTCAAATATATCTTACATTTGTTACATAAACTTTTGTGTCTTTCCCAAATCTGGATTTCCGACACCAAAATCGGTGTCGACATTAAATTTTCCTTACACCGATTTTGGTGTCGAAACGCCAGATTTCACGAAAGTCGACATTAAATTCTCCGTACGCCGATTTAAGTGTCAATACACCAAATTTAAAAAAGTGACTATTGTTTGTATACCGATTTATGTGTCGAAGGGAGATATTTGGAAAAAGACACAATTTTTCCGTACACAGATTTAGGTGTCGAAACGACAGGCTTGAAGAAAGTCGACGTTAAATTTTTAGTACTCCAACTTAGGTGTCTATACACGAAATTTAAAAAAGACACTAAATTTTCCTTAGACCGATTTTGGTGTCGAAACTCTAGATTTGAGTGTCGACTAAATCTAAATTTAGTGTAGACTTTCTTAAAATCTGTTTCGACACCTAAATCGGTGTATGGAAAAATTGATGTCTTTTCCCAAATTTCTCCCTTCGACACAAAGCGGGGTACAAACAATATAGTGTCCTATTTTAAAATTTGGTGGTTCGGCACTTCAATCAGTCTACGGAAAATTTTGTGTCGACTTTCCTCAAATCTGGAGTTTCGACACCAAAATCGGTGTATGGAAAATTTAGTGTCTTTCAAATTTCGTGTATCGACACCTAAATCGGTGTGCAGAAAAATGAGTGTCTTCCCAAATTTCTCCCTTCGACTCCTAAATCGGAATATAGTGTCACTTTTTTAAAATTAAGTGTTTCGACACTTAAATCGGTATACGGAAAATTTAATGTCTACTTTCATAAAATCTGGAGTTTCGCCACCAAAATCGGCGTAAGGAAAATTTTGTGTCTATCAAATTTCATGTATCGACACCTAAATCGGTGTACTGAAAATTTAGTGTCGACTTTCCTCAATCTGTCGTTGCGACACCAAAATCGGTTTAACGAAAATTTAGTGTCTTCCACATTTGGTGTGTCGACACCTAAATCTGTACAAAAAATTAAGTGTCGCTTTCTTCAAATTTGGTGTTTCGACACCTGAATCCGTACACTGAAAATTTAGTATCTACTTTCCTTAAATCTGTCGTTTCGTGTACGGAAACTTTAGTCTTTTCGGCATATAAATCGGCGAAAGGAAAATTTAGTGTCTTCCAAATTTGGTGTGTCGACCTTAAATCTATACAAAAACTTAAGTGTCGCTTTCTTCAAATTTGGTGTTTCGACACATGAATCGGGGCACTGAAAATTTAATGTCGATTTTCCTCAAATTTGTCGTTGCGACACCTAAATCGGTATACGGAAAAATTAGTGTCTTTTTCTAAATTTCTCCCTTTGACACCTAAATCGGAGTACAAAAAAATAAGTGTCGCTTCCTTCAAATTTGGTGTTTCGACACCTAAATCGGTGTAGGGATAATTTAGTGTCTTTTCCAAATTTGGTGTGTCGGCACCTAAATCTGTGTACAAAAACTCAAGTGTCGCTTTCTTCAAATTTGGTGTTTCGACACCTGAATCGGTGCACTGAAAATTTACTGTCGACTTTCTTCAAATCTGTCGTTGCGACACCTAAATCGGTGTACAGAAAATTGAGTACCTTTTTCCAAATTTCCCCCCTTTCGACACCTAAATCAGAGTACAAATAATTAAGTGAGTTTCTTAAAATTTGGTGTTACAACATCTAAATCGGTATAAGGAAAATTTTGTCTTTTCCAAATTTGGAGTGTCGACACCTAAAGCTGTGTACAAAAATTTAAGTGTCGCTTTCTTCAAATTTGGTAATCGGTGCACTGAAAATTTAGTGTCGACAAACCCCAAATCTGTCGTTACGACACCTAAATCGGTATACGGACATTTTAGTGTCTTTTCCAAATTTCTTCCTTCGACACCCAAATCGGAGTACAAAAAATTAAGTGTCGCTTTCTTCAAATTTGGTGTTTCGACATCTAAATCGGCGTAAGGAAAATTTAGTATATTTTCCAAATTTGGTGTGTCGACACCTAAATCTGAGTACAAAAACTTAAGTGTCGCTTTCTTCAAATTTGGTGTGTCGACACCCAAATCTGTGTAAGAAAAATTTAATGTCTTTTTATAAATTTCTCCTTTCGACACCTAAATCGGTGTACATAGAATTAAGTGTCGCTTTTTTCAAATTTGGTGTTTCGACACCTAAATCGGTGCACTGAAAATTTACTGTCCGTTTTCAAATTTGGTGCTTCGACACCTATTTCAAATTTCTCCCTTCGACACCTAAATCAGAGCACGGAAACTTTACCTGTGTCAAACACCACGAACTTGAGTATGACGGATACGACGAACGTCGACGAGATCAGGTCGAGCCACAGTGCGAACGCCCTATTGGTGCACAGGCTCATGTGATAGGTCGAGGTGTAGAGGTCCTGGTGTCGGTCGAACTCGCCGACGAGCAGACGTTGCGACTTCGAAGCCCTTATCGTGCTGAGGCCGTCGAGCGTCGAGTTCAGGTAGCCTATCATCGGGCTTCGAGCTGAGGAATAACATAACGAAACTTGAAAGTTAAGAAGAAAATGCGTGAGAATGACACTAGGCTTACTCGCTCCCTCCAACCTTTTGAGGTTCCTGCCGGTCGGCAGGTAGTAACGCCTGAGCAGGTAGAGCTTGATGACGAGGAACACGCCTGGTATCAACAGGTATACGTTCACCGTGGCGATCAGGATCATTATGCCTATGAACATGTAGGTTTGCTGAAAGGAATAGTCAGGTATGAGTAAGCTAAACCTGATCGCTAACTCGAGAAAATTCGATAGCGTAAATTTAGCGCACTAAATTCGTCGACACCTAAACTATACCCTAAATCAGACACTAAACTGTGCACCAAATCAAGAGATGTACACCTAAATCACACCCCAAATTAGAGAATAAATCGACACCTAAACTACACCCTAATTAGACACTACACTGCGTAGCAAATCCAGAGGTGTACACCTAAATTACACCCCAAATTAGACACTAAACTGTGCACCAAATCCGGAGATGTACACCTAAATTACACCCCAAATTAGAGAATAAATCGACACCTAAACTACACCCTAAATTATACACTAAATTGTGCACCAAATCCGGAGATGTACACCTAAATCACACCCCCAAATTAGAGAATAAATCGACACCTAAACTACACCCTTATTAGACACTACACTGCGTACCAAATCCAGAGGTGTACACCTAAATTACACCCCAAATTAGACACTAAACTGTGCACCAAATCCGGAGATGTACACCTAAATTACACCCAAAATTAGAGAATAAATCGACACCTAAACTACACCCTAAATTAGACACTAAACTGTGCACCAAATCCGGAGATGTATACCTGAATTACACCCCAAATTAGAGAATAAATCCTGTACTGTGATGTTACACCTAAATCAGACACTAAATCCTTACCCTGAACACCTCGTAGATGATGATCGGCAGCGCCTCGTCGATCTGGTTGAGGTCCTTGGAGAACCTGTTAATGATGTTGCCGACGAAGTGACCGTCGAAGAAGGACATGACCGCGTTGAGGACGGACGTCGCCATAGCGTCGTGCAAGTTCCTCGACGCCCTAATCGCGAAGAAGAAGTTGACGTAGATGCGGCTCATCGTTAGGAACGAGCCGATCGCTATCATCGCGCAGTACAAGTTGAGGGTCGAGTTGCGCCGCTCGAGGGCGCGCTCGTACTCGACGGAATCGGTCTGATTGCGCATGACGTAGGCGGTCACGATCGGTTCTATGTTGATCCTACGAAAATGAAACAAAAAAAAAAATAAAATGTGTTGTACACCTAATTCTAATCGCTCGACACTAAATAGAAACTGTTGACACTAAATTAAACACTAAATAAGACACTAAATTATCTTAATTTTGAATCATCAACACTAAATCTATCCTTAAGACCGGATGAGACACTAAATTATTTTTAACGTTCTACATTATGATCAAGAATAGAAGATTATTCATTTAAATTAGACACTAAATTATTTGAATTTTGAATCATTAACACTAAATCTATCTGCTTAAGACCAGAAGAGACACTAAATTAATAATGTTCTGCATTATGAGCAACACTAAATTATTATTCATTAATACTATATGTAGTCGCCTAAGGATTCAACAGGCTGCATTGTTATAACTCTGCATCATGAACACTAAATGAGACACTAAATTATTTGAATTTTGAATCATTAACACTAAATCTATCTGTCTAAGACCCGATGAGACACTAAATTTATATTGTTCTAGATTATAAGCAACACTAGATTATTATTCATTAATACTACATATATGTATTGTCACCTAAGGATTTAACAGGGTGTATTGTTATAACTCTGCATCATGAACACTAAATTATTTGAAATATGAATCATTAACACTAAATCCATTGTTAAGACCGGATGAGACACTAAATTATTTTTAACGTTCTACATTATGATCAAGAATAAATGATTATTCATTTAAATTAGACACTAAATTATTTGAGTTTTGATTCATTAGCACTAAATCCATCTGCGTAAGTCCCGATGAGACACTAAATATATATTGTTCTTCATTATGAGCAACACAAAATTATTATTCGCTATACGTATTGATACTTAAGGATTCAACAGACTGGATTGTTATAACTCTGCATCATGAACACTATATGAGACACTAAATTATTTGAATTATGAGTCATTAACACTAAATCTATCCGATTAAGACCCGATGAGACACTAAATTATTTGAATTTTAAATCATTAGGTAACACTAAATCTATCTACTTAAGACCCGATGAGACACTAAATTTGTCCTGTTCTACATTATGAGGACCACTAAATGAATATGCATTAACACTAAATGTATTGAAACATGAATCTAAAATTTTAACGAGACGCTAAACACCAGACGAGACACTAAATGAATTGAATACAAAGATTTCAATGAGACTGGATTGTTATAGCTCCGCATCATGAACACTAAATTAGACACTAAATCGTTTGAATCTTGAATCGGGAACACTAAATCTATCCTAAGACTCGACGAGACACTAAATTAGTACTGTTCTACATTACGACCACCACTAAATGACTGTTCATTAACACTAAATGTATAAAGTTTCAACGAGACGCTAAACACCAGATGAGACACTAAATTAATCGAATTGAAGGGATTCAATGAGACTGGATGGTTATAGTTCTACGTTATGAACACTAAATGGGACACTAAATCATTTGAACCATGAATCCTCTAGAGTAATTTTTTTAAATAACGAATAGTATGGCATCGTGAACACTAAATGAGACACTAAATTACTTGAACAGTGGCTCGTCGAACCGAATTACACCTGAACTGGGACGACATATTCATCGGACTCACCATCTGCTGACGACCTTCTCGGAGAACGAGAGCGCCGTCTGCGCAAGCGTGAACACCGACACGACGAACACCAACACGAAGAACCCGCCGGCGAACTTGTAATACTTGTAGTAGATCCCGAGCTTCACCTTCCCCGACTCCTTCTCCTCGTGGTACAGGTCCCGGCGTTCGTCCTCGTCGTCGTCGTCCGACAGCAGCCCGGTCTTCTCGTCGTGCTGCGCAAACGCCGAATGCGTCTCGTCCTGCGCAGACGTCTCGACGGGAGGACGCGCAGACGCGGACGTCTCGACGACGACGACGTCGTCGTCGATGTAGTACGTGATCGTCTTGTCGAGCCTCGCGCGTTGCCGCTCGAGGCTCGGCGTCACGCCTCCCTCCGACATCGTCACGTAGCCGGTCACGTGACGCGCGTAGGTCGTGTCGCTCGTCGCGACGATCACGGTCTTGTCGCGCAGCATTTCGACTACGCACGCGCCGAACACGTGGTCGCGCACCTGGCCGTCCAGCGACGCCAGGCAATCGTCGAGCAGGTAGACGTCGGCGTCGCGGTAGAGGGCGCGAGCGAGGTTGATGCGAGCCTGCTGGCCTCGGCTCAGGTTGACGCCCCTATCGCCGACGATCGTCAGGTCGCCGCGCTCGAAGCGGCCGAGGTCGTGGCGGAGGGCGCATGCGTCGAGGACGCGTTCGTACCTGCGCAGAGGGGTTCATATGTCGATTAGAAATATTTCCGGTACGCAGGTGAGATAAGAAAGCCACGCTTCCGATTCATTATTCGTCACGTACCTCTTCTCGGATACACAACGAAGGAAACAAGAAAATGTGCAAGGGGGCAAGGATCAAACTCATTCGTCACGTACATTTTCGTCTGATTATCGAGAGGTACCAACAGTACGTTGGAAACGCAAGAGGGCAAGAATCAAACGTGTACTCACTGATCGCAAGGGGGCAAGGATCAAACATGAACGCTCTACAAAAACGTCTCATATTTTTTTCATAAACCTAACCATTTAAAAGGTATCCAAGGCCAAAGTTAAAAAATTTTAATAAAAAAATATTTTTTCTTCTTCATTTTGTAACTGAGTGTGAAAGTAATTATCCTCAATTGAGAAATACCTCTTATTACACGTTATGTCACTTAAGAAACGTTCAAGTGCGCAATGCACTCGCCACAATTATCATTTCCGGGCATTAGAGCGCCCAGGGACGACACGTCACTATGCTAACTCACAAAACTCGCGCCACAACTCACACCTCGCAAGAGCGGGGAGACCGATACGTACGATACGTTAAACTGACGGTGATTAAGGTTCGGAGCGAGAGATAAATCTCTTAACGTAATTGTGCTGATAAGCGGCGATGATTCAAATGTAAACGAGTGCTACCGAAATGCCCGAAATAGTACGGGCGTGAAGAAACGTTCTCGGAGAGATTGTTTGTTACTGAACAAGTGTATCCGATACGAGTTACCACCTTAGATGTCGTTGGGGGTTGATACGTGATGCATACACTTGAATATCTTTTAAATGGTTAGATTTATGAAAAAGTTATAAGAGAGCTTTTTTGTAGAGCGTTCAATTTTGTACAAAAGTGTGTATTTTTCATTCGACAATATTTACTTTTAAACTAAGTTACAACGTTAAGAAGAAAAAAAATTTTTTAGTAACATTTTCAAACTTCGACCTCGAATATCTTTCAAGTGGTTAGAGTTATGAAAATATTACAAGATACCTTTTTTGTAGAGCGTTCAATTTACTTCGGAAATACGTATAGAGATTCGCCGAACAATCGATGAATAACGAGACGTGACCAATTTTTCTGTGATGGAACTAAAACGAATAATCATACATAACACATACCTCTTCTCGTCGAATTCGCTGCCGAACACTATATTCTGCCTGATCGTCGACGGGAACAGCCACGGCTCCTCCGACGCGTACGACACGCTCCCGACGACCTCCATCTTCCCCCCTACGATCCCGTAGTCGCCGAGGATCGTCTTCAGCAACGTGCTCTTCCCGCTGCCGACGTTCCCGACGACCAGCACCTTCTCGCCTCGCTCGACGCTCAACGACACGTCGCTCAGGATCCTCTTGGTGCCGATGTCGACGGCGACGTGCTCCAGGTGCACCCTCGGCGACGACGCCGAAGGAGAGACGCCGTTCGCGGAGACGCCTACACCAGGTGTCGTCTTACTCTTCTTCGCGACGTCTTCACCGCCGGGTTCCTCCGACGAGGCGAGGAACTCCTCGAGCCTCCTCAGCGCGGCGTACACCTCCGAGCACTGGGCTATCCCGAACGGTATCGAGGCGGTGATGTACGACTTGAGGTTCTGGAACACGCTCTGGATGTAGTAGACGATCTCGGCGGTCGCGTAATGGCCGCTCCAGATGTACGTCATGATCAGGAGGAAGAAGGAGATGTTGGTCGCGAGGCCGCCGATGATTATCACGACGCACTTCAGGTAGTACACCCAGGCGAGCTTCTTCAGCTCCAACCTGGCGACCAAATTCAGGTTGAGATCATTCACGGGTTTAACTTCCATACTTACTTCCTCAGCTCCTTGAGCCTCCGCTCGAAGTAACCCTCCCACGAGTACATCTTGATCGTCTTGATCGAGGACAGCGCCTCGGTCGTCAGCTGCAACCTCTGATCGGTCCTGTGCGCCGATTTGATCCTGCGGGAACCGGTCTTCTTGCCGACGTAAACTGGAAAGGAAATTACGTCCCTGGCGATCACTATACGATCACTAAAGAGATCTTCGTTTCGATCACTAAAGTCGATCGGTGATGGTAATGGAAAATCTATCACACAATTAAATGATCTCGATCACTACAGATCCATCGAACTGATCGTTCTCTTTCGAACTGAAACGATACGTCTGGAGAGATCGAGGCGACGATCACTATACGATCTTTTCAGATTCATCGAACTGATCATTCTTTTTCAAACTAAAACAGTACGTCTAGAAGGATCATGGCGACGATCACTATACGATTTTCGTTTCGATCACTAAAGTCGATCGGTTAGACGTGACGGTAATGGAAAATCTATCACAAGATTATGATCTCGATCACTACAGACTCATCGAACTGAAAATCAAATTCCAATTTTTGAATCCCAATTTTCCAGAAAATCAACGTTGAATTCCAAATTTCCACGATAAAACGGCCCATGACTGGACTATAACGGGCGATTATCGATTACTAGAATAAAGTGAGTGAATTAGACAATCATCATGAGTAGCTAGTTGTGATAAAAGTGACACACCTTTGATATGACTCAATATAAGATTATAAGGCATAACGTAATAACCGCAAACTCATATTATTGAACATCACGGCCATCAATGTATATCCGACGTAATCACTACAGTCGATCACTAGGATCGTAAATAAGCATTCAATCGTGATTATGACGTACACACACTTGAGACTCAACGAGACACTAAATTTGTGTATTCCTACAGTTTGACCGTCAAATGGGATACTAAAAAATAGACGATCACTAGAATAGTGAACTCTTCAAGCAGATAGTGATATGGATCACCGTATCGACGGGACCATTCATAGATTCGATCATAACATTGCGAGGCGTATCAAACTGAAGCGTATACGACCGATCACTATATCACTATAACTCACTCTGCAGCGGTATGACGGTGAGATAGAACAGTACGCCGGACAGCACCGACCATCCGATCCTCGAGTAGATCAGGTACGAGGTGACGGCGATCTGCACGAGCCCTATCCACATGTCGTTGAGGAATATCAAGGCCGCCTCGAACGCGAACACGTCTCTAGTGATCAGCGTCACTATCTTGCCGGCGGTGACTCGCGACAGCCTCTCCGGCGTCAGAGCCAGCGATCGCCTGTAGACGAGCGACGCGAGCGACGTCCTCACCTTCAGCCCGACCTCGGCGACGATCAGCTGATAGTTGTGATTGTAGACGGTGTTGATCAATATGATGACGATCACTAGGGCGGCGTAGTGATAGAGGTCGCGAGCCGCGATGCTCGTCTGCTCCGGCTCGAAGTACGCGACGATCTTCGCCTTGGCCGTCGGGAGGACGAAGCTGAATAGTGATAAAAGAGGATTTAGTGAAATCACTACAGAAATATGATGAACTACGGGACATGACGCATGGGTCGAAGTGACCTACGAAGCTGGGAAGATAATAGTGACGGGGAGTTTAGTGAAATCACCACAGAACTCTGCGACATGAACATGGGTCGAATTGACCTATGAAGCTGGGAATATTATAGTGACGGGGGGTTTAGTGAAATCACCACAGAACTCTGGGATATGAACATGGGTCGAAGTGACCTACGAAGCTGGAAAGATAATAGTGACGGGGGGGTTTAGTGAAATTACCATAGAAATCTGGGACATGAACGAAGTGATCTACGAAGCTGGGGAGATAATATGGACGGGGTGGTTTAGTGAAATCATCACAGAATTCTGGGACATGAACATGGGTCGAAGTGACCTACGAAGCTGGAAAGATAATAGTGACGGAGGGTTTAGTGAAATCACCACAGAAATATGATCAACTCTGGGACATGAACATGGGTCGAAGTGACCTACGAAGCTGGGAATATAATAGTGTCTGAGGGTTTAGTGAAATCACCACAGAACTCTGGGACATGAACATGGGTCGAAGTGACCTACGAAGCTGGGAAGATAATAGTGACGGGGGGTTTAGTGAAATCACCACAGAAATATGATGAACTCTGAGACACATGGATCGAAGTGACCTATACTCTGTTCAAAATAAATCCCGATGCACGTCATTTCGATGACGTCAGCAAACATCCAATACTACCAACTTACTATAGTCACAGGACATCGCAATTCTTGTGTTCCGTGTAAATTTTAGGTTGAGAATACACATAACCTAAAATATACACGGAACACATAAATTACGATGTCCTGTGACTATATCAATTAGGTGGTATTGGATGATTCTGACGTCATCGAAATGACGTGCATCGGGATTTGTTTCGAACAGAGTCTACTTCTGAGTTTGCGCAGTAATTCGCGGCGCCATCACGGCAGGACCAGTGGGCAAGGATCATCATATTTCTGTATAAGCGGTTGTCTACTCACATGATACTCGTCCTGACGCACAACTGCACGACGCCCCAGAACAGGTACCACCTGCCGTAGCACCTCAGCAACGTCCTCAGCAGCGACCTCTTCTCGCGCCTCCCAGTCGACCAATCGCGCTCGACCTTATCGCCCAGCTTCTTCGACGAGAACTTCGGCAACACCTCGTAGACGTCGCCGTCCTGCAGGTCCTTCCTGTAGCCCTTCTTCAGCAGGACGTTCGTGTAACTTGAAAGCGAAAATAGGTATTTTCTACTACAATACTACCCACTTAATATAGTCACAGGACTTTACATAGCAATTTATGTGTTCCGTGTATATGTCAACCTAAAATATACATGGAACACATAAATTGTGATGTCCTGTGACTATATTAAGTTGGTGGTATTGGATGTTTGCTGACGTCATCGAAATGACGTGCTTCGGGATTCGTTTTGAACAGAGTATAGATCAAGAACGATCGGCCATCTTGGATTTTCCACGGTTGCCATATAACCTCACTTTTCTTAAAGAACCTAACCTAACCTCGAATAAAGTGTGTATACTTACAAGAACGTGATGATGGAGCATATCGAGGCGCCCTTCCGCGGGTTGTCCTCGCGCCTCCTCTTGCTTCCCCTGTCCATGTTCGATATGCGGACTATGTTCCGATCATCTCATGATCGCTCCGTTATCTCGATTACGTCTTATCGATAACGGTTCGATTCGGAGTTCGGGTTATACAGGGCGGCCCTCTGTGGAAACTAGATCGATTATAATAGTGAAATATTGTTCAAAATGGCCGACAAAATGGCGTCTAAATCATTTTTTTTAAACCAGCATCTGATCGATAAGCTAATCTTAGTCAGGTGCGATGATTAATTAGTCATCGAGTGGTAACTACGAGGCGACGACTATTGTTCACCTTGTATCCGTTGTTTATTTTAGTAATTACAGTCTATTTACCGGTTCGTTTAACGATCACCTACTAATTACATTGAAAGTACTTACACATTAAACGAAATGACACTTTACGTTTTTATTCCTCTATTTTTCACGATAAAGCTTGGAAAGAATTTTTACCAACGAGATAAAACGTAATTAATATTTATCTCGAGGCAATTGATAAATTGTACCGATTATCTCCAAGTAATTAGGTAGTATCTACCTGTCGTATATAACTACTTTAAGCGAGTTTAACAAAAATGTTTTGAACGGATTTCATGTGAACACTTTTATTTTTCAAAATGGCGTCTTGTCGTATACTTCTCTCATTTTAATTCGTGGAATTTCGAAGCTCCATCTATTACTCTACCTATAACTTTAAACTTCCTTTCATCGGCCATCTTATCTCGTTCCTACAAAATGGCGTCTATTACCGAAACTCGATCATAACACTATTACGGACGGTTCAGTCTCCATTTTGTCCGCCATTTTAAATATAAAACGTAACAACAAAGTGATCTCACAAAACTGATAATTTCGAAAATGGGCGATTGATGGCGTTGCTTGTATTACGATTCCGCCATTTTGAATTGACTCGACGCCATTTTAACTAAAACGGCGTCCGAGTAAGCTCATATCTCGCAATTCGCTAGCCGACTAGGCACCATTTTGGATCCTACAATAGACCCCATTTAAATCTCTCAGGGAAAAGTAAAAATGGCGTCACATTTCGATGAAAAATTTAGTTAGTATACGAGAAATTTTAAAATCGCTTACTACGGACGCCATCTTGTCCGCCATTTTACACCCTGCGGCCATCCCTAATGAAATAAATTTTCGAAAATTGTTACAGGGTGAGCGAATAAGTAAATATACCCACTTACCAATTTCGGAAACGGACGACCGTCACGACCGACGTCGCTTACACGAATGGAGATCCTTTTTGCATCTTATTCACACGCATACACACACATACACACCCAAAACGTAATTATTATGCACATTGGAAGTACAGCACAGATTGTTTAAACAATTGTATTGTATTGTACAAGTTTATGTGGAATTTACCGCCGCATATACGCGCGTTCTACAGGGTGAGTCACGTTGGATTTTCCTTTTTTGGATTTTTCAATCTGATTAATATTCCATCTTATCTACCACGTGAAAACCCTACCGCTCGTAAAAATCCCGTTAAGATATAAAATATAATGATTTGTACTACTTGTACAATAATCGCGAATAGATGTTTTCCGAGATAGAAATCCCTCCACGGAATGGTAATGCTATATTACGACATACTATCTGATAACGGGGTATTATAACATTTTTGGAAACTGTTCGTTATTACATTTAGGGAGTTGTCTCATTACACATCACTCTTAGGTTTGTTCAAACCTTGTAGGTTCGGTTTCTTAGGGTATATCTCCTCTAAGACCGAAGTTTGTGCATCGTCTCGAAGGTGGGCCATGGTAGCTAAACCATAAGAAACACCAAGTCTAAATGAGCAACCAGTTTCGACTGTCCAGCAGTCATCTAAGATATCTTTACTGTCTTCTATTTCTGATGTCTCTCATTTATTTAGTACGAGCCTGAAGATGACTGCTAGACAGTCGAAACCGGTCAAAGACATGGTTGTTTTCTTATGGTTTATATCTCTTCTATCCGGACCTCAATGTAGGTTTCACCAGATCACATTGTTAATACCTTACTAATATCCTTGAGGAAGATACAAAGGATCTACATCAAAAAACTCCTTTACCAGTTCAGACCCGTCAGGTCAAGGTTCAGCTTCTAGGTTCTCCTCGTCCCGGAGGAAATCCCAGGTAGACCCCACATAGAAGGGATCCTAGACCGCCGCCTTCTAGGTTCTCCTCATCCCGGGTATACCCCACATCCTAGACCCCAGCCTTCTAGGTTCTCCTCGTCCCGGAGGAAATCCCAGGTAGACCCCACCTCCTAGACCCTTGCCTTCTAGGTTCTCCTCGTCCCAGATAGACCCCACATCCTAGACCCCGGCCTTCTCGTGGCTCCTGCGGTGCTTCGCCAACTGGCCGGACTGCGTGTACCTCCTGCCGCACACCGAGCACGCGTACGGCCTCTCGCCCGTGTGGGTCCTGTGGTGGGACTTGAGGGTCCTCGGGTCCGAGAACCTCCTGCCGCATACCCAACACACGTGCTCCCTGAGGTCGGTGTGGGATCGCCTGTGGGCCGCCAGGTTGCTCGACGTCGGGAAACGCTTAGGGCACTCGTCGCAGGCGTACGGTCTCTCGCCTGGGGGAAGAAAGAGAGAAAGGTGAACCCAGAAGGTTGCAGGTCATCGTTATGGTACAGAGATGGAGATAACTTGGCAGGTTTGGGACAGGCAGAAGGTTTAGGGTTATCTGAGAAGGTTGGGGTAGGTGTAAACGGTACCTTACATACCTGGGAGGCTAAATCTGGACCTTTCAGGGTTGATCACTGGCTTGTATGTAATCCCATATGGACCCACAGGTCATTACGATCAGATATCCCTATGTGATCATGGACCCTATGGACATATGTCCAAGAATCACACCTAGATGGTTTAGGGTGTAGATATGCCTACCCAAGGAGGTTCAGGTACCTTACATACCTGGGCAGCTAAATCTGGACCTTTCAGAATTGGTCAGGCGAAACCTGGAAAGTAGGTCCATATGTACACCGACTTATATGTAATCTCATATGGACCAACAGGTCATTATGATCACATGAACATATGTCTAAGAATCACACCTGGAAGGTTTAGGGTGTAGATATGCCTACCCAAGGAGGTTCAGGTACCTTACATACCTGGGAGGCTCAATCTGGACCCTTTAAGGTTTGGTAGATACACCTGGAAGGTCTATATTACATACTGACCTGTATGTGACCTCATGTGGACCCTAAGGTCGGCCGCCCTGGCTGCAGTCTTCCCGCACACGACGCACTGGAAATTCCTCTCGCCCGTATGGGTCTTACGGTGAGCCGACAAGGCACACCTGCTGCCGAACCTGAAATCACGTCAAGGCTTAAAAGTCATCTTCATTAGGTTCACGGGTCATATGTGACCTTATGAGTACCCCAGACCTAAAGGACCCCCACCACCGATGGGATGGGTAAAGGATGTCAAATTGACAGCCGGTTTGAACTGGAGGTTCGTAGCAAGAAATAGAAGGCAATTGAAGGATTTTGAAGAAAAGGTGGCATAACAGACCGGGTAACATATCAATCCACTCTACTGTCTTAACATAAGATAATCCTTCCCCTCACCTCTTGTCACATCCGTCGCACCCGTACGGCCTCTCGCCCGTGTGAGTCCTCGCGTGCACCCTCAGGTACGACGACGACCCGAACCTGGACCCGCACACTGAGCACTCATACGGTTTCTCGCCCGTGTGGGTCCTCGAGTGCGGCACGAGCGAGGACGCGTGCGTGAACCTCCTGCCGCATACGGCGCAGGCGTACGGCTTCTCACCCGTATGGGTACGGACGTGGCTCGACAAGGCCCGTGCCGTAGCGAAGCTTCGCCCGCACGGTTCGCAACGGGCCGGCCGGTCGCCCGTGTGGGTCCTCGAGTGGATCTGCAAGTCAGAGACGTGGGTGACTGTAGTGGTTGATGGTCAGGGAACCCGCTTACCGTCAGGTGGTTGCGTTCGTGGAACCGCTTGCCGCACACGGTGCACAGGTGCCTCCTCTCGCCCGAGTGGGTACGCGTGTGCTTGACGAGGCTCGCCGATTGGCCGAAGGACTTGTGACAGACGTCGCAGGAGTAGGGACGGTGGTCGGCGTGGGACATCCTCTGGTGTCGCTTGTAGTCCTTTATGGCTACGAGATAAGGTAATTTAAAGGTAGTTTATTGAACAGTCAATTAGATAAGGTTTTCTAACCTGAGAACTCTTCGTCGCACAGTTCGCACTTCAGCTTCTCGCCGTGTTTCGTCAAGTGTATCCTGTACCAGCTCTCGTATTTGAAGCTCTTATCGCACTCCTTACAACCAAACTCCCCCAAAGTCGAATCGTTAACTTCCTCGAGGTTCTCCTCTTCAGTCTCCTCCAATTCCAGACCGTCCTCCTAACAGAAATTAGAATAAGTACCGACAGTTGAAGCTTCACATTGAAACCTCGGTATATTCACCTCGTCGTCGGACGGCATCTTCGGACAAATGTTATCCGATACAGTAACGGCCTTGTTACGTAGCATCTCTTCCAACTCGTTCTCGGACTTCTTACAACGCTCCTTGAACGCTACGGCGACGTTCAGGTCCGCGTAACACTTGTCACAGATCGAGTCCGGTAACCCGTCCCCTTGACGCACCTAAAGAGCGTAATCATTTCCAGTTATTTTACTGCAATGCAATATTAGCAACTATTGTAGGAGTCTCAATACTCTTACCTTCAGGGAAGCCATTTCATTCAAGCTCGAGTCCAGGGAGTCCTGGAACAAGTAATGGAGCTTGGGTCGCGGGGTGTCCTCCAAGCAGGTCCTACACAGTGCCGTTACCTCGAGTACTTCCATCTGGGACTCCAAGAGACGACTCAAGAATGGGAACTGGGACACATAACCCTACTTACCGGATCGTACATAACCTCACTTAAAACCACAGAACACTTAAAACCACAGAACACTTAAAAGGACGCAGTTAGCGCAAATCTGCAAAAATCAATTACGGTGTTGTTCTGACCATTAAACCGTTTACAATTAAACATTTATCGTCTGATTTCGATCGAGAAACCACAAATTGATTCTGAGAACTCATTTTAAATATATATCATGCATATTATGACGGAAATATGCGGCTGTATATCTGGTTGCCTAAGACGTTGTGTTTCAAATTTAAATAATGATATCGAAGTACTATTCCCCAAAATCAAATATTCGAAATATTCTATAATAAATCGCCTTTACATAAAGTAATTAGTAGTTAAAAATTTACAGAAAATAAAATAATAAAAGAATTAGGAACGATTAACGATTAGGAACAGTTAATAAGTGACAAAAAATAATAATTTCAAAGTGCTAACCACTTCAACCAATCTGAATCTTAACGATGAACCCTTAGAACTGGTTTTGCCTTTTTGTCCTTCTTTGGTGGTTTCACAACTTTCAAAAAACATGAAATACTTTTCCGAAAATCATTTCCAATGGACACTAACCTTACAATCAGCTGGTACTCCCTTCTGCCCTTAACTGAAGTTCTCTGCCATTGTCGTCGATAATACTCACTAAGGGATGAAAAAACGGAAATTACGATAATGACCCATAACGATATACATGAAGGAAAACAAAAATGTCGTTGCGGAGTGATTTAAAAAGAAATACGAACCCTTTTGACAATGACGTAAGGCACGATACCCTACTGCCGGCCAAAATGTCCATCACTGTCACTATCACTATCACTATCTGAAACCAAAAAAAAAAAAACAAATAAAATAGTAATCAACAGTAAATCCAAAGAAAAATTAATTCAAAAATAAATATTTCTAAATGACCCTTACTTTTACACAAACTATTAACGTGAATGTTTGGCACTATCACCGTCGAATCGAATCAAAAGTTAACGCGAGGAATCACACCGAATCAGCGAAAACTAAAGTCTACAACTAAAAGAAATTTTAAGGAAAACCACGAACTCGTCTTCCGGACGTACTTTCACGAATAAAATTCCTGAGAGAAAATACGGTGTTCGATGTTCGAGTTCGAGACGAACGAGACAAAAAAAACTGTTACCGAGTGATTCACGGCTGATAAGAGTCGAGAACTTACGGAAATTTGTAGCAAAAGTGTCGTTTAAAAGAGTAGGTGAATTTGAATGGAAATAAAACGTATTATTTTAGACCCAAATACCAAATAAAATTATTGATACATAAAAGTAAACTTATTAAGACCTTAATGAAATGGTTAAATTGTCGGCATTCTATATACAAGGTGTTGACAAAAAATTGGATATGGTGTGGCCTAAAATATGCTGAAACGTTTTTGAGGTGAAAGTAGGCGGTGTTAAAGATTTTGAAACGTAATTAATTTTTTCGAAACTCATTGCAAAGCGAAATTGAGTGTGTCAGGTGTGCGAGGTGAGTGCGTCAGGTGAATGTGTCAGGTAGATGTGTCAGGTGATAAAGGTGTCAGGTGAAGAAGGTGTCAGGTGAAGAAGGTGGAAGGTTGTTACGTTATGATTTTCACTCGCCTCGTAACGAGAATTTTGCAAAGCATTTGGAGTCGGATTCGAACGGTCTTGGTAAACAATTTTTTAGGATGTCTCGACTTTGCGACGCCACTTACAATTTCAGAGAGGTTCGCCCGCAATATTTACTTTGTGGATAATGAAGCTTCCGGGTATTCGTATACCGTTAAAATTGGGGATATTGTAACGGCCCGTTGAGAGGTTCCCGGTCAATGATAGGCGGAAAAATCTGTAGGAAGGGGTTTTTGAGATTGGATTTTGGGAAATAAGTGGGAGAGTAAGGGTCCGCAAGAGAAGAAGAAAATAACTTGGTTTCTGGCCTCGGGGGAAGCAGGTTGCTTCCCCCGACGCGCTATTTTGAATTTAGTTAAGGTTAGCTTACTATTTGATTGGTATTAGTAAATTGGTTGGTGTATTGGTCGCGTCAGTTAAAATAGCGAGTAAGAGTTATGTTGACAAACTGTTACCAAACGAAACCCACTAATTTGACGGGTAAAGTGTAAACGGTGCAAGGTGGAAGGGGCGAGGTGGAAGGTGCGTGGTGCGAGGTGCGAGGTGCGTGGTGCGAGGTGCGAGGTGCGTGGTGCGAGGTGCGAGGTGCGAGGTGGCAGCGAGGTGCGAGGTGCGAGGTGCGAGGTGGCAGCGAGGTGCGAGGTGCGAGGTGCGAGGTGCGAGGTGCGTGGTGCGAGGTGCGAGGTGCGAGGTGCGTGGTGCGAGGTGCGAGGTGCGTGGTGCGAGGTGCGTGGTGCGAGGTGCGAGGTGCGAGGTGCGAGGTGCGTGGTGCGTGGTGCGAGGTGCGTGGTGCGAGGTGCGAGGTGCGAGGTGCGTGGTGCGAGGTGCGAGGTGGCAGCGAGGTGCGAGGTGCGAGGTGCGAGGTGGGAGGTGCGAGGTGGCAGCGAGGTGCGAGGTGCGAGGTGCGAGGTGCGAGGTGCGAGGTGCGAGGTGCGAGGTGCGAGGTGCGAGGTGGGAGGTGCGAGGTGCGAGGTGCGAGGTGCGAGGTGCGTGGTGCGAGGTGCGAGGTGCGAGGTGCGTGGTGCGAGGTGCGAGGTGCGAGGTGCGTGGTGCGAGGTGCGAGGTGCGAGGTGCGTGGTGCGAGGTGCGAGGTGCGAGGTGCGTGGTGCGAGGTGCGAGGTGCGAGGTGCGTGGTGCGAGGTGCGAGGTGCGTGGTGCGAGGTGGGTGGTGCGAGGTGCGAGGTGCGTGGTGCGAGGTGCGAGGTGCGTGGTGCGAGGTGCGAGGTGGCAGCGAGGTGCGAGGTGCGAGGTGCGAGGTGGCAGCGAGGTGCGAGGTGCGAGGTGCGAGGTGCGAGGTGCGTGGTGCGAGGTGCGAGGTGCGTGGTGCGAGGTGCGAGGTGCGAGGTGGCAGCGAGGTGCGAGGTGCGAGGCTGAATAATACGGAAACGCGTATTTGACACGTATTTGTAGCTTATTTTACTGAGTTTGTTCCAAATCTGAAATGGTGATGCACAGGTGTTTCTCGGGGACCGATGGAGTCGGAGTGTCACGTATGAACAGACATGAAATGTTTGTGGAAGATGCAAGGTGGAATGTGTGAGGTGGAAGGGGCGAGGTGGAATGTGCCAGGTGGAACTATTGGACTATGGCCAATCGATTCGCCATTTAATTCCACCCATTTTGGCCAAAATTTAAAGGAAATCCATAATGCGGAACACATTAAAAAACCGAGAAGAACGAGCGGCCGACGTCACGTACGAAGTGTATATTGGCCCTTAGTTGGCCCATTAGCGGATAATTTCAGCCACGAATCGGACTACGGCCAATCGATTCGCCATTGAATTCTACACATTTGGCTAAAATTTAAAGGAAATCCATTATGTGCAACTAATACCTTATAATAATACCTAATAATATTATTCGGGGCCTTAAAAGTGAAAGTGTAGCAAATGTACATATTCCTGCATATTTCTCAATTTTTCAGTGCATTTTGCGTGCCTACTTTGACATATTTCTAGTAAATATTTATCGAACCTTAATTAAGTATAATTATTATCATTGTATTGCTATGATATAGACAACGTAATCTGCCTTTCGTTTAAAAAATTATATTTGGATTTCCAAAATTACAAAATTTTTTGTAGCAGCTTAGTTTCAAATTCTCTATTTTCAAATTGTAATTAAACTTCATCAAATTATGTTCGCCGTGGACGTTATATGTTGTAAAACGAACTTCATTGCAGTGATAAAGTTTTTAAACTTTTTTCATAACGTGTTATAATCGAGTTGGATAAAAAATAAAATAATCCTTCAGAAATAATTTACAACCACTAACCTTGCATAACAACTGCTTTCGCCTTTCCGCCATTCTCGCTAAATTGTTACCTGAAAATAGAATATTAAAAGTATTAGGAACAGTTAATAAGTGACAAAAAATAGTAATTGCAAAGTGTTTGTAAAATGCTAACCACTTCAACCATTTGAATCTTAACGATGAACCATTAGAACCGGTTTTGTCGTCGATAATACTCACTAAGGGATGATAAAGTGAAAATTACGATAATGACTCATAACGATATACATAAATGAAAACAAAAATGTCGTTGCGGAGTGATTTCAAAAGAAATACGAACCCTTTTGAGAATGGCATAAGGCCCGATACCTTACTGCCGCCAAAATGTCCATCACTGTCACTATCACTATCACTATCTGAAACCAAAAAAAAAAACAAATAAAATAGAAATCAACAGTAAATCCAAAGAAAATTCATTCAAAAATAAATATTTCTAAATGACCCTTTACTTACACAAACTATTAACGTGAATGTTTGGCACTATCACCGTCGAATCGGATCAAAAGTTAACGCGAGATATCACCCCGAATCACCGAAAACTAAAGTCTAAAACGAAAAGAAGATTTATGGAAAACTACCTAAAACTAATACCGAACTCGTCTTCCGGACGTACTTTCACGAATAAAATTCCTGAGAGAAAATACGGTGTTCGAGACGAACGAGACAAAAAAAAACTGTTACCGAGTGATTCACGGCTGATAAGAGTCGAGAACGTACGGATATTTGTAGCAGAAGTGTCGTTTAAAATAACAGATGAATTTAAATGAGAATTAAACGTATTATCATAGACCCAAATGAAATTATTGATACATAAAAGTAAACTCATTAAGACCTTAATGAAACGGTTAAATTGTCGGCATTCTATATACAAAGTGACGCTCTTTTTCATATAATACGTATATATAAAAATTAGTAAACGTGTAAAAGGTGCGTAGGTGCATTCATTATGCAGTCTATATTGTCTGGTTTCAAACTCATTATCACTTTTTATCTTACATTCGTAATTTAAACGTATTTTTTATCCCTGAGATAAATATAATATTTTTCCTACGTTTTCAATATGTTTGCCAACGTCTTAGGCAACCAGTTCTGCGGCCAGATATTTTCCTCATAATATACATGATATATGTTTCAAATGAGTTCTCGGAATCAATTTGTGGTTTATCGATCGAAATCAGACGATAGATGTTTAATTATAAACGATTAATTATTATAACAACAACATATAATTTTATTCCAGAATGATACTCGATACTGTTCTGTGATGATACTTGTGTTCCGTGTATTAGTTACGTTTTTAATTGAATGAAAAATAGCTCGAAATATGTAAAGTCGTTGCTTTAAAACAGCCTACTTAGTTCGTAAAGCTCTCAGGTACGATTCTATTTAATAATAGTCGTTGCGTTATAAACATGAGTTCAGTTCAAAGCCAGACTTCGTGAATGACATAACCTCACTTTATTATTTTTTAATTTATTCCTACTTCAAACGTAGAAATAATTAACAACGACCCATCCTGATTCTGATTGTCTCTCGTGGGACCGTACACGTCTCATCGGACGGTCATTACATTAATTTTAAGTTCACTAGAGCACTCATTCTTGTTGGACATAACCTCACTTTATTCTTCCGGGGGGCTCTCTAAAACCTGTCGTTCGTAGGATGTCGGTGCACCTGTCCACCCTGACGAGGACCTTCCAGAAGTTGTCGCTGTCGATGGCGTCCAGGACGGGGCTGTCTCCGGCGCTGAGGGAGCGCAAGAAAGTGTTGTGCGTCAACGTCGACAGCAGGAGCTCCACAAACTTTTTCAACAAACGTGAGTCGTGTGTTTAATCTTCATAAGATGGTGACGTTACGTGTCTCGTTTCCAGTGCCGGCCGAGGACCTGTGGAAGGGCATAACGTCAGTGAGCAACGCTGGCCGAAAACGAGGCAGGGGCAAGACCGTCTCGAAGTCGAAGATCAAGGATCTGAACCGCGGTCAGGTCATCGGCATAGGTGAGTGACGGAACTGCCTATCGACGGACACGATCGACACCGAGTTTTCCAGGTAAGGCGAACATGGTGTGGCCCGGCCTGTCCGCCCCGATCATAAGGGGACGCGAGCTGATCGAGAGGCAGAAGCTGCCCGAGGATCCGGAACGCGAAAAGAAACTGATCTCGTTGCGGGACAAGATGGGCACGTTCAAGTACCAGAAACCCGACCCGATCGATCGGGGTTGGTCGGGCTCGAAGATGCCGGGCAGGAGCCTCGGGCCGCCCGATCCCGTCGGAGAAGGTAAGCCGATTATTTAGTTGTATGTACGACGTGGTGTTTCAAAATGATTGTCATGTAGTCGGCTGTGGAATTCCCATGTAAAATAAATAAACCCGCCTCGCGAAAATAGGGGTTTCTACTACCTATACATAACCTCAAAATAACCTTTTTTAACTTCGAAAACTAATTTGAGTATTTGTCTATTTGTAGTATTTGTTTTGGCCCTGAAAAGGGCCGTTAATTACCAGCAGTAGGTACTGATTGCCACTTTCACAATAAATGTCGAAGTGACACTTCTTGTCAGAATTAGATACGGTCCAAATCAATAGAGAGCGGCACATCAAAAATTACATGCACGAAAATTCCAACGTCTAATAGATATATAAGTTGATTACGGATCGTCTCGTTTCAGACACTTTCGAGGGTTTCGACAGCAAGTGCCTCGAGCTCCGGCAGGTGTTCCACATGAAGGCGACGTTCGGTCGCACCCGTCGCCTGTCGACGCTCGTCGTGACCGGCAACCGAGCCGGCCTCGCCGGTTTCGCCCTGGGCGGCGCTCAGGACGCTAGGACGGCCCTCAGGAAGGCGAAGAACCGAGCCGCTCAGAAGCTCATACACGTCAAGTTGTTCGAGGGGCGGACCGGTGAGTGGGAATCACAGAAACGTTACGAACTGTAGGACGCCGATCAGAGTTAAAGTTTAAGACATGCGAATCGAGTCTCTTGTACATTTTAAAAGGTTTTGGATCTGGGTCGAGTCAGACTGGGGTATAGAACCTGATTGTTGACCCTATTTCGAGCCAATTGAGTGTCTTGTACATATCAAAAGGTTTTGAATCTGGGTTGAGTCAGACTGGGTTCTAGAAACTGATGGTTGACCCTATTTCAAGTCAATTGAGTGTCTTGTACATTCCATAGGTTTTGAATCTGGGTCAAACTGGGTTCTAGAAACTGATGGTTGACCCTATTTCAAGCCAATTGAGTGTCTTGTACATTTCAAAAGGTTTTGAATCGGGGTTGACTCAAACCTGGGTTTAAAAAACTGATCGTTAACCATATTTCGATCTCTTTCCCGCAGTGTGCCACAATTTCTACTCGACGTTCGGCCTGACGAAGCTGTACGTGTGGCGGAAGCCCGAGGGCTACGGCCTCGTCTGCCACAGGGCCGTCATGGCGATATGCCAGGTGCTTGGCATCAAGGACCTGTACGCGAAGGTCGAGGGCTCGACCAACGTCAACCACATCACGAAGGCGTTCTTCTTGGGCCTCATCGGCCAGAAGTCGCCCGAGGAGATGGCCGAGGCGAGACGCCTCCACCTCGTCGAGTTCCGCGAGGAGGCCGGCTCCTATCCGAAGGTGATCGCCTCGCCCGCCTCGCCGATCCGCTCGAGGACCGAGGCGAGGCCAGACGAGGCGTCCGACGAGCTGTCGCCGTACGGCTTCGGCGACGGCAGGATATTCCTCAAGGAGAAGAAGCGGCCGCCGTTCTACTCCGAGTACTACTCGTACTACCTGTACCTCAAGAAGTTCGAGAGGCTCAGGAACCAGCCCGCCGTCAAGAAGCACCTGATGGCGGAGTACGGCGAGGTGAGCTGATCGATACCCTTGAGCGCCATTTTGGTGCTGTTGAGATGATAATCATTAGGGATATTTTGATCTTCGAAACTACTGCTCTGAATACACTATTATTATTACAGTTGTACCAATCACATACATTTTTCAGCCATTTTTCTTCCCTGCATTATGTTCTGGAGTAGCTGATATTTCTCCCCTCTCATTATATTGCCCTAAGTTCCATTTTTGAGCCCATTCTCGCTTGTTCTGCACATTTTACCTAAAATCTAGTCATTTTCGCCACATTTATAATATTTATCATAACAGGACATCGCAATTTATGTGTTCCATGTATTTAGCTTGACAATAAATATGGGTATGTGTATTCCTAATTGCGATGTCCTGTGACTATATTAAGTTGGTAGTATTGTAGTTTAGTGTAGTTAATAAATGAACTCTGCATATTCAGCTCATTCTCACTGGTTCTGCATACTTTACCTAACATTTAGTCATGTAGGTTCTTTCAGTTTGTAGAAATATTTTTGGTAGTCCAAGAACAGTTTGAACACTACCTGTTCATATGGGTTTACAAGAATAACAAAGTTATGATTGTGATTGATGATCGATCGTCTTGATTTTCAGGTGAGAAGTTTCCTGGCGGACGCACACCCTGAATGTCGACTCCGTACGAAGGGACCGCCCAAAAAGGCGGATCAGGAAGATGGCGGCGAAGAGGCCGAGCAGGATCCGTAAACGTTTGTGTAATTATCCTAGAAATATAATTTGATAATTTATAAAACGCTGTGTTACACGGGGGGTTCAGTGAGAACGTGACGCCCCTAGCGGTCCTTTTACGAATTAAAACGTCTTATGAATGAGCAGATGTGAAGTAATTACTTACTCTGCTTGACAATTCCACAGAGAATCGTCTAGTATTAGCGAAGATTGGAAAAACATAGTCAGTGCCACTAATGAGATCATTTAGACTTATAATTAGAGTAGGCTATGATTTTTAAATTAGGTTGGCAACATCGACTTTATGTAGACATTTTGATAATTAAAAATTAGGGAATATATTTTGGAAATCATCTACGCACTGTTGTATGGACTACTTCTGTTCACCATTTTCTTGCAGTTCCGTTCGGCGTTCTTAAAATAACTCTTCTTATGCTCTAAATTAAACATTTTGGAGCGTCACTTCGACAATTCGAATGAAACCGTCAGCAGTCGGTGTTGCCAACCTAATTTAAAAATCGTAGCCTTACGCCGTTGGCCACGAGATGTCGCTAGTGACGCGAAGATTAAAGTGTCCTGTCGTGAGTTCACGCGTTTGGCCGCAAGAGGTCTCTGCCGTAGTACAAAGGAAACGTAACGACTGGTATGTACTTCAAAGTAGTATTACGAAAGATGCGTGGATTTTCTGGCCCTCCCCCGACATTCCCAAGTGCCGTACGTAATGATAAAACTTCACACGTACGCACGTACACTCCTACAGAGAGGAGAGTGAAAGGGAGACGGAATATAATCCAAACGAGACCACTTTTCATAAAGGACTTTATAAAGGGAAAAATCGGCTGCATCGCCTTTCCTTCTTTTTTCTCTCTCTCTCCCTCGGGCGTGAAGTCCTTTGTTTTTCGTCCCGCTGATTGTGTTAGAGGGTCGTTTTGTCCTCGACGCGTGAAAAATAATCCATCCAGATGGCATATCAATTACCGAGGATCTTAAGTAGGGGGGAGAAGAGGGACAGAATTCAATCTGGACGAATCATATGATCAGATCGTTGAATTCTTGGAATTATGGGAATTTTTTGGTCGTTTTTGAGATTCGGCGCATGTACAAACAGTGTGTAACTTTTCCAGTTTGCTGAGGCAACTTGACGTTTGGTCCAAAAATATTGAACTCCAATTTTAAAGCTCCATCACGTGCGAACTTCAAATTCAAAACCGACTAATTTCAAATTTACATCATTTTGAAGTTAATTCCGATCCAAATAAGAGACACTGTTTGGTACCTCTCAATTTTTCATAGCTGGTAAGATATATTTGGAGTTGCAATTATGTCAATTTAGTGAACTTCAGTTTTGAATTTCTTTATTACTCGACCTACGAACTTCAAATTCACGCAGTTCTAAAAGCACACTTTTTGGAACTCCTTTTTTTTCCAAGCTCCTGAGATTTTTGAGACGTTGTGTGAATTTACCGAACTTCAATTTTCGAACTCTACCTACGAATTTCGAGGAAGACCGTGACTCCTCCGCCTTACCCCACTCCGATATGCAACTCGAGAACGTACCGGGGAATAATTTTTATAGCGCTTGTACGACTTGTGTATACCTCCCGCATTTACACAATAGCGTGTGCGTGTGCGTGCGAAGGGGCCGCCATTTCGCGTATCAATTATCACACCAGTAGGAAGTGTTCAATTACTTCTCACCCCTTTAGAAAAAAAAATCCTCTCTTCACGCACACACATACACAAAACATGCCCCGCGTTCACACTCTCGCCGACAAGTCGAGAGGGAGAGTGAATAATATAACGCTTTACTCTCGTTTTCTTCCCTTTTTTTCTTTTCATTTTCGCACCCCCTCGCGCTTATTTCGACACTCCACGAGAAATTCGCTCACCGAAGTACGTTTAATTTTATTCGTAACTTTCCGACCGTTCCTCGTATATCGGAAAATTTCGAAACGTCCGGAAAGTTCGTCTATTTTCTCCTAAAAACGGTGGAGCGGGTCTAAACCGAGAAAAAAAGCGAGTACCTATACGCTTTCGAATGAGAAATGAGAGATTTTTCGATAAACAAAGTTCGTAGTGACCGGATCGATCGTCGTACTCACGAATCGAACTCGCCTATCCGCTCCGTGCCCTCGGATCTCGCGTCCCGTCGCGAATCGAACTCGCCTCGTCCCGCGAGTTTCGTGTCCCGTGGTTTTAATTCGGTTCCGTGTGTCGAATTTGACGTTCCTCCTGTTTCGCGTCCCGCGCTCGGCATCTCCGTCTTCGATCGCGGATCGTCGGGTCGGGTCAGTCAGTCGCCGGCCGCCGACGCGGATTGGTCGAATCGAGGTTAGTCGCGCGTCATCTAGCGTCGAACGTAAGCGTGAGAGAAAAGGTGAGGAGAGAAGAGAAGAGAGTGTGTGTGTTTATTATATCGAAAACGGGATATAGGCGAGTAATGTCGTCCCGGCGATGACGAGGAGGGATACGAGGGAGTGAAGTGAAGTCGTGAGGGAGTCGCGGAGTGCTGTGTTTCTCCGAGTGTCGAGAGAGAGTTCGTGCTCGACGGGACGGCCATATCTCCTCTCGATACACGACATCCTCTCGGCGTTGTGCTCTCGTGTGTTTGGTGTGTGTGTGTGTCTCGTGCGACTCCCGGTCCCGTTTGATGGCGATGTAGTAATAGGGCGATTACGGCACGGCCTGGCGAGACACTGTGTGTAATGGAGCGCTTTACGAGGTGAGTGTGATTCTATATCTCTCTGCGTGCGTGGAGATTATCGGGGTCTCGCTCTCCGTTCTATCTGACTATCGATGTTTACACGAGAGACAAAAGGTCCTCTCTCTCTCTCTATGCGTTTCGCAGCTTGTTTATCGCTCTCTCGGCGTGTATCGATTTTTTTCTCGGGGTTTTCGGGGGTTCTCCTCTCGAGGACCCCGAAGACAGGTGTCTCGCTTTCGGTCAGTGCGAGAGCGACCTAAAGTGGGTCTTTGTTCGGTCCGAGTCGATAGTGGGATAATACGATCGGCCCGTTATCGATACTTATCGAATCGAGAGGTACCTACTCATCCAGAAGTAGATAAGGTCGTTACGGGTTCGATGTACGAAATATCCATTTTTCGGTTGTAACTGTGTACCCTTGTTATAACTTAAAGTCGATGGGGTGCACTTAGTGGGTCTTTGTCTGGTCAAGTCGATAGTAGTACTATTATCGATATTTGTTAGGAAGTATCGAATTGGTATATATCTATCCAAAAGTAAGAAAAGTAGTTATTAGAAGTTCGATTCTGTTTTAACTGTTACTAAGGTAAATTTATCGATATTTGTTATAACCCAAAGTCGATAGTGTGGCCTCAGTGGGTCTTTATTTGGTCCTGTCGATACCTCTAACAAAAGTCGATAGTAGTACTGTTGTATCGATATTTGTTACCAACTATCGAATCGAGTTATGTCCAAAAGTAAGAAAAGTAGTTATTAGAGGTTCGGTGGTTGACGTATCGATTCTTGTTATTAATATCGACTGTTTTGTTGGTTTTAACTGTTCCCCAAAAGTAAATCTATCGTTATTTGTTATGTTATAACCCAAAGTCGATACCTAGTGTAGGTCTTTGTTTGGTACAGTCGATACCTCCAATAAAACTCGATAGTAGTACTATTATCGATATTTATTACCAACTATCGAATTGAAATATGTCTATCCAAAAGTGAGAAAATTAGTAATTCGATCTTTTTCTTGGTGTAACTGTTCCCCAAAAGGTAAATCGATCGATATTTGTTATAACCTAAACTCGATAGTCGGTGGTACTAGTGGGTCTTTGTTTGAGCCAGTCGATACCTGAAACAAAAGTCGATAGTAGTACTATTATCGATATTTGATACCAACTTAATAAATTCGATACCGTGTCCATTTAGTGAGTCTCTGTTTAGTCCAGTCGATAATAGTACGACGAGTTATCGATATTCGTCCTGAATACACTGATTTACATTAACTTTGAATTAATGATGACGGAAAAGTCGATCGATCGATAGCGAATTTGAATTATTGATGGGGGGAAAAGTCGATATCGCCCAATTTTCAATTAAACGATGACTCCTGGTTATTTATTAAAGGAAATCTGGTCGCGGAAGCGACGTTTATCGATACCGGTATCGTTTAATCGATAGTACGACGAAAAGTCGATAATAGTGATTTTATCGATATTGGAAGTATCGTATAATTTTCACTAATTCGTAACGAAAAGTCGGTGAATCGCTCAAAAAAGAGTTGAATTGCAACTTTAATAGAATTGAGTTTAGAAAAAAATATTTTTTTTTTTTTAGTATATTAGTCTCGAGTCGAAGTTAATCCGGCGACTTTTCCCGCATTCGACGAAATAAATCATCGGGGTCCAAAGTTACCCCGCTTCCCCCCCCCCTACTCCTCGACCCTTATCAATGGGGGTGGTGGGTGAGTGGGGGGGGGTCGATAGGGGCGCGACGATGGCCTAAATGAAATTATAATTCGCAAAAATACGAATCCGAATGCGAAATAGTCTCGGTCAGTTTAACTGGCGGGGAGGAAAAAGGGCAGAAGCGATAATAATAATAATAATAATAATATCGGGGGTGGGGGGGGGGGGGGTGGTAATGGGGACGGCCGCCCCCCTCGCGGCATTTAAGCGAAAAGATTGATGACCGTGGTGGGCTTTGACGTTATATTTCCACGAGCGGGTAAAATGGCGGAACGGTCCGCCCTACGGGTCTCTCGCTTTTTAGGTTAGGTTAGGTTGAATTCACCAAAAATGTATTCCGATGAGATGGATCCAAACCCGATTTAAACGTCAACCGGGTGAAATCAATGCGTCTCGATTGGTCCGGACGTGATATCCCCCTCTCTTCGATAACCGTTCGTTTTGAAATTTCAAAAATCTGCATTCCGATTGGTCGTTTGGTCAGTAGAGTGCGCTCGTTCGCAATGTCGCGAAATCTAAAGATCTGATTGGCCCAGTAACGACGTTCGACTTCCTTCGACTCCTGATTGGTTTAGAAATTTGAAATTTCCAAAAACGTGTCCCGTCGGATTGGTCGTTTCACGGCGACAGAGGGCGCTGGTATATAACGTCGCGAAATATGAAGATCTGATTGGTCCAGTAACGACGTTCGACTTCCTTCGGCTCCTGATTGGTTTAGAAATTTGAAATTTCCAAAAACGTGTCCCGTCGGATTGGTCGTTTCACGGCGACAGAGGGCGCTGGTATATAACGTCGCGAAATATGAAGATCTGATTGGTCCAGTAACGACGTTCGACTTCCTTCGACTCCCGATTGGTTTAGAAATTTGAAATTTCCAAAAACGTGTCCCGTCGGATTGGTCGTTTCTCGTCGACAGAGGGCGCTCGTTTATAACGTCGCGAAATCTGAAAATCTGATTGGTCCAGTAACGTCGTTCGACTTCCTTCGACTCCTGATTGGTTAACAAATTTGAAATTTCGAAAAACGTGTCCTGTCGGATTGGTCGTTTCCCTTCAACAGAGGGCGCTCGTTTATAACGTCGCGAAATCGAATGATCTGATTGGTCCAGTAACGACGTTCGACTTTCTTCGACTCCTGATTGGTTTAGACACTTGAAATTTCAAAAACGTGTCTCGTGTCGGATTGGTCGTTTCTCGCCGACAGAGGGCGCTGGTTTATAACGTCGCGAAATCTAAAGATCTGATTGGTCCAGTAACGACGTTCGACTTCCTTCGACTCCTGATTGGTTTAGAAATTTGAAATTTTGAAAAACGTGTCCCGTCGGATTGGTCGTTCACAGAGGGCGCTCGCCGCGGTCGTTAAATAATTGAATCGCAAAATCGAAACGGTGTCTACCCCACCCCCCCCACCCTCACCCACCCCTCTTATGCCTAGCGAGACGGGCGGCAATGATGGACAGGGTGTTCAAATATTAACGAACTTTCAGATACAGTTGGACGTATCGATCGGTTCGTGTGGAAAACATGTTAAATTTTAATGGAATCCGAGAAAGGTGTAAGCGAGTGAGATGTCTTCAAATTTTAAATTTCCCCCGTCAAATACGATGAGGGGGGGCACGTCTCTGATTACTACAGAGACACGTATCTTTCGAACAGTGAAATGTATAAAACGTCGCTTGAATTGCTCAATTTTAAATTTGTATTTCCTCTTACAGAAATTTTGAAAAAAAATGTTTTTTTTTGGAATTATGACGTTACAAAAGGCGATTTAAAGTAATTACAAAATTATTTATTTTGCAATGGACAATGTAGTTAGTAATCGTTATCGATAACGATGTGTTGTTATCTATGTTATTGCTAAACGGATTTATTTTTAGAACGTAACAATGAAATTCGATATCGATTACCGTTCAGTATTCATTACAATTTGATAATCATTTTATTATGTACTTAATCGTCGGGAATTTAGCAATAAAAATTCCTTTCCTTATCGTCTAGGAATGTTGAAAGAAACAGAGCGACGATACGTAGGTGTTCCATCACTATATAGTTATAGTGTCTCTGGAACAATGTAGGAAACGTTTCCAAAGATCCTAATGAATCACTATATTTGTCCAATATAATTTAAAATTTCTCAGTCAATGTTGTCAAAGTACCTAGTGATAATTTGGGCTTATTACTACGTATAAAATCTATATAGTAATGTTACCGACTGTTCGAAATGTCCCAGTAAACCGTATTAGTGATCCAATCTAGACAAAACCTCTGAGCGAGTGTCACCTACTTCTTCAACGGTGATCAGTGATTTTTTTGGCTATTGACCCAATCACTATAATTTTTTTATATCTAGAGTAACGCCACTGACGTTTCCAAGTCTCCTAGTGACTCATTCTAGTGATCCAGTTTTAACAAATGTTCCTAAAATTCTTCCCAAAGTCACTGTTGATGTATCTAGTGACTGATGTATATTTGATCGATCTGTATAGTCTCTAATGCAATAAATGTTCTAGTGAGTCGGTCAAAAAATGTCATCACCTTTTTCACCAAAAGTTGGTATGGATTTGTCTAGTGACATATTTGTTATCAATCTATGTATTATAGTGTCTGAAAGTCTAAGGTGTCATCGACTTTTCATATGACCTAAGGAATCACTATAGTGATCCAATCGGAATTTTTTTGTTTTCGTCAATTTAGAATTAAATTGAACGTTTCAAGCAATGTCATCAACTGTACCAATTTCCTAATGAACCGTTATAGTGATTCATATAAAAATAATCTCATTGACTGTTCGAGATGACCTAGTGAACCGTTTTAGTGACGACAACTTATGAACAAATGTCGCCTACTTTCTCAGTAGTACCCAGAGATTTACATAATGCCTCATTCGTTATAAATTTGGATCACTAGTATCTGTAGTGATTTCACCAACTTTTCTGAACGCTCCAGTGAGTTGCTTTAGTGATACAATGCATGCAATGTTTCTTAAGAGATATGAGTGGCATTTTCTTCCCGACAGACTTTCGAGGTGTCTAGTGACGCGTCTAGTGTTATTTTGTTTTATCAATTCATGTGTATATATAGTGTCTGAAAGTCTGAGGTGTCACCGACTTTTCATATGGTCTAGGGAATCACTATAGTGATCCAATCGGAAAATTTTTGTTTTAATCAATTTAGAATTAAATTGAACGTTTCAAGCAATGTCATCAACTGTACCAATTATCCTAATGAACCGTTATAGTGATCAATATAAAACTAATCTCACTGACTGTTCAAGATGACCTAGTGAACCGTTTTAGTGAACAAATGTCACCTACTTTCTCAGTAGTGCCCAGAGATTTACATAATGCCTCATTCGTTATAATTTTAGATCACTAGTATCTGTAGTGATTTCACCGACTTTTTCGAACGCTCCAGTGAGTTGCTTTAGTGATACAACGCATGCAATGTTTCTTAAGAGATTTAATGGGATTTTCTTCCCGGCAGGCTTCCGAGGCGTCTAGTGACGCGTCTAGTGATATATTTTTCATCAATTTATGTGTATTATAGTGTCTGAAAGTCTGAGGTGTCACCTACTTTCCATATGATCTAGGGAATCACTATAGTGATCAATAGGAAAGTTTTTGATTACACGTCACGTCTCGAGCAATGTCATCAACTGTACCAATTATCGTAATAAACCGTTATAGTGATCAATATAACAAATATTTCCAATGTCGTCAAAATACCTAGTGACTAATTTAATGTAATTTTTGATTACGACTAATAAAATCTATAAAGTAATGTCACTGACTATTCGAGATGACCTAGTGATCGACAACCTATGAACAAATGTCACCAACTTTCTCTGTACTGCCCAGAGATTTACCTAGTGTCTGGATCACTGGTATCTGTAGTGATTCCACCGAATTTTCCGAATGCTCTAGTGAGTCGCTTTAGTGATCCAATAGACTTCCGAAGTCTCTAGTGACGCCTGTAGTGATCGACTTTTTTAGTGGCGAAGTCTCCGGGGGCGACGTTGCCGGCTCGTCGGATATCCCGAGGGACCCATCGATTGGCCTTAAACGTAAAGTAGACTTATCCGACCAATCGATACGCCTCCTCTCGCCTCGCCTGCGGGTTACGAAACTTGTCTCTCTCTCTCTCTCTCACTCTCTCTCTCTCTCTCTCTCTCTCTCTCTCTCTCTCTCTCTCTCTTGAGATGTAACGTAAATCGCTCGTGAATCGCTTAAACCCGGAAAATTGAAAATCACCACTTCCCGACGACGTCGGGGAAATCTCGTTTTTCGTACGTTTTTCCGCGGATTTTCACCTTTTCGTCCAGCACACCAGCGGAATATTATGTCGTCAGTCGAGGCGGAAAAGTGCCAAAACATTTACCGAAACACGAAAAGGGAAAAAGAGAGCGTGTGAGGATGGCGAGAGACTTTTTTTCCTTTTTTTTTTGGATCGTATGTATCGGATCGCGTATAAGGAATAAAGGAGAGGAAGAGAGAGCGAGAATTATGAAACAAAAGGAGGGTTTAAGGTAAGGTGTGTGAAAGAGAGAGAGAGAGAGAGACGAAAGTGTGAAATGAGAATAGACAGGTCGTTTTGTTTCTCTCCTCTTTTTCTGCATTCTTTTTATCCTCCTTCTCCTCCTCCTCCTCCTCCTTTTACTTCTCCTCCTCTCGAGTATTTTACCTGTATTATTGGTGTTGTGTGTGTGTCCGAAATCTTTTATTAACATCTGCATCATCAACGGTGCGAAGGCGGCGTTGCCAAATCACCTCTACCGGTTCGTCTACCATTTTCAAGTCTTTCATAGACATACCAAAATTTACCCTTCTCCTTACTACAGATTAGATTTGTCACCGTGCGCAAGAAACTTACGGCCGGTAACGTTTCTTCCAACCCTTCATTCGATCTAGTGATATCACTAGGTTTGTCGCTAGGCGGGGATTTTTTGGGGAGCTGGCAACACTTGTTAAGACACTGCGTCACTAAAACGGTTCACTAGGACATTTAGAATTCTTATTACAGTTTAGATTTGTCACTGAAACTTATGGCCGGTAACGTGTCTTTGCAGTCTACATTTGATCTAGTGATATCACTAGATTTGTTATTGGGGGATTTTTTTGTGGAGTTGGGAACACTTGTTAAAAGACACTGCGTCATTAGTACGGTTCACTAGGACATTTAGAATTCTTATTACAGTTTAGATTTGTCACTGTGCGCAAGAAACTTTAGGCCGGTAACGTATCTTCCAACTCTTCATTCGATCTAGTGATATCACTAGGTTGGCGCTAGGCGGGGATTTTTTTGGGGAGTTGGGAACACTTGTTAAATGACACTGCGTCCCTAAAACGGTTCACTGGGACATTTAGAATTCTTATTACAGTTTAGATTTGTCACCGTGCGCAAGAAACTTTCGGCCGGTAACGTATCTTCCAACTCTTCATTCGATCTAGTGATATCACTAGGTTGGCGCTAGGCGGGGATTTTTTGGGGGAGTTGGGAACACTGGTTAAATGACACTGCGTCACTAAAACGTTTCACTGGGACATTTAGAATTCTTATTACAGTTTAGATTTGTCACTGTGCGCAAGAAACTTTCGGCCGGTAACGTCTCTTCGAAGTCTTCATTCGATCTAGTGATATCACTAGGTTTGTCGCTAGACGGGGATTTTTTGGGGAGTTGGCAACACTTGCTAAAAGACACTGCGTCACTAGTACGGCTCACTAGGACATTTAGAATTCTTATTACAGTTTAGATTTGTCACCGTTCACTGTGCGCAAGAAACTTGCGGCCGGTAACGTGTCTTTGAAGTCTTCATTTGATCTAGTGACATCACTAGATTTGTCACTAGGCGGAAATTTTTTGGGAAGTAGGCAACACTTGTTAAAAGACACTGCGTCACTAGAACGGTTCACTGGGACATTTAGAATTCTTATTACAATTTAGATTGGTCACTGTGCGCAAGAAACTTGCGGCCGGTAACGTGTCTTTGAAGTCTATATTTGATCTAGTGATATCACTAGATTTGTTATTGGGGGATTTTTTGAGGAGTTGGGAACACCTGTTAAAAGACACTGCGTCACTATAACAGTTCACTGAGACATCTAGAAAAATTGTTTGATTTTATCTCGAAACTGTACTTGTTGATAAAAAACACCAAATTTGTCACTAGGTACATCCATAGGATCTTTTGGATGTGTTGGTAACATTTACGAAGAAACTTATTTGATCACTAAGTTCACTAAAATCTATTAACTTCATACAAGTGGATCCATAATGAATCAGGTTTATAACCTGTCACTATTTTATGCAGGTTGGATCACTAAAATGTTTCACTAGGACATCTGGTAATAATGTGCTTCAGAGATCTTATGTATCTCGATCAAAAATATATCAGAATCGTCACTGGATGCATCCAGAATGGTTAGTGACATTTTCTCAAGAAATTTTGCATAGATTGGATCACTAAAATTGTTCACTGCAACATTTGGAAAACTGCTCTAGAGACTTTGTGATCAAAAATTTGCCAGAATTGTCACAACATTTGGAAAACTGCTATAGAGTCTTTTTGATCAAGGATTTGCCAGAATTGTCACTAGCAACTTTGGGAATAGGCGATAACTCTACGATAAGAAACTTACATTTGATCACTAAGTTCACTAAGATCTATTAACTTCATACAAGTGGATCAATAATGAACCAGGCTTATAACCTGTCACTATTTTATGCAGATTGGATCACTAAAATGTATCACTAGGACATTTGGTACTAATGTGCTTCAGAGACCTTATGTATCTGGATTAGAAGTATACCAGAATCGTCACTAGACGCATCCAGAATGGTTGGTGACATTTTCTCAAGAAATTTTGTATAGATTGGATCACTAAAAGTGTTCACTGCAACATTTGGAAAACTGCTCTGGGGACTTTTTGATCAAAAATTTGCCAGAATTGTCACTAGCAACTTTGGGAATAGGCGTTAACTCTACGATCACTAAAATGTTTCACTAGAACATTTTGAAATTACTGGTAGCATGGCTCTAAAGATTTTATATGGGTTGGTCTTAAAATTCACCTTATTTGTAATTAGACAGATTCATAGGGAGTTTAGAAAGAGTTGATAAAGTTTTATGAAAGGACTATCTATGTACATTGCATCACTAAAATGGGTCACTAGAACTTTTCACCAAAAATCGGTGATTTTTATATATAGATTGAGAAATATACTAGATCTGTCACTACATAGATCCGACAAGAGGTGGATAACTTTTTTTTTTTAATTTTGACACTTGAATCGTCACTAACTAGTGATATCTAGTGATTTCTATAAAATCTGTAAATCCATCTATGAAATTATTCACTGCGAAGTACGTAATTAACCTACCAATTTACACGGTTTTATAGAATGATGTATCAAGATGGCGCCGACGACGCCATCTTCTTATTTTCCCTTTTTCAATTCCTTCTACAGAATAAAACGTCACACGCCATCCGTCCGATAATTGTCATCGAATTAAAATCCAATTAAATGCTGAAAATTATCCGAGGAAATTATTAATCGAAGGAGGAGGGGGGGGGGGGGCGGTAAGAGGAGTGGGGGGGGGGACGTTTGCACCTCATCTCTCGGAATTATAAATGGATTTCGTTAATTTCTTTTTGAAGTCTAATGGGATGTAATTGAATTAAAAAGAGAGTGATAACGGTAGTAATTATTTTCGAAAAAATTAAAATCGTATAAAGTGTCTATAATAATAATATGAGCATATATAGGGCGTTCAAATAAATACAATTAGACAAGCTCATATTGAAATTATATACGAACACCCTTAAGAATATTTTTTATATAGGGTGTTCAAATAAATAGAGTGTTTTAAATACATTCAAAAAATTATCTCCAGGGAGTTCAAATTACTATTTCATCTATGGGGTGTTCATATTAACATGTTTCTTGGGTATTCATGTCAGTATGATTTTTTTTTTTTTTAGAAAAAAGTCCAATCTTTGTCTTTTCGACGCATGCGTAATGGAAACGTGGTTCTCTCTATCTCTCTCCGTTTTACGTGTCTTATCGGACGTACCGGAGAGAACCGCATTCCGAAATATTCTTCTCTCTTCGTGTATGACAATAGCGCCTTCTCTCTGCCCCCCCTCACCCCTGCTCTCCCCTCCTCCTTCCCCCTCACATACATACACACACACCTCGTATCTTCTCTCTCTCTCTTTTCTTCTTCTCCTTCTTCGTCTTCTCCTTTTGTACGGGATGCATTTAGTACGGGTGAGAACGGCGAAACGGCGGTATGGATAAACATTTAACGCAGGGGCCATCTTAAAATATCGTCAAGATGGCGGAGGTGGCTTTAAAGGGGTGGCATAAAAATTTGTCATGCGCTTTATGTGTTGTAGTTGTAATGGACAAAATGGCGAAGGATTTGTGTGAAGGGGGCCTATCGGCCATCTTGAGAAATTTAGATGGCGTCGCTTCTCCCCTCCCCCCCCCTCTCTCTCTCTCTCTTTCTCTGCCTCGAGTTCTGTTTAGACCGTCATGAAAAAACGAATCAACATGGCGTCTGCCTCAATTACTTGCCGCCATTTTGTTACCAAAATGGTGAATGTTCAGCGAGCATTTTGGACGAATGGTCGACAAGTACTTTTTTATTGCTATTTGGAATCGTCAAAATGGCGTGTCTGTATATCTTAATTTGCGACGGCCGTCTTGAGAAATTATATCCATTCAAATGGCGGCGATCCTCCCCCCCCTCTCTTTTTCTTTACCTCAAGTTCTGTTAGGACCGTCTTGATAAAACAAATTTCTATCGACATGGCGTTTGCCTAGATTACTTGCCGCCATTTTGTAATCGAATTTTTGATTGTTCAGCAAATTCTTGGAATAATTACTTTTTTTATTGCAATTTGGAATCGTCAAAATGGCGCGTCTGTCTACCTCAATTTTCGTCGGCCATCTTGGAAAATTGTAATTACCGAAATGGCGCCCGTCTCTCTCTTGATGTTCAACGACCATTTTGCAGAGTTATAATCGACGAAGTATTGGCGTGTGAAAAATATCAAAATGGCAGTTAGGTGCGTCCATTTTGAAATAATTCATACTCTGCGATGCTCCGAAGAGGTTTTCAAAGATGGCTGCAGTCAAGGTCAAGATGGCGGCCCTAACGGCGATTTTTAACAGCTGTAACTACCAAGATGGCGTCGAAATGTCGTTTTCGTGTAATTAACCAGTTTCAAAAAGCAACATGGCGGAAACGAAACGTCAGTTTTATCGAACTTCTTCCTTTTCGTCGGCCATCTTTGAGAATGTCGAAGGTGCGTCCATTTTGAAATACTTCAATCCCGAATACTCCGAGACGCTCCGAAGAGGTTTTCAAAGATGGCGGAATTCAAGGTCGATTAAGACGGTCAAGATGGCACCCCTATCGGCTATTTTTAACAGCTACCACTACCAAGATGGCGTCGAAATGACGTTTTCGTGGAAATAACCACTTTCAAAAAGCAATATGGCGGAAACGAAACGTCGGTTTTATCGAACTTCTTCCTTTTCGTCGGCCATCTTTAAGAATGTCAAAAGTGCGTCAATTTTGAAATACTTTAATCCCGAATACTCCGCGATGCTCCGAAGAGGTTTTCAAAGATGGCGGAAGACTACCAAGATGGCGTTGAAATAGCGTTTTCGTGTAATTAACCATTTTCAAAAACCAACATGGCGGAAATGAAGCGTCGGTTTTATCGAACTGCTCTCTTTCCGTCGGCCATCTTTGAGAATGTCGAAATGGGATTTCCGCCCGTACTGAAGCACACTGAGCGATGAAGAAGAAGAAAGATGAAGATGACGATATGCCGCCGCCGGACTTTTCACACCCGAGAATTCGAAAGAAAGAAAAGAAGAAGAAGAAGAAGAAATGAGAGGGAGAGAGAGAGAGACGAGGTCGGAAGGAGGGAGTTTACGTTGAGAATGGAAAGAGTAAGAGAGAGAGAGAGAGAGAGAGAGAGAGCGAGAGATATTAATGAATGTGTTGACCTTTACCGGCCCGCAGAAGAGAAGGTGTGCGGCGTTGCCGGATCCGTGACTTATTCCGAGAATTCGGGGAAATTCTTCGGGAAATTTCGTTAGTTAGTAATTAATGCGACTTGATCTGGAAAATTCTGGAAATGAAGGAAAACTCTTTTTGAGATTTTCTTTTCGACCTCTCAATACGAAACGTCTGGATGTGTGTGCGAACTGGCGTGTGTGTGTACTTTGGGGTGAAAGAGATAAAAAAGCGAGAAGCAACCCCCTAATGGCCCTATTATCGATGTAACTTTTGTAAGTTTGTGAAAAAGCGGGCCACTTTCGGGGGACGTTTATCTGAAAGGTGTAGGGATTTAAGGGATTTATTTTACAAATGCGCGCATGTGTAGTCCCTTTTTTTTTTCTTTCGGTAAGGGCGTAAAGGCGTTAAGTGCCCCCCCGACCCACGTCTCGAGGGAAGAAAAAAAAATCGACCGTTAACGGGGAGTAATAGGATTCGGAAAAAGACTTAAGATTTCTAAAAAAAAGGGTGGAAAGTAATTTTTACGAAAAACCAAAAATAAACAAAATAATTTAATTAATTACCAGTAGGTACATTACACAGATAGATATATAGTAGTTGAAACGAGATCCCGAAAGTGGAAAACTTTCCCTCTTCTCCGTCCCCTCAGATTATAATTAAGCCGAAAGAGACAAATAAAGTAAATTACCTCTTATGTAAGGAAAACAGGAAAAAAAGAAGGAAAAAGAGAGACGCTCCTAATAAAAAGATTCCTCCTCGGTCCCCTCATAAAACAAAAGAGAAAAATTAAACGGTCCGAGAGAGGATTCCGACCGGAGGAGGGGGGGAAATTCCACGGCGACGTTTCCCGCAAAAGACAAAAACAACGCGCCACCCCCCCCCTCCACCTCCATCTCCTCCTCCTCCCGTTCCCGGGTTGTCATCGTCCTTATCCGATCGATTTCCTCCCCTCTCCCCCCCTCTTCGCAATCGATCGATCGATTTCCATAATATTTACTCTCCTTTTCTCCCCCCCCCCCTCACCCCTTCTGTTATCGTTTATGATTGGTTTTAAAAAAAGACTGCGAATCCTCGCTTATCCGATTTTGATTATGAACAGTTCGAAAAACAAGAAAAAGTACTAAAAAGTCTTTACGAAAAGTAGTAAGCCGTCTTAAAAATTGAGTCAAGAAATAATACTGTAAGACTGATTTTATTTACCTATTAGGCGGCCAAGATCCCACTTCTGATTAAATTGTTGAAAAAATAATAATAGTAATAATCGCACTTCTAATTAAAATTGGGATTATATACTACAATTTAATCAGAAGTGGGATTAATGTTCTACAATTCATTTTCTGAATTTATAGTTCTACCAAGTACCAAGTGGGAAATATTTATAAGAAGCCATCTCTCGATAACAAGACACTCAATCTACGTCCCTCAAACCATTAAGACATGTTTAAACTTGTAAATTTGTGTCTAGTTACTCACTAAGTTCATTCAAGATCTTATTTCAGAACGTGCGTAATAATCATTGAACCGGGGTTTTGTTCGTCGTTAACGTCGACTACCGGTCGCCTCGAAGATATTTCCACGGTCACTTTCCTGAAAAGTGATAATTTTTCTTTTCTCACGCGCCGACTCGTATTTCTCCTCAGCTCACCGTCGTCGTCGCCGATTCTCATTTTTTTTCTTTTCCCTCGAAACGTGTCACCCGAGACGTATTCGCGTCGCCGTGTGTTTACCGGCTCGGAAAAAAAGGCACGTATTTCGCGTCGGGTCCCCTGTAATTTTGCGCCGATCTCCCCCCTTTCCCCCCATTCGAGCGTCGTGTTTCGCTCTTTTCTGGGAATCACACATATACACGCGCGAACATGTTCAGAAGAAGAAGAAGAAAGTATCGGTTTTCGTGTAGGGTGACCGTGATTTGCCCCGCTCCACCCCCCCCCCTCACGGTAACCTTGACGGGAACTTCCCCGCTCTCCCCCAAAATGACATATAGTACGGTCGATCAGAATCGACATAGATTTTCTCGAAATTTTGGATTTGAGTAGTAGGTATTCTCCCCCACTTATAGTCCAGTCATGGGCCATTTTCTTCCCCGCTCTCCCCCACATATAGTCCAATCATGGGCCATTTTCGCGTACAATTTGAGGAAACAACTACGATTTTCTCGAAATTTGTGATTTGGGTAGTATTCTCCCCCACATATAGTCCAATCATGAGCTATTTTTTCCCCGCTCTCCCCCACATATAGTCCAGTCATGGGCCTTTTTTCCTCGCTCTCCCCCTCTTATAGTCCAGTCATATAGGCCATTCTCGCGTACAATTTGGGAAAGCAACTACGATTCTTCTCGAAATTTGGGATTTGGGTACTATTCTCCCTCACATATAGTCCAGTCATGGGCCATTTTCTTCCCCGCTCTCCCCCACATATTATACACCAGTCATGAGCTATTTTCGCGTGCAATTTGGGGAATCAACGTTGATTTTCTGGAAATTTGGGATTTGGGTAGTATTCTCCCCCACATATAGTCCAGTCATGGGCCATTTTCGCGTACAATTTGGGGAATCAACGTCAATCTTCTGGAAATTTGGGATTTGGGTAGTAGTCTCCCCCACAGTCATATGCTATTATTTCCCCGCTCTTCCCCACATATAGTCCAGTCATATGGGCCATTTTCGTGTACAATTTGGGGAATCGACGTCTATTTTCTGGAAATTTGGGATTTGGATAATATTCTCATCCGCATTATAGTCCAGTCATGGGCCATTTTTCCCCGCTCTCCCCCTCTTATAGTCCAGTCATATGGGCCATTCTCGCGTACAATTTGGGAAAGCAACTACTATTCTTCTCGAAATTTGGGATTTGGGTACTATTCTCCCTCACATATAGTCCAGTCATGGGCCATTTTCTTCCCCGCTCTCCCCCACATATTATACTCCAGTCATGAGCTATTTTCGCGTGCAATTTGGAGAATCAACATCGATTTTCTCGAAATTTGGGATTTGGGTACTATTCTCTCTCATATATAGTCCAGTCATGGGCCTTTTTTTCCCGCTCTCCCCCACTTATAGTCCAGTCATATGGGTCATTTTCGCGTACAATTTGGGGAATCAACGTCTATTTTCTGGAAATTTGGGATTTGGGTAGTATTCTCCCCCGCATTATAGTCCAGTCATGGGCCTTTTTTCCCCCGCTCTCCCTCTCTTATAGTCCAGTCATATGGGCCATTTTCACGTACAATTTGGGGAATCAACGTTGATTTTCTGGAAAGTTCTATGGAAAATCTATAGGGGTAGAAGCCTCCCCTACTAGGGGATGATACATTTTTTTAACTAAAATAGACTAATTTTTTTTTTTTTCTGGAAAGCTAACCATGTTTGTTAAATTGGTTCTAAATAGTTTATAGGAACTTTTAAATGTTTTTGCATTGATTTCATTCATTGGAGATCTTAAAAAAAGGTCCTTCTAGAACCTAAAACAATCAAAATTGCTTTATAATTAAATCTAGAAGGTTTACATAAGTTCCAAATAATATTCAATTAATCGTAAATGTTGGAAATAATCTAGAAACCTTAAATCTTCTAAAAAGTTGGAAGTTTACAAATCCTCCGAGGACCACAAGAAAAAAAATCTAGATTAATCTTATAAAAAGGTGTGAATCATACTCGAAAAAGATTCTAGAAGTTTGGAAAGCTGTAGTGACTTTAAAATTGAATATAGCAGGTTTATAGAAGTTTCCCATTTTTCCATTTTCCTATGACCACAGGCAATAATCTAGATTTTCTTTACCAATTCAAGGTGCAATCTAGAACCCTTCTGGTTCCAATTTCAAATTCCAGAATATCTGAATCACCTTGAAAAACGATTCTAGAATTATTTTTTTAGGATTCTGGAATGGTAAGGGTGTTTTGGAATTGGTTCTAGATGGTTTATGGAAATTTTTAAAATTTCTATATTGATTTCATTCATTGGAAATCTTAAAGAAAGGTCCTTCTAGAACCTTAAACAATCAAAATTGCTTTATAATTAAATCTAGAAGGTTTACATAAGTTCCAAATAATATTCAGTTAATTGTAAGTGTTGGAAATAATGTAGAAACCTCAAATCTCCTAAAATTGAATATAAAAGGTTGGTGAAAGTTTACAAATTTTTGGTTCTCTGAGGACCACAAGGAAAAAATCTAGATTATTCTTATAAAAAGGTTTATAGAATTTTCCAACTTTTTCGTTATCTTATGGCTAGAGCCGATAATCTAGATTTCCTTTACCGATTCCAGGTAGAATCTAGAACTCTTTTTGTTTCAATTTCAGTTACCAGAATATCTGAATTACCCTGAAAAACGATTCTAGATTTTTTTTTAGATTCTGGAATGCTAAAAATGTTTATGAAATTGATTCTAGATAGTCTATAGAAATTTTAAACGTTTTCATATTGACTTCTTTCATTGGAAATCTTAAGGAAGGTCCTTCTGGATCCTTAGACAATCAATATTGCTTTGAAATCAAATCTAGAAGGTTTACATAAGCTCCAAAGAATATTCGTTTAATTCTAAATGTTGGAAATAATCTAGAAACCTATACTCCTAAAATTTAATCTAGAAGGTTGATGAAAGTTTACAAATTTTTGGTTCTCTGAGGACCATAGGGGAAAAATCTAGATTAATCTTATAAAAAGATGTGAATCATGCTGGAAAAAGATTCTAGAAGTTCCCTTAGAATTTTGGAAAAGTGTAGTGACTCTAAAATTGAATATAGAAGGTTCATGAAAGTTTCCAACATTTCCATTATCCTTTGACCAAAGGCAATAATCTAGATTTTCCTTATCGATTACAAGTGCAATCTAGAACCCTTCTAGTTTCAACTTCAAATACCGGAATATGTATCTGAATCACTCTAAAGAACGATTCTAGAATTTCTTTAGAATTCTGGAATGCTATGAATGTTTTTGGAATCTAGATAGTTTATAGAATTTTTTCAAGTTTCTATATTGATTTCATTCGTTGGAAATCTTTACGAAAAGCCCTTCTGGAACCCTAAACAATCAAAATTGCTTTAAAATCAAATCTAGAAGGTTTACATAAGTTACACATAATATTCACTTAATTCTGTACGTTGGAAATAATCTTAAATCTCCTACAAATTCAAGGTTGATAGAAGTTTACAAATTTTTGGTTCTCCGAGGACCATAGTGGAAAAATCTATATTTTCCATAACGGCCTCAGATAGGATCTAGAAGTCTCTTTGAATTACGCAGAAGGAGGATTCTAGAAGTAAGGGAATGGGTTGTAATGGCTTTAAAATTTAATCTAGAATTTGTAAATTTCTTCCCTCACAAGAAATGGAATATTTTAGAATTATTTACGTTTAGAGATTCTTATGAGGTATTCTAGAGGTAAGTAGTTTTAATAATGCTACCATCTGGAACCTTCCAGAGTTTGGATCGCTTCCGTAAGATTTCCGGGGATATTCTAGAATTATAGAAGGCTCCGCAGATCCTAAACTTCTTCCACGATCACGGAATAACGTTACACGGAGCTCGAGTCCGTATTGCCAAATCAGGGGGAACGCACGTCCCCCTCCGCCCTAATATCTTAAAGGGCGAAACAAATCTAGGCAGATCTAGATTTCAAATTGAATCCCCGTTTCCTTCCCTTGTAAAAGTGATTAAATTTATCCGGAACGATAAAAAGAAAAAAGAGAGAGAGAGAGAGAGAGAAAAAAGGAACGTGTCGAAAGAATAAATCATTTGATATGCATCGTCGAATCATTTCCTCAAAGAAGGGAGAGGGGGTAAAGGGGGGGGTGGAAATAGGGGTGAGTTGCGCGCAGGTGATTCCTCCCCTCCCCCTCCGGGCCCCCACTCCCACTAGTTCGATAATCATCTTCACGGAAGCGATTAGGGGTGGGAAATCTGCGGGGGTGGGGGGCAGAAAGAAAAGCGGGAAAATTTACGAGGCGCGTGCGTCCCGCTCGCTACCCCTCCCAGTGCGAATGTGTGTGTGTATTTATTTTAAACGGCCGATTAATCCTCCGTGTAAATCTGTATAAGAAATATGGACGTCGGGTTAGATTATACATAGAATTTTACAGATTTCTAGAATGCCTCCCGTAGACTTCGGATCGATTCCGACGTTCGTTCTTAAGTTTTAATTAAACAATTTTCGGATTTAATTGAATCCGAGAGACACGCGAGGCGATCTTACAAGGTGAACGTCGTATAAAAGTAAGAGTGCGAGAAAATAATTTCGCGCTTATTCACCTACTTACTTTTCTCTCGCGTCGGAAGACGCGTTTTACGTAAGACAACGTCTAAATGTATATACACGGATTGGTATGTTAATTTGGCGACAATGAGACGTTGTGTCGTACGCTCTTTGCGAAACATTAACTTCGATTAGCGCCTTTCGAACGTGATTGAGTAACTAACGTCGAATGGGTCTGCAATATGAGTAATTTATGATTTAAAAGATGGATTTTTTTTAATCGTTTAAGACGGTTTTTCATGATTTTTCCGATTTAATTAACTAATTTGAAGGCATTCAATACCAAAAGTGTTCCAACGGATTTAATCAGTAGTTACTAAAAAATTTAAATTAATGATAGCTTTTATTACGATCCCACTTCTGATGACGACTGTTCTCTTCCGCCAGCTTCACTTTTACTGTCTGTTCTAGTTTATTAACGTTTGTAACCACTGCCAGGACACTAGTAACAATTCAGGGAACTATCCCACTTCTGATGATAGCTTTTATTTCGATCCCACTTCTGAGGATGACTGTTCTCTTCCGCCAGCTTCACTTCCATCGTCTGTTCTAGTTTATAGACGTTGGTAGCCACTGTCACGACACTAGTAACAATTCAGGGAACGATCCTACTTCTGATGATAGCTTTTATTACGGTCCCACTTCTGATGACGACTGTTCTCTTCCGCCAGCTTCACTTTTACTGTCTGTTCTAGTTTATTAACGTTTGTAACCACTGTCACGACACTAGTAACAATTCAGGGAACGATCCTACTTCTGATGATAGCTTTTATTACGGTCCCACTTCTGATGACGACTGTTCTCTTCCGCCAGCTTCACTTTTATTGTCTGTTCTACTTTATTAACGTTTGTAGCCACTGTCACGACACGAGGAACCATTCAGGGAACAATCCCACTTCTGATGATGACTGTTCTCTTCCGCCAGCTTCACTTTTATCGTCTGTCCTAGTTTATTAACGTTTGTAACCACTGTCACAACACGAGTGACAATTCAGGGAACAATCCCACTTCTGATGATAGCTTTTATTACGATCCCACTTCTGATGATGACTGTTCTCTTCCGCTAGCTTCACTTTCATTGCCTGTCCTAGTTTATTAATGTTTGTAACCACTGTCACGACACAAGTAACAATTCAGGGAACGATCCCACTTCTGATGATAGCTTTTATTACGATCTCACTTCTGATGATGACTGTTCTCTTCCGCCAGCTTCACTTTTATTGTCTGTTCTAGTTTATTAACGTTTGTAACCACTGTCGCGACACGAGTAACAATTCAGGGAACAATCCCACTTCTGATGATAGCTTTTATTACGATCCCACTTCTGATAATGACTGTTCTCTTCCGCCAGCTTCACTTTTATTGTATGTCCTAGTTTATTAATGTCTGTAATCACTGTCACGTTTCAGGGAATAATCCCACTTCTGATGATAACTTGTATTACGATCCCACTTCTGATGATGACTGTTCTTTTCCGCCAGCTTCACTTTTATCGTCTGTCCTACTTTATTAACGTTTGTAACCACTGTCGCGACACGAGTAACAATTCAGGGAACGATCCCACTTCTGATGATAGCTTTTATTTCGATCCCACTTCTGAGGATGACTGTTCTCTTCCGCCAGCTTCACTTTAATCGTCTGTCCTAGTTCCACTGTCACAGCACGAGTCACATTTCAGGGAACGATCCCACTTCTGATGATGACTGTTTTCTTCCGCCAGCTTCACTTTTATCGTCTGTCATAGTTTATTAATGTCTGTAATCACTGTCACGACACGAGTAACAATTCAGGGAACGATCCCACTTCTGATGATAGCTTTTATTACGATCCCACTTCTGATGATGACTGTTCTCTTCCGCCAGCTTCACTTTAATCGTCTGTCCTAGTTTCACTGTCACAGCACGAGTCACATTTCAGGGAACAATCCCACTTCTAATGATAACTTTTATTACGATCCCACTTTTGATGATGACTGTTCTCTTCCGCCAGCTTCACTTTTATCGTCTGCTCTAGTTTATTAATGTTTGTACCCACTATCACGACACGAGTGGCAATTCAGGGAACAATCCCACTTCTGATGATCGTAAAGCTTCTAGAATTTACTTCTGGAATATTATAGAAATTGCAATTTCTAAATCGAAATTATAGAATTTCGAATTAAAATTTTCTCCCTTCAATATTTCTTAAAATTCCATGCCACCGATCATTAACCTCCTACAAATTTCTTCGGAAATATTGGAATCCAAATTCGAAAGTTGTTCTAGAATCAAAAGGCTTCTAGATATTTCTAGACCTTCTAGACCTTATAAGATGAGATACATAATATTAAATTTTTTGTGGGATATTTAGGTTCATAATAGGAGTGATCTGTTCTAGGATATTTCTTTTTTTGTTAAGGAAGAAGGTTGATTTGAAATATTTTTTGGGAATCGTGGATCAAAATTTCCGTACATTCCGATCGCTGGCCGCAGTCGCCTCGTCTGGCGGAGGAACCTTTCTAATTTTAACCACGGGAACAAAATAAATTTATTTTCCTTTTAAAACGTCTAATTTTATCGACACAGTCAATTAGCGTACGCGTCACATTCGTCGCCTTTTCCTCCCACTTTTTCTCTTTTTTACACACATTTTCTCCTATGTGATTTTCCGTCTGGAAGACTATTTCTGGATCCGTCGCGAATCTTCAAAGGGAGACACGCCTCTATTTTATTTTCTATTTTTCCCCCTCTCGCCCCTCTCGTCGCCGGATACATAAACAGGATGGGCTTTTAATGGTTACGAGACGGAAAATAAATCGTCAACGTTTTATTTATTGTGGTTTCGCCGTAAAAATAACAATTAAGTGAGAAGCTGGAGCGAACGAACATTTCAATTTCATCTTTGAAATTTTAAAATAACGTTAATTCCAGTGAAGTAACATCAATTTCTCCCCACACGCTCGTGTCTACGTTGAAGGTTTGTGTATACAACAAAAAAGAAAAAAAGAATGAACAGAATCTGACGATATCCAAGGAAGTTACGAGGATTTGAACTTTCAACGTCTCAAAGCAAGATGGCGTCGAAGCCAAAATGGCGGACGTTTAAAATGGATTATTAACAATAGATAATAACTTTAGACTAATGTCGCTTTTAACTGCAAACGACTATCACACTGGACAGAGAGGCAAAGGCTATCCCACTTCTGATAATATCTTTAGACTAATACTTTTTCAAAAAAAACATGTATTATTCGTGTAAAAACGACTGAACTGCGTGCTCGGTATACAAAATGGTGCCGAAAAAAGCAAAAGAAGAAAGAGCGAAATCCGACGATATTCAAGGAAGTTACACAGCAAAATGGCGTCGAGGATGGATTCAAAATGGCCGACCTTCAAAATAGATCCTTAACAATATATAATAACTTTAGACTAAAGTCACTTTGAACTGCAAACGACTACCACACTGGGCAGAGACTATCCCACTTCTGGTAATTACTTTAGACTAATACTTTTTCAAAAAAAAAACATGTATTGATCGTGTAAAAACGACTGAACTGCGTGCTCGGAATACAAAATGGTGCCGAAAAAAAGAAAGAGCGCAATCTGACGCTATTCAAGGAAGTTGCAAAGCAAGATGGCGTCGAGGATGGAATCAAAATGGCCGACCTTTAAAATAGATCCTTAACAATATATAATAACTTTAGACTAAAGTCGCTTTTAACTGCAAACGACTATCACACTGGACAGAGGGGCAGATCCTATCCCACTTCTGATAATATTTTTAGACTAATACTTTTAAAAAAAAACATATATTGATCGTATAAAAACGACTCAACTGCGTGCTCGGAATACAAAATGGTGCCTAAAACTCTCTCCATCATGCGACCAATCAAACATGAAACAAAACCGATCCGTCGAAGAGTTCGACATCGTCTCCGACCAATCAAACGCAGCCTCGACCTTTCCGTCGAAACCACTCCGGCCAATAGAAAAAGGCCACCGAGTGTAAGTGGCCCAAGTGTATACGTACGCGTACGAGAGAGAGAGAGAGAGGGAGAGGGACCAATGTGAAGTGCCCCCTCGACCAATAAGAAAGACGAGTGGCCGTGTCAACCAATCGAAAACGTCGATAACACAACTTCGATCGATCTCGGCTAATTCAATTGGTCCGCGAGAGAGAGAGAGAGAGAGAGAGAGAGAGAGAGAGAGAGAGAGAGAGATGGGAATAGGGAAGGATGATGATGATTTTAATTTAACACGTGTTGACTACAAGTGGGGGGGTGGGGGGAGGAGGAGGAGGGGTAAGTGGAGCGCGGAAGTATAATTGTTTAATTAATAAGGTGAGAGAGAGGGAGAGAGGGAATAATTCAATAAAATGTCTCGATATTAGATGGGGGAGATCGGCGACCTACGCGTAGGTCGATAGTTTAGGTGTTTCCATATTTTCGCCATTTTGTTCTCGTAATCAATCTAATTAAATATCACGCTCTTAAGTAAAAAAGAAGAAGGTAATTCCTCCAGGAATCCAATCAGATCGTCCCCCCTCCCTCCCTCCCCCGACTCGAGGCATCCAGGTACATCATCCCCCCCAAAGAAATAATTCCATCTCTTATCGACTCCCTTTCCCACTTTTTCCGGCTCTCCCCCCCCCTGGAGTCACCCCAGCAGGAATCGATACTTTCCAATTAGTAATCCGAAACCTTAATAAATACATATATATCTATAGAGAGTGAGTGAGAGGAGGGGGAGATCGTACAATGTGGAATGAGAGAAAGGACGAAAGTACGAGGCTAATTCTTGTTTTGTGGCCCTTTACTCCCCCACATCCCTCACATACCTTACGTCATATCTCTGGAAATAATAATTAATGGAAACGCGAGCGGTGGGGGGAAGTGGGGGGAGCGCACGTCGTCATGTTTTGTGCGAGCGTAGACGGGCGGAATCGTAATTAGTCCCGCCATTTTCGCTAATTAAACGAGTAGGTACTGTCATATATTTTTGTACGAACGTAATTGACGTGTCGCTAACCTGATCCCCCATTTCCACCCCCCTCCTCCTCCCATTTCTCTGTGGACCAATCGAATTGGCCGAAGTCGCGTCGTCGACGTTTTCATTGGTCGAGGGGTCGCTCCGGATTGGTCACGAGACTACGTTAAAATCGACGTTTGCGCAGTAAACTCGAAATCTGCTCGTACTCCATTATGCGTACTTCACAGCTGTATATTGATATCGAGTCGATTCTGTATGATATCGATTACTATGAGTTAGTTGTTTTTTTAAATAATATCAAACTTATCAATATAGTGTGATATATTTTGATATAGTGTGTCACTGACCGAAGGATTATTGGTTTCAGGCCGCATGCGCGACTTTAGCCATGTGACGGGGACCGCCACCTGTTCGCAGAGGACACGAGACTACGACGAGGACAACGAAAAGGGAACGAAGGGGTAGGAGGAGGAGGAGGAGAAGAAGGGCAAGGATCATGCCGAGACGGACGTCGCCGACGCCCCCTACTACGGGTAGTTAGGTTATACAAATAGCGAGATGACGAAGTAGGAGTCCCGAGATCATGGTAACGTTAGGCGAAGGGAGAAGAAGAGGAGGCGGCCACGGATCGAGTTGATCACCTCCCCCCACCCCCCCTCTCTCTCTCTCTCTCTCTCGCATCGATTCCGCCATGTTCGCGACGATCGTCGTGAGGGCGTTCGTCCTCCTCACGTTGGCACACCTGCATCGGTTCTTCTTCGTGCTGACGACGATGCCGAACGGCGCCAAGTTCTACACGATCCATTGGAACAGCTCCAATCCGATCTTCAGGATAGACAACACCGATAACGTCATCGACGTCAACAGGAACAACCTCAAGTTCGAGTACGATCAGGTGAGCGCCTGGAAACAACCGAATTCAGATCCCACTCTTACTCTCATGACCAATCACAAAATCCGTTGTGTGCTCAAATTATGGAGAGCTCCGAGGCGAACCTCGACCTTCTCCTTCTTTCCCTTTCCCGAATTTCACCCGAAGGCGTACCTAATTCAGATCCCACTCTTACTCTCATGACCAATCAAAAATCCTTTACACTCTCTCTCCGCTCAACAGCTCCCCTCTTGCGAAGTGCTTAGTGCCTACTTAAGTGTCAAGTTGTTCAGGACTAAACTTATCTACACTTATTCGCTAATTCAGATGTTAGGTCTCCTCAAATTATAGAGACTTCCAAGGCGAACCTCGACCTTCTTCGCCCGAATCCTCTTCTCAATCCTCCTCCTTCTTTCCAGAATTTCTCCTGAAAGCGTACCTAATTCAGATCCCACTCTTACTCTCACGACCAATCAAAAAACCATTATCCTCAAATTATGGAGACCTCCAAAGGCGAATCTCGACCTTCTTCGCCCCAATCCTCTTCTCAATCCTCCTCCTTCTTTCTCTTCCCCGAATTTCTCCTGAAAGCGTACCTAATTCAGATCCCACTCTTACTCTCACGACCAATCAAAAATCCGTTGTCTCCTCAAATTATGGAGACCTCCAAGGCGAACCCCGACCTTCTTCGCCCGAATCTTCTTCTCAATCCTCCTCCTTCATTCCCTTTCCCGAATTTCTCCCAGATGTGTACCTAATTCAGATCCCACTCTTACTCTTATAACCAATCAAAAATCCTTTACACACTCTCTTTCCGCTCAACAGCTCCCCTCTTGTGAAGTGCTTAGTGCCTACTTAAGTGCCAAGTTGTTCAGGACTAAACTTATCTACACTTATTCGCTAATTCAGATGTTAGGTCTCCTCTCAAATTATGGAAACCTCCCAGGCGAACTTCGACTTTCTTCTCCCGAATTCTCTTCTCCGTCCTCCTCCTCCTCCTTTTTCTTCCCAGAATATCTCCCGAAAGCGTATCAAATTCAGATCCCACTCTTACTCTCATAACCAATCAAAAATCCGTTATCTCCTCAAATTATGGAGACCTCCATGGCGAACTTCGACCTTCTTCGCCCCAGTCCTCTTCTCAATCCTCCTCCTTCTTTCTCTTCCCCGAAAGCGTACCTAATTCAGATCCCACTCTTACTCTCATGACCAATCAAAGATCCTTTGCACTAGCTCTGCTGTGCATCAACCTACTTAAAAACCTACAATTACAGGCGAGCCGTATAACGGAACGCTTTCAGATTTTTTTACCAACGATAGTCAATAGATTGAGCCCTCTGCTCGTGTTCCAGGTGAACCTGATATGTCCCGTGTACACTCCCGGCACGAGGGACGAGGAGATGGAGAAGTACATCATCTACAACGTGTCGAAGGACGAGTACGAGACGTGCAGGATAACGAATCCGAACCCGAGGATAATCGCCGTATGCGACAAGCCTTACAAGCTGATGTACTTCACGATCACCTTCAGGCCGTTCACGCCTCAGCCGGGGGGGCTGGAGTTCCTGCCCGGTGAGTAATCGACGTGTATTACCCACGGTGGAGTTTTTAAGAAGATTATTAAGAGTTGAAAGTTTCCTTTTTCCGCTATAGTAGGAAAGTAGGGCTCGCTTTTTATCATCTCGTAATTTTCGAAATCGATGAAGTTTGAAGGGAGATCCCCGGAGTTGTTTTGAAAGTTGTAACAACTCCCTCCATCTAATACGTCTCATATCTAATCACATGAACGATTTACTTGCTCGCTTGTAACGAATTTATGTTCCCGGACAATTCCGGAAAAACGACGACTGAGGAAACTTCTCTCTTTCCCTCTCATTTAGCCCTTATTGGCGAGATAGCGATCTGCGCGGAACGGCCAATCGGGTGCTTCGTCGTATCAACTTTTTTCCCGGAAAAAAAGTATGACAAGAGAAAAGTGACCGTCGCTTTAAATGATTCAGAGAGAGGTACACATGAGACGTGTATCGATCGACACGTGAAATAATAATAGAAAAATTATATCAACCTCGATTCTACCGAAGTCTATCTAGTTTCTGATTGGCGGTTCGATTTTTTTTCTCTCTCTCCTACTCTCTTCTCTGTTTTTGAATAATTTAACCGCCATTAGTGGTATGGGATGAGGCGAATTCGAATCCACGTCACGTCGATGCGACAATCGCTCGTTATTTCGACGTAATTGAGGTCGTGTTGGAACTTTTTTTTTGAATCGTGATGAACTCCTTTAAAACTTCACGGGTATCGAAAATGAGAACTCCACCTAAAATCGTTACGAATCTACAGAGTTGTGTGTCGAGTTTTCGAACCTACAAATGCATCGAGTCTCCTCAAGAAGCTTACTTACCGCTCTGTATGTTCATGTTTGGGTGGCATCTCGAAAAAGAGAGTCTTGACGTCTCTTGTCCGCAGGCCACGACTACTACTTCATCTCGACGTCGACGAGCGACGACCTGCACAGGCGCATCGGCGGCCGTTGCACGACGCACAACATGAAGATCGTCTTCAAGGTGTGGGGCGGGGCGGCGGCGGCCGCCGGCTCCGCCGCCCTCCCCGCGGCCCCGCCCCCGCCGCCGCCGCAGCCGCCCCACCAGGCGACGACGCGGCCCCCTCCGCCGCCGCCCTTCACGCACGCCCCGCCCCCTACGGAGAGGCAGCCGCCCGAGCCGCCCACCGCCGCCCCCGTGCCGACGCAGCGGACGACCAAGAAGTCGAAGCAGTACGGCGGCAAGCATCCCAACGAGGTCGTCAAGAGCGAGGAGCTGACGCTAGGTGGCGTCGGCCGACATAGCGGCGTCGCGACGGCGACGCTCGCGATCCTATGCGTCGCGACGCTAGCGCTGCGATGAGCCAGTGACTACCGGTTTCAGTGATGACGCGTATACCCCACCTCCCCTCACAGGACTGGCGAGACACGCCCACGTTTCTGGGTCGTCCCCGGGACGGCCACGCCCCCACCCAAGGACGAATCGGCGAATGTAATTCGCCTCCCACCCCGAGTGTGATTTTCGTGGCCCCGCCCCCTCACCTCATTCCGATCGGTATTTGTGTAACGTGACTGATCCGCCCTCCCACCCCTTCGATGTACTCTCTCTCTCTCACTCTCTGATTGGTCGCGAGGGGCGTGGCGTCGCCCCCGTACCGCCTACGATAGGCCTAACGATTCGCGGAAGGCGTGGTCATTACGTCCCCCCGCCTAATTCAAAAAAGGGACATCGACCACGCCCACTATTATGATTCCTATTGGCTCGGACGAATCGACTTAGACGGCCTAATAGAGGGGCGTGGCAACGGACCACGTACTTCGGGATTGTTAAAGGGGAGGAGCGTTATCGGACCACGCCCACGAGACAGTGGAAGGGGTGGATAGCGATGGGAACGCCCCCCCCTCCCCGCCCCTTTGAATTTGTACGTTTTATATACGCCCCCTCCTACTCCTCCCCCTCACACCCCAAACCCTCCCCTTCCCCCGATAATTTATACACACACACTAATTATTATTATTATTAAATATTATATAAATGTATTTAAATATATATATATATACAGAATGGAAAAAAAACAAATTGTGTACTAATGTTATTACTTTTTTTTTTTTCGTTTTTCCGTGTATCGCAAGTCGCCTGGGGCTCTTTTCGAGCTCTATCTGTTTTTGTTTTTTTTCTTCTTTTTTTTTAAATTCAAATGAATATGACACGTGTCAAAATGTGTGCATTACGTGCTGTGATAAATTAATTTAAAAGAGAAATTAATAAATAAAATTCGACACGAAAGATGGCGCCGAGTAATATATTCCGAGGGCGACGATAATAACGACGCGATCTTTTTTCAAGATGGCGAAGTTCGCAATTTTCGAGATGGCCGAGACGACAAAACCCCATTCGAACTAAAATGGCCTTTGACCCTTCTTCACAACGCCATATTGACATGACAATAAAGATGGCGGCTTCGAGATATTTTTACAAAAAAAAAAGAAAGATAAAAAGAACGAGTATAGAGACGAATCTGTGATAAGAATCCGAGAAAGTCCCAGGCGACATCAATATTAATACTTATTATTGTAATTAATTATTTTTCTTTTTTGTAATGACGTCCTCATCCTCTCCGTTCGCCCCGCCTATTAGAAGACGTCTTCCCCCCACCCCACCGTTTAAGTGTGCGCGTATAAACGAAACCCCCTTGTGTATATTGGATGTGACGTCACTGGCGGGACGGGCGCCATTTTTTTTCGCCCCACCACCGCCTCCCCTCCGACCGCCCCACTCCCCGATCCGACACGCCTACACATGATACTTTTAAAAAGCGACCAATGATAGCAAGAAAAAAAGAATCTCTCTCGTAATATATTTATAATAAATAATAATAATAAAATTAATGATAATAATAATAATAATAATGAATTATTAAGACAGTGTTGGACGTTTCTTTGGGTAAAAAGACTGACAGTTAATATATATATAATAAATACTAGACGATATATATATGTAAAGAAGAAGTAATTGGCTACGTCACTGGAGAGAGAAAAATTAGAAAGTGAGGGGGGGTGGTCGACGGTTCTCGGGGAGGGGGTGGGGGTGGGTAATTATTCGTCCAATGGCGTACTCGGTTCGAAGGATTAAAGTACTTATTTCCCAGTCGGTTCGCGATCCGCAAAGATGGCCGCCGTCGTCTCAGATCTCGGAACCAAAATGGCCGTCGTTCAAGGTCGAACACGCCGACTTAAGTTCTGAACGGGATCGTTACTCGTGTTTAATTAGTTTTTAACGTCCCGTGAGTAATGACTTCTTATTATTATTATGTTAAGTATTAATTTTTTTTATGTCCCGTGACCCGTTTCGAATATTTATAAACATTTACGTTTCGGAGAGATGTGAATATTTATTAGCCAATGAAATGTAATTTTGTTTATTTGTACTGATTCCGTTTGACGCGTAAACAAAATTAATTCCGGAAAGTTTCCTTGGAGCGTTCGGATTTCAAAATTCAAATATTCTTCGAAAATTGTTTGGGGCGTATATTCCATGGCTCATCTAGAAAAATTGTCTGTATACTAATCTAGGATGCTCTAAGAATACCCAAATAGAATGTCTATGGAGTCATCTAGATGGTTTCTAGAATTATCCAGATGAGTATGGAACGTTCGACTTGTCGGCCATTTTTCTTGGTGCCATTTATTGCAACTATTACGTAATGTGACACTTACGACGCTCTCTTAATAAACGTCATACACATTCCAAGATATTTATTATATTACATATTTATAGATCTCTTACTAAGCATTTAACGGACAAATCCAAAAAAGACATGCGTACAGTAATTATTATTACGTAATACCGACCCGGCTAACCTCAAAATAAAATTACGTATTATTTTGTGATATTTTTTAATAATTATTATTATTATTTGCCAATATATACATACTGAATGTATTAATAATATCGTTAGTATCGCTAATTGTAGGTAGATAGGATCGTTATTTATCGCCATATTTATTCTTGCCATTTAACGCTTATTATTATTATTATTATTATTACAATTTATTTATTATCATCGAAATGATAAGATAGTTCGAACCGAGGACGCTATAATTACACCCCCCACCCCCGTGTGAGTCGCCCCCCCACCACCACTTCTCCTTCGTCCCTAATCCGGATCTGTGTAATAGTAGGAATAAAAAAATGATAATAATTACGATGTATTTTTCACGTAAAGTCACGTCACCCCTACCCCCCCCCAATTCCCACCACCACTATTTTCGTAATTGCTTTTGTATTATAATTGACACCGTGCCCCCCCTTTCTCCCCTCCCAACTCTTGCATATTATATATATTATAAATATATATAAATATAGATCGTTTCGTAGCATATGCACAGAACACATAAAAACACACACTGACATACACACACACACAAAAACACATAAGCGTTACCCCCCCCTCTCCCGACCCCGATCCCTTCCCCTCACTCCTCTTTATTAATTTTTTTCTCGACGACTCGTTTTTTGTGTAAAATGATTTTTTTCCCTCCTTTGAATTTTCGGATCGTATTTTGTACCCCCACCCCCGCGTCGTTCCCCCCACCCCTCTCCCACACCCCCTCAGCCCCGTTCACACGTATATTTGTTATTGAGAAGTACAATTTAAATAAAATTGAAAACTCTGGTTTTAGATTTCCATCGTTTTTCTTTTCTGTTCCCAGTCTCACTGCCTCCCCGACTTACCCCTATTTCTCCCCCACCTCGGGACCGGATTTAGGGGTGGGAAAAGCAAGATGGCCGCTCGGGCGGTGACGAGAAGGTCGGAGTCTTCGGTGGGATAGCGGTCGCCATCTGTCGTCGATGTTTGGAAAGCGATGTCATATATTGGAATTGTCGATTTAACGTTACAGATTCCTTTCGATGTGAACCTCAGGTTCTTAAAAGGGCGCCATGTGTTGTAAAGGAAACTTACTAGAAATGCCGTGTTAAAGTCACTAGATGTATAAAGTACCGCGAGCTCTGCCATGATGCAGTTGTGCTTTTTTTAACAATACAGTACAGAATTGATTTTTATTTAACATTAGCAATTCAAATTTGGCGCCAAAGTTTGCGGTACATATACATCTAGTGACTTAAATGCCGTGTACTCTCCTGGCGCCATCTGTTACGGAATAGAAGTAGTATGGACGGAGCGTTACAGTTTCCTGTAAGCGGCACGTCGAGGGTTCGAACTATTTGACTCCGCACACCTCGAGAGTGACATAACCTAACCTGACATTTTCGACGTTTTTGAGGTTTTGCCAGCGAATTCATCTCATTTCTACGAAACATGAACGCCCCAATGGTAAGATTACTATCCAATTTATCATAATATGTAAATTAAGCTTCCAATCGCAACATCGTTATTTCAACCTCCTACCTCCTCGCCTAGTAGCCTTCTTATGTAACTACGATCACAGTCTGAGGCCGTCTACATGTCCTCAGATCGATCGTCTATGAGCTTAGACCGTGAATCACATCACGATTTTCTAATTCGAGTACTCTTCCCATTTCCACAGCGGCTCGCCTCGTTGGCCAAGGTGGCCGTCAGGCGGTCGAGCTCGAACGTCGTCGAGGTGCCGACGCCGAGGTTCAAGCGGCTCAAGGAGCTCCAGAAGCAGATGCAGGTACGACTCTCCGTCACACACACATTAACGGTCCGGTCTTGACGGTCCCGTCGTTTCAGGTAGACGACGGTGTTCCGGTGCATCTGAAGGGCGGCGCCAAGGATAAATTGCTGTACCTGCTGACCGTCGGTCTGACTACCGTCGGCGTCGGGATGTCCCTCAGGACTCTGTACACGATCACCTACAAGGATTGATTCGTCGATCGGTTCGATCGTATTGTAGCATTTATTGTAATTTCAGGGAGTTTGGATCGGTAATAAACCGAGAGTTTAACTGAATGTCTGTTATGGTGTGACCTTTGGGGGTGGTAATTTTGAGAAGTGCTTTTGGGTTTTTAATGGTGGTTTAAGCTACAAGTTGCAGAAGACGTCATATTCCAAGCCGCAGTCCGAGTCCCTGGGGAATTTATTTTTATCGTGACATTTAAGTTGGTATTACTGCTGTTTCCTAGACATCTGTCGATTTTCACACCATTTTCAAATTTAACATAATGGATTTAGAGAATATCTTGTTACCAACCCACCAAAAAAACTAAAATGCAAGGGATGAATATCACTTGTTCGAGATGTTAGAGGTATCAATGCCAGGAAACTACACACTAACTTTCTTTTGGGGGCAATTCGTTACTCAGTTATCCAGTTTCTCTCTAGATAGCGACACTAGTACATTTTATTCAATTTTTCACCCACCTCATACAATTTGAAAAAATTCGACAGCAGGCGATAGAGAACAACATTTTGAGGAGAAAAGTTAAATAAAATTACTTCGTAAAACGTCTCCTTTCGGAGATATGAATTTTTGAAAAATAGTTTTTGATTTTTAACTAACCTAAAATATACACGGAACACATAAATTGCGATGTCCTGTGACTATATTAAGTTGGTAGTATTGGATGATTCTGACATGCATCGGACTTTGTTTTCAATAGAGTGTACAACTGGCCACGTTTCTATTAGGCAACCAACAATGCAGGTATAATACATATTAGTGTTACTCATAGAGATACCTTCAAAGTAAACAATCACACTGGAGATAAGCCTGACGCGTCCTTATCAGAGTCACATCTGATTAATTACAAATAAATAACTTGTAGGTTACGATGTGGAAGTTTCTTATATACACTTGTGTCTTATTCGTAAACGTAAATTGCGCCTGTGAGGACGATGATTGTTTCAAATTGTACCAAAGCCAGTTGGGAGACCTCAAAGGTAAGACATCGACCTGTACATCGCCATTTTAAATCATCTCAGCTAAGGTCATTCCGGCGGCCATTTTGTTAACATAACCTCAAAATAAATTTTCCAGATTCGATCAAATCCACTTTCGACGACCTCCTGCGACGTTACAACGTTTCTGAAAAGACTTTTCGAACGTTGATCGACGATTTGAATCACAAATTCGACGATGCGGATAGAAAATGGAGGAATTTCGTCGATAACGCCGAATTAATCAAAAGCCAAATCTCAGTTATCAACGGAACCGCGATCAAATTAATCGAGGAGTTGAAGGAGATCGATCGAGGGGTTGATCGATTAGCCTTCGACAACTTTGGAGAGGTCCTGAAAGTCTCGAACTCGACGGTGAGATAATTTCGAGATGCCGCGAGTGTTGTGAGTTATCACAAAAAAAATTTAACTTTTTCAGGTACCCGTTAATATTTCTCGTAGTTTGATCGACTCGATTAACGACACGCTTATCAAACGCAACGAATTTATAACTCTTTTCGAAACCAAGATGAAATCGTTGACCGACCTTCCGCACAGCACGTCGGAAGAAATAAGATTATTCGACTCGTTAGCTCAGGTAATAATGGGCGTGGCTCAATAAGCACCGCCCATCCGGGAGGGGCCGCCTAAGGGGGCGTGGCTTCAAGCCTGACACGCCCAATGGGGAGGGCCGATCACCACAGACCAATCGATAGGAATCACCAATGGGCGGAGGGGGCGTGGCTTAAACTCGACACGCCCATTGGGGAGGGCCGATCACCACAGAACACAATTAATCGTTTCTCGTGTCTTTTGCAGAGAAATACCAACGAGACTTGCTGGGACGACTACCGACGACAGCTAAAAGACTTATTCGCGAAATTAGCCGGACTGATCGATTTCAAAGACGTCTCGAGCAGATTGAACGGATCGATATACGACGCTACAGACAACCTGTAAGTACATCCCACATACTCTTCGAACGTACCAATTTTCCTTATCCATTTTTCAGGAAGAGGGCGCAAGAGATCCTCGCCCGTTCGGAGGCGATAGACGCCGAAGCTTCCGACCGACAGAGGACGCTGGAAGCTGCCGTTGAGACGCTGCGATTGGCCAGGGAAGTCGAACGACTGAAGGACGCCATCTACGAGAAGAAAGCCGAGATAGAGCGGTCGAGCTTCGACGACGGTCTGCAGAAGTTATTCGAAAAGTACGACACGTCGCGTTACCTCCAGCTACTCGATGAAATACGCGACACTTCGGAGAAGATCGCCGGCGTCGAGGTCGATGAAGGGGAGATCGATCTGTATCGGGAGAGGATCGACAAGGCGATCAGGTACATAGAGAACTGTCGTTGATCGTGGAAGATGTTTCGTGAAATACACACAGACGTTCTTAGAGGCTCTTCATTGGTCCTTCGAGCCGAATTACCATGTTACGAGTAATTTCCGTTACTCACTAAAACAAATTAGCTAACAAGCTCGGAAGTGCTTAACTCGGCGTAATTTTAAACTTATGGCCTCCTTCGAGAAACCATGAAAAAATGTTTATTCCAAAACATCAATTATCTTTTCACCTTACTGTGCATCAAGTATAATTACAGGCAAACAGTATAACGGGATACTTTCAAATTTTTACCAACGATAGTTAATACATTGAACCCCACTCTGACGAATCTCTTTACCTTACTGTGGTTCATACTCGAACTGTAAGTACAGGCAAACCGAAAGTGTTCACACTTTCAAATTCTTACCAACGATAGTTAATAGATTGAGCCCCGGATTTACTTCACGAACGACGCGTAACTCCCCGAGTAAAAAATATATTTATAATAAATGAATTCGTCCATTACAAACAACAATAGCAACGATAAAACCACTTGTACTCCTCAGATGTCCCTTCTAAGTCTCTAAGAATTTTCGAGCACGCCTCACTCGGTGTCGTCGCCCTCGTCGCTGAAGCCGCTCTCCTCCTCCGTCTCGCGCGTCACGTTCTCCTCCCTCCTCGAGGCGAACTCCTCCCTCAGGAGTCGCCACCTGTGAGCGGTGTCGTCGTTCTTCTCGCGCGCCTGCGCCCACTTCTCCCTGCCGCTCTCGAGCTCCTCCTTCAGCTCGTTGAGGAGTTTGCGTTTCTGGGCGAGCTCGTAGCGCAGCACCTTCTCCTGCGTGTGGAGCAGCCGGTGCTGCTTCTGGATCTTGCCCACCTGAGAAACGATAAGAACAAAAACGTGGAAGATGAAGATGATCTCAATGTTACTACTCACCAGATGCCACGTCTTGGACACCTCGCTCTGTACGCCGCTCAGCTTGGTCTCCTGCTCCAGCAATCTCTTCTCGAGGTGGCGGTTCAGCTCCTTCATCCTAGCCATCTCCTTCGTCAAGGCCTTCTTCTCCATGATTAGCCCCTTGAGCCTGATGAAGGTCTTGCTGACGCTGAGGACGAGGTTCGGGCCCTTCGGGCCCTCGACCGTCTTGTAGCAGGACGTGTCGTCCTCGACGTCTATCGAGCCCTCGCCGCTCGGGATCGCCTGGTGGTGGCTGAGCAGCTCGATGAGCACCTTCCACACCTAGTAAGTTGGATTTTGTGAGAATGGGGCTCGATATATTAACTATCGTTGGTAAAAATTTGAAAGCGTTCCGTCATACGGTTTGCTTGTAATTATAGATTTTTTTGATTGGTCATGAGAGTAAGAGTGGGCGTCTAACCTTGGGCAGCTTCTCGGCGATCTCGTTGGTCTGTCTCGTCTCCTCCGTCGCTCTCTCGATCCCCTCGTCTTGCTCGAGGCCTCGCACGAGGTCGAGGAGCGCCTTCGGCATCGCCGAGGCGCTGCCCGAGGCCTCGCTCGCGATGCTCGTGAGCAGGTCGTGGTGCTGCTCGAGGCGGCCGTGCAGCCTGTCGAGGTCCGCGACGAGGACGTCGGAGAAGAGGCGATTGATGACGGCGAGCTCGGCCTCGAGTTGCCCGGCGTCGGCCCTAGCGAGGCCGAGGCTCGACTCGAGCCTCTTGATCTCGTCGTACGATCTCGAGTCTTTCTCCTCGAGCTCGGCTATGCGCTCGGTCTGCTCGGAGTTCTTCTCGATTTGGGAGTGGAGTTCTTCCTTGAGGGCGTCGACGTTCGCCTGCAAGGCGTCCCGCTCTCGCTTCTCGGCTCGTTGCTTCTCCTCGTACAGCACCTTCAGGTTCCTGATGTTGACGAGCTGCTTCTCGTACTCGCGACGGATGTTCACGTTCTCGCGTTCCTTCGGGATCAGCTTCTCGATGTCGTCGAGCTTCGCGCCCAGCTGGAACGAGCACCAAACAAAAACTGTCTCATTTCTGAAGCCTTCAGCTTCGGTTCTCACTCACCTCCCTTATCTGGCTCTCCCTCAGCTGGATCATCTGCTTGGCGACGACGTTCACGTTCTTCAACGCGACCACGAGCGTCTTGTAGTCCTCCTTCTCCTTCTCGAGCTTCGCGACGGCCTCCCTCAGTGCCTCCGACTCTTCCTCACTCGCCCTCGAGCTCCTCAAGCTCTCGTTCTCGAGCCTCAACGATCTCACCTCCTCCCTGAGCGCCTCGAACTCACTGCGTTTCTGGTCGAGGATTTGCCTCCTCCTCTCCGCGGTGGTCCTTTGGTCCTCGGTGATCTCGTTGCCGTGGGAGTTTCCCATCGTCGGACTGAAAGAGGAACGCGAGGTTTAGTGGTCCTTCGAGCCGGATAACCGTGGAGTGGTCCTTCGAGCCGGATTGCTGTGATGTTTCGAATTGGCTTCAAAAGGGAGTTAGGGACGAAATTCAAAAATTCGTACGAAATTAACTTAAAATTTGATTTACTAAAAACTGTTTACTAAAGTCTTGTTAATCAGTTTGCAAAGTTTCATTCGATTAGCTGAAACAGTGATCGAGGTATTGACGAATGAAACTGAGCTGCACTTGAATTCGATGATTTGAGAATTTCAAAAATTCGTACAGAGTCAAATTTAACTAAAAGCTGTTAAATTTATTACTCCAAGCTCACTCTAAAACTTAAAAAAAGTTTGATTGGTTTAGCTGAAATAGTTATCGAGTTATTGACGAGTGGGCGTAGTTCATCTTCAAGTCTTGATTTTGAAAAATTTGTAAAAAATTCGTTGTAAATTAACTAGAAGTCCAATTATAACTAAAACTACTAAAATTAGTTAAATGGAGTCTATTTCATAAATTTTAAAAGTTTAGTTTCTCTAGCTGAAATACTTTTCGAGTTATTGACGAATGAATTCGAACTGCACACTTTATCTCGCGATTTTGAGAATTTCAAAAATTCGTCAAAAATTAACTGAAACTCAAATTTAACTGAAAGTCACCATATTCGTTAACTGAAGCTTTTAGATCGAGCGATGAAGTTTTCGCTTGTCTAACTGAAGCAGTTTTTGCCGAATGAGGCCAAGCTGCAGCTAATTTGCGATTTTGGGGAATTTCAAAAATTCGTAAAGAATTAACTGCTAGTCAGATTTAACTACAATTTCGGAAATTTATTACTCGAAACCTACTTTAAAGTTTAGCACAGTTTTGTCAGCTTAGCTGATACAGTTATTGAGTTACCGACGAGTTAAGCTGAGCTGCTTTTCAATTCGTATTTCGATTTTAAAAAATTAACTGAATCTCCAATTTAACTGAAAGTCACCATATTCGTTAACTGAAGCCTTTTCGATCGGTTAATTAAGTTTTCGCTTGTCTAACTGAAGCAGTTATTGCCGAGTGAAGCCAAGCTGCAGCTAATTTGCGATTTTGGGGAATTTCAAAAATTCGTAAAGAATTAACTGCCACTCAGTTTTAACTAAAATTTCGAAAATTTATTACTCGAAACCTACCTTAAAGTTTAGCACAGTTCTGTCGGCTTAGCTAAAATAGTTATTGAGTTATCGACGAGTGAAGCTAAGTTGCTCTTCAATTCGTAATTTCGTTTTTAAAAAATTAACTGAAACTCCAATTTAACTGAAAGTTTCCATATTCGTTAACTGAAGCCTTTTCGATCGATTTATGAAGTTTTCGCTTGTCTAACTGAAGCAGTTATTGCCGAATGAAGCCAAGCTGCAGCTAATTTGCGATTTTGGGGAATTTAAAAAATTCGTAAAGAATTAACTGCCAGTCAGATTTAACTAAAATTTCGGAAATTTATTAATCTAAACCTACTTTAAAGTTTAGCTCAGTTTTGTCGGCTTAGCTGAAATAGTTATTGAGTTATCGACGAGTGAAGCTGAGTTGCTCTTCAATTCTTGATTTCCATTTTAAGAAATTAACTGAAACTTCAATTTAACTGAAAGTCACCATATTCGTTAACTGAAGCATTTTCGATCGATTTATGAAGTTTTCGTTTGTCTAACTGAAGCAGTTATTGCCGGATGAAGCCAAGTTGCAGCTAATTTGCGATTTTGGGGAATTTCAAAAATTCGTAAAGAATTGACTGCTAGTCAGATTTAACTAAAATTTCGGAAATTTATTACTTGAAACCTACCTTAAAGTTTAGCACAGTTTTGTCTGCTAAGCTGAAATAGTTATTGAGTTATCGTCGAGTGAAGCTGAGTTGCTCTTCAATTCGTGATTTCCATTTTAAAAAATTAACTGAAACTCCAATTTAACTGAAAGTCACCATATTCGTTAACTGAAGCCTTTTCCATCGATTGATGAAATTTTCGCTTGTCTAACTGAAGCAGTTATTGCCGAATGAAGCCAAGCTGCAGCTAATTTGCGATTTTGGGGAATTTCAAAAATTCGTAAAGAATTAACTGCTAGTCAGATTTAACTAAAATTTCGGAAATTTATTACTCGAAACCTACTTTAAAGTTTAGCACAGTTTTGTCGGCTTAGCTGAAATAGTTATTGAGTTATCGACGAGTGAAGCTGAGTTGCTCTTCGATTCGTGATTTCGATTTTAAAAAATTAACTGAAACTCCAATTTAACTGAAAGTCACCATATTCGTTAACTGAAGCCTTTTCCATCGATTGATGAAATTGTCGCTTGTCTAACTGAAGCAGTTATTGCCGAGTGAAGCCAAGCTGCAGCTAATTTGCGATTTTGGGGAATTTCAAAAATTCGTAAAGAATTAACTGCCACTCAGTTTTAACTAAAATTTCGAAAATTTATTACTCGAAACCTACCTTAAAGTTTAGCACAGTTTTGTCGGCTTAGCTAAAATAGTTATTGAATTATCGACGAGTGAAGCTAAGTTGCTCTTCAATTCGTAATTTCGTTTTTAAAAAATTAACTGAAACTCCAATTTAACTGAAAGTCACCATATTCGTTAACTGAAGCCTTTTCCATCGATTGATGAAATTTTCGCTTGTCTAACTGAAGCAGTTATTGCCGAATGAAGCCAAGCTGCAGCTAATTTGCGATTTTGGGGAATTTCAAAAATTCGTAAAGAATTAACTGCTAGTCAGATTTAACTAAAATTTCGGAAATTTATTACTCGAAACCTACTTTAAAGTTTAGCACAGTTTTGTCGGCTTAGCTGAAATAGTTATTGAGTTATCGACGAGTGAAGCTGAGTTGCTCTTCGATTCGTGATTTCGATTTTAAAAAATTAACTGAAACTCCAATTTAACTGAAAGTCACCATATTCGTTAACTGAAGCCTTTTCCATCGATTGATGAAATTGTCGCTTGTCTAACTGAAGCAGTTATTGCCGAGTGAAGCCAAGCTGCAGCTAATTTGCGATTTTGGGGAATTTCAAAAATTCGTAAAGAATTAACTGCCACTCAGTTTTAACTAAAATTTCGAAAATTTATTACTCGAAACCTACCTTAAAGTTTAGCACAGTTTTGTCGGCTTAGCTAAAATAGTTATTGAATTATCGACGAGTGAAGCTAAGTTGCTCTTCAATTCGTAATTTCGTTTTTAAAAAATTAACTGAAACTCCAATTTAACTGAAAGTTTCCATATTCGTTAACTGAAGCCTTTAGATCGAGCGATGAAGTTTTCGCTTGTCTAACTGAAGCAGTTATTGCCGAATGACGCCAAGCTGCAGCTAATTTGCGATTTTGGGGAATTTCAAAAATTCGTAAAGAATTAACTGCTAGTCAGATTTAACTACAATTTCGGAAATTTATTACTCGAAACCTACTTTAAAGTTTAGCACAGATTTGTCTGCTTAGCTGAAATAGTTATTAAGTTATCGACGAGTGAAGCTGAGTTGCTCTTCAATTCGTGATTTGGATTTTAAAAAATTATCTGAAACTCCAATTTAACTGAAAGTCACCATATTCGTTAACTGAAGCCTTTTCGATCGATTTATGAAGTTTTCGCTTGTCTAACTGAAGCAGTTTTTGCCGAATGAGGCCAAGCTGCAGCTAATTTGCGATTTTGGGGAATTTCAAAAATTCGTAAAGAATTAACTGCTAGTCAGATTTAACTACAATTTCGGAAATTTATTACTCGAAACCTACTTTAAAGTTTAGCACAGTTTTGTCAGCTTAGCTGATACAGTTATTGAGTTACCGACGAGTTAAGCTGAGCTGCTTTTCAATTCGTATTTCGATTTTAAAAAATTAACTGAATCTCCAATTTAACTGAAAGTCACCATATTCGTTAACTGAAGCCTTTTCGATCGGTTAATTAAGTTTTCGCTTGTCTAACTGAAGCAGTTATTGCCGAGTGAAGCCAAGCTGCAGCTAATTTGCGATTTTGGGGAATTTCAAAAATTCGTAAAGAATTAACTGCCACTCAGTTTTAACTAAAATTTCGAAAATTTATTACTCGAAACCTACCTTAAAGTTTAGCACAGTTTTGTCGGCTTAGCTAAAATAGTTATTGAGTTATCGACGAGTGAAGCTAAGTTGCTCTTCAATTCGTAATTTCGTTTTTAAAAAATTAACTGAAACTCCAATTTAACTGAAAGTTTCCATATTCGTTAACTGAAGCCTTTTCGATCGATTTATGAAGTTTTCGCTTGTCTAACTGAAGCAGTTATTGCCGAATGAAGCCAAGCTGCAGCTAATTTGCGATTTTGGGGAATTTAAAAAATTCGTAAAGAATTAACTGCCAGTCAGATTTAACTAAAATTTCGGAAATTTATTAATCTAAACCTACTTTAAAGTTTAGCTCAGTTTTGTCGGCTTAGCTGAAATAGTTATTGAGTTATCGACGAGTGAAGCTGAGTTGCTCTTCAATTCTTGATTTCCATTTTAAGAAATTAACTGAAACTTCAATTTAACTGAAAGTCACCATATTCGTTAACTGAAGCATTTTCGATCGATTTATGAAGTTTTCGTTTGTCTAACTGAAGCAGTTATTGCCGGATGAAGCCAAGTTGCAGCTAATTTGCGATTTTGGGGAATTTCAAAAATTCGTAAAGAATTGACTGCTAGTCAGATTTAACTAAAATTTCGGAAATTTATTACTTGAAACCTACCTTAAAGTTTAGCACAGTTTTGTCTGCTAAGCTGAAATAGTTATTGAGTTATCGTCGAGTGAAGCTGAGTTGCTCTTCAATTCGTGATTTCCATTTTAAAAAATTAACTGAAACTCCAATTTAACTGAAAGTCACCATATTCGTTAACTGAAGCCTTTTCCATCGATTGATGAAATTTTCGCTTGTCTAACTGAAGCAGTTATTGCCGAATGAAGCCAAGCTGCAGCTAATTTGCGATTTTGGGGAATTTCAAAAATTCGTAAAGAATTAACTGCTAGTCAGATTTAACTAAAATTTCGGAAATTTATTACTCGAAACCTACTTTAAAGTTTAGCACAGTTTTGTCGGCTTAGCTGAAATAGTTATTGAGTTATCGACGAGTGAAGCTGAGTTGCTCTTCGATTCGTGATTTCGATTTTAAAAAATTAACTGAAACTCCAATTTAACTGAAAGTCACCATATTCGTTAACTGAAGCCTTTTCCATCGATTGATGAAATTGTCGCTTGTCTAACTGAAGCAGTTATTGCCGAGTGAAGCCAAGCTGCAGCTAATTTGCGATTTTGGGGAATTTCAAAAATTCGTAAAGAATTAACTGCCACTCAGTTTTAACTAAAATTTCGAAAATTTATTACTCGAAACCTACCTTAAAGTTTAGCACAGTTTTGTCGGCTTAGCTAAAATAGTTATTGAATTATCGACGAGTGAAGCTAAGTTGCTCTTCAATTCGTAATTTCGTTTTTAAAAAATTAACTGAAACTCCAATTTAACTGAAAGTTTCCATATTCGTTAACTGAAGCCTTTAGATCGAGCGATGAAGTTTTCGCTTGTCTAACTGAAGCAGTTATTGCCGAATGACGCCAAGCTGCAGCTAATTTGCGATTTTGGGGAATTTCAAAAATTCGTAAAGAATTAACTGCTAGTCAGATTTAACTACAATTTCGGAAATTTATTACTCGAAACCTACTTTAAAGTTTAGCACAGATTTGTCTGCTTAGCTGAAATAGTTATTAAGTTATCGACGAGTGAAGCTGAGTTGCTCTTCAATTCTTGATTTCCATTTTAAGAAATTAACTGAAACTTCAATTTAACTGAAAGTCACCATATTCGTTAACTGAAGCCTTTTCCATCGATTGATGAAATTTTCGCTTGTCTAACTGAAGCAGTTATTGCCGAATGAAGCCAAGCTGCAGCTAATTTGCGATTTTGGGGAATTTCAAAAATTCGTAAAGAATTAACTGCTAGTCAGATTTAACTAAAATTTCGGAAATTTATTACTCGAAACCTACTTTAAAGTTTAGCACAGTTTTGTCGGCTTAGCTGAAATAGTTATTGAGTTATCGACGAGTGAAGCTGAGTTGCTCTTCGATTCGTGATTTCGATTTTAAAAAATTAACTGAAACTCCAATTTAACTGAAAGTCACCATATTCGTTAACTGAAGCCTTTTCCATCGATTGATGAAATTGTCGCTTGTCTAACTGAAGCAGTTATTGCCGAGTGAAGCCAAGCTGCAGCTAATTTGCGATTTTGGGGAATTTCAAAAATTCGTAAAGAATTAACTGCCACTCAGTTTTAACTAAAATTTCGAAAATTTATTACTCGAAACCTACCTTAAAGTTTAGCACAGTTTTGTCGGCTTAGCTAAAATAGTTATTGAATTATCGACGAGTGAAGCTAAGTTGCTCTTCAATTCGTAATTTCGTTTTTAAAAAATTAACTGAAACTCCAATTTAACTGAAAGTTTCCATATTCGTTAACTGAAGCCTTTAGATCGAGCGATGAAGTTTTCGCTTGTCTAACTGAAGCAGTTATTGCCGAATGACGCCAAGCTGCAGCTAATTTGCGATTTTGGGGAATTTCAAAAATTCGTAAAGAATTAACTGCTAGTCAGATTTAACTACAATTTCGGAAATTTATTACTCGAAACCTACTTTAAAGTTTAGCACAGATTTGTCTGCTTAGCTGAAATAGTTATTAAGTTATCGACGAGTGAAGCTGAGTTGCTCTTCAATTCGTGATTTGGATTTTAAAAAATTATCTGAAACTCCAATTTAACTGAAAGTCACCATATTCGTTAACTGAAGCCTTTTCGATCGATTTATGAAGTTTTCGCTTGTCTAACTGAAGCAGTTTTTGCCGAATGAGGCCAAGCTGCAGCTAATTTGCGATTTTGGGGAATTTCAAAAATTCGTAAAGAATTAACTGCTAGTCAGATTTAACTACAATTTCGGAAATTTATTACTCGAAACCTACTTTAAAGTTTAGCACAGTTTTGTCAGCTTAGCTGATACAGTTATTGAGTTACCGACGAGTTAAGCTGAGCTGCTTTTCAATTCGTATTTCGATTTTAAAAAATTAACTGAATCTCCAATTTAACTGAAAGTCACCATATTCGTTAACTGAAGCCTTTTCGATCGGTTAATTAAGTTTTCGCTTGTCTAACTGAAGCAGTTATTGCCGAGTGAAGCCAAGCTGCAGCTAATTTGCGATTTTGGGGAATTTCAAAAATTCGTAAAGAATTAACTGCCACTCAGTTTTAACTAAAATTTCGAAAATTTATTACTCGAAACCTACCTTAAAGTTTAGCACAGTTTTGTCGGCTTAGCTAAAATAGTTATTGAGTTATCGACGAGTGAAGCTAAGTTGCTCTTCAATTCGTAATTTCGTTTTTAAAAAATTAACTGAAACTCCAATTTAACTGAAAGTTTCCATATTCGTTAACTGAAGCCTTTTCGATCGATTTATGAAGTTTTCGCTTGTCTAACTGAAGCAGTTATTGCCGAATGAAGCCAAGCTGCAGCTAATTTGCGATTTTGGGGAATTTAAAAAATTCGTAAAGAATTAACTGCCAGTCAGATTTAACTAAAATTTCGGAAATTTATTAATCTAAACCTACTTTAAAGTTTAGCTCAGTTTTGTCGGCTTAGCTGAAATAGTTATTGAGTTATCGACGAGTGAAGCTGAGTTGCTCTTCAATTCTTGATTTCCATTTTAAGAAATTAACTGAAACTTCAATTTAACTGAAAGTCACCATATTCGTTAACTGAAGCATTTTCGATCGATTTATGAAGTTTTCGTTTGTCTAACTGAAGCAGTTATTGCCGGATGAAGCCAAGTTGCAGCTAATTTGCGATTTTGGGGAATTTCAAAAATTCGTAAAGAATTGACTGCTAGTCAGATTTAACTAAAATTTCGGAAATTTATTACTTGAAACCTACCTTAAAGTTTAGCACAGTTTTGTCTGCTAAGCTGAAATAGTTATTGAGTTATCGTCGAGTGAAGCTGAGTTGCTCTTCAATTCGTGATTTCCATTTTAAAAAATTAACTGAAACTCCAATTTAACTGAAAGTCACCATATTCGTTAACTGAAGCCTTTTCCATCGATTGATGAAATTTTCGCTTGTCTAACTGAAGCAGTTATTGCCGAATGAAGCCAAGCTGCAGCTAATTTGCGATTTTGGGGAATTTCAAAAATTCGTAAAGAATTAACTGCTAGTCAGATTTAACTAAAATTTCGGAAATTTATTACTCGAAACCTACTTTAAAGTTTAGCACAGTTTTGTCGGCTTAGCTGAAATAGTTATTGAGTTATCGACGAGTGAAGCTGAGTTGCTCTTCGATTCGTGATTTCGATTTTAAAAAATTAACTGAAACTCCAATTTAACTGAAAGTCACCATATTCGTTAACTGAAGCCTTTTCCATCGATTGATGAAATTGTCGCTTGTCTAACTGAAGCAGTTATTGCCGAGTGAAGCCAAGCTGCAGCTAATTTGCGATTTTGGGGAATTTCAAAAATTCGTAAAGAATTAACTGCCACTCAGTTTTAACTAAAATTTCGAAAATTTATTACTCGAAACCTACCTTAAAGTTTAGCACAGTTTTGTCGGCTTAGCTAAAATAGTTATTGAATTATCGACGAGTGAAGCTAAGTTGCTCTTCAATTCGTAATTTCGTTTTTAAAAAATTAACTGAAACTCCAATTTAACTGAAAGTTTCCATATTCGTTAACTGAAGCCTTTAGATCGAGCGATGAAGTTTTCGCTTGTCTAACTGAAGCAGTTATTGCCGAATGACGCCAAGCTGCAGCTAATTTGCGATTTTGGGGAATTTCAAAAATTCGTAAAGAATTAACTGCTAGTCAGATTTAACTACAATTTCGGAAATTTATTACTCGAAACCTACTTTAAAGTTTAGCACAGATTTGTCTGCTTAGCTGAAATAGTTATTAAGTTATCGACGAGTGAAGCTGAGTTGCTCTTCAATTCGTGATTTGGATTTTAAAAAATTATCTGAAACTCCAATTTAACTGAAAGTCACCATATTCGTTAACTGAAGCCTTTTCGATCGGTTAATTAAGTTTTCGCTTGTCTAACTGAAGCAGTTATTGCCGAATGAAGCCAAGTTGCAGCTAATTTGCGATTTTGGGAAATTTCAAAAATTCGTAAGGAATTAACTGCCCGTCAGATTTAACTAAAATTTCGGAAATTTATTACTCGAAACCTACTTTATAATTTAGCACAGTTTTGTCGGCTTAGCTGAAATAGTTATTGAGTTATCGACGAGTGAAGCTGAGTTGCTTTTCAATTCGTGATTTCGATTTTAAAAAATTCGTAAAACATTAACTGAAACTCCAATTTAACTAAAATCATATAGTTTTGATAGTTGATAGTTTGATAGAGTTGAAGATACTTCAACTCTAACGATGCGAATAGCGTTTAATGGTCCTTCGAGCCGGATTTCTGTTGTCATAGGTTCAGGCTGATTGGTCCTTCGAGCCGTGTTATTGCGTTACTTCAAGCGAGCGTCTGGATGTTTAGGAAGGGATAATTTGTCGTAAAGGCATCGTTCTTACTTACTCCATGTTATAACCTCACTTCTCGCTAAACACGCACACACCTACACACCGAATTAGGTTTCTGAACTTTAACTTCGAACTTGTATTGTCCCGCTGCGACTGATTTCAAACGACAATTGTCCAAAAGCGAGCAAAGCCAACTCTCTCAGGAAAACATTTCGACAAAATTAGAAGTAACTGCCTACGCCTCAAGACGAACAAAGCCTCTATAACTTCGTCGTCTCACTCACCTTTCGCTTGGAAAATCTCACGAGAGAGGATTATTTTTAGAGCGTGAGTCGAGAGACGCAGTTTCGGGGAAAGTTTATTAATTCTTGGCAGAAAAGGGATGTCGCGACATCGACGCAAATAGACGGGAGAGAGAGTGCCCAAAGGCGACTTAACGGTAAATATTTTTTCCACATACTTCTACGTTGTTTAGCGCCTAATAGGAAAAGTTCAGCCAAAAATACACTTCGACCCGAAAAGCGCTATAAGTAGCTGCGTTCTATTCTTGGAAATAACCCGGAAGAGGTGTTGGTCCTGGATGATTAGGCAACTTACCCCCCCCCCTCCCCCAAAAAAAAGGAAATTTTGATTTTGGGGTTGGTGAGGGGAAGGTGGATTTGTTAAATACGAAACAAGTACAAATAATTTAATAATGCAATCACACTCTTTGAAATACGTTTAAAAACTACTGTTTCCTACACAACTTGCGGTTCATGCTTCTTCGGCTTGTCGTCCAATAGATGTCGCTGCAAATGGTTACAGAGAGCTTCCTATCTATTGACTGATACTCCCTCCGCGAGCGCCATCTACTGTCTGGAGGTTTAACGAGTCGTACTTTACAGCCGCCTTACAATACTAATTTAGTGAAGAAAACTGTTTGAAAAAAGAGTTTCAATCCTCACAACTTCCTAATGAAATTACCTTCGCAACTTCATCAGATAAATTATTTTCGTATCTGTACAATGAGCGTTAATTTTTGAAGTTTCAAACTTGCGAAATCGATCCAAACTAACCCATTTTCCCATTTGTTTTTTAACCATTTCACCCTGTACTTCCCCCGTTATCGATCTCCCGATTGGAGGTCAAGGCGACACGTGTCCGACCCGAAAATAAATCCTCCCCCCCCGCGCGGGAGTTTCGGGAGGGGGTTGCGAATTTCTGGAGGTTTTTCCGGGAGTGTGGAACTCCCGAAGAGTCGGAGAACGTGAGTTTGCCTTTCGAATGTTGAGTGTTCCTTACGACTCCCTAAAATTGTCGAGGTGACACCCACAGACTTTTGAGTTTCGAAATTGTATTTCGAAAAGTTTAAAATCGCCTACTGCGACCGGTTTCGCTAAGGAAACGAAACGAAAGGTCAGTTCGACCTTCGAGTCTACTTCGACATGTACGAGGAAGTAGCGATAATAATTACCAATAACAAAGGTCACGATATGCCGGTATATGCGAGACGTGTGTGGCGGCAATTATAAATCGTTCATTTGTTCAATATTTATATTAGGTGGATGGGAAACGTGTCTAACTGTAGGTTATTAAATCGGGAAACTTTTTTGTCTTCGTGATATTTGGGAAAACTCAGTAGATGTACCGGAAAACAATCCTTGATTTCGAAATTGCAATTAATTTTGCATGACGGTAATTTTTTTGAGGTCAATTTCGAGGTAATCGCGACGAAAATGTGTCGACCGGTGTGTCGTTAGATTGGAAAACTTTTGGACTTTTTGAAGAAATTCCGGGAAACGCAGCTTTTCCGGAAAAAAATCAAAAATTCGAAACCGAAGTAGATGGTACATTTTCGAGGTTAATTGTGTCAATTTTGAGGCAATAACGTCAAAAATGTGTCAAATGGTGCGTTATGAAATTCCAAAACTTTTGTTTGTCTTGACGACAATCGTGAAAATGCTTAGGTTTTTCAGGAAAAAAATCCAAAATTCGAAACCGAAGTATATCGACACGTTGGTCAATTTTTGAGGTTAATTCTGTCAATTTTGAGGCAATAACGTCGAAAATGTGTCAAATGGTGCGTTATGAAATTCCAAAACTTTTGTTTGTCTTGACCACAATCGTGAAAATGATTAGGTTTTCCGGAAAAATATTTAAAAAATGGAAATCGTAGTAGATTGACACGTTGTGACATTTTTGAGGTTAATTTTTTTTAATTTTGAGTCTTTTAACGTCAAAAATTTGTCAAATGGTACGTTACGAAATTCCAAAACTTTTATCCGTCTTGACGCCAACCGAGAAAATGCTCAGTTTTTCCGGAAAAAAATTTCAAAATTCGAAATCGAAGTAGATCGACACGTTGGTAAATTTTTGAGGTTAGTTCTGTCAATTTTGAGGTTATAACGTCAAAAATTTGTCCAATGATACTTTACAAGATTCTAAAACTTTTATTCGTCTTGACGCCAATCAAGAAAATAGTTAGTTTTTCCGGAAAAAAAATCCAAAATTGAAAATCGAAGTAGATGGTACATTTTTGAGGTTAATTCAGTTAATTGTGAGGCAATGACGTCAAAAATTTGTCAAATGATACGATACAAAATTCCAAAACTTTTATTCGTCTTGATGACAATCGAGAAAATACTTAGGTTTTCCGGAAAAAAATCCAAAATTTGAAACCGAAGTAGATCGACACCTTGTTACATTTTTGAGGTTAATTCTGTCAATTTTGAGGTTATAGCGTCTAAAATGTGTCAAATGATGCGTTACGAAATTCCAAAACTTTTATTCGTCTTGACCACAATCGAGAAAATACTTAGGTTTTCCGGAAAAAAATCCAAAATTTGAAACCGAAGTAGATCGACACGTTGATGAATTTTTGAGGTTAATTCTGTCAATTTTGAGGCAATAACGTCAAAAATTTGCCAAATGATACGTTACGAAATTCCAAAACTTTTATTCGTCTTGACCACAATCGAGAAAATAGTTAGTTTTTCCGGAAAAAAAATCCAAAATTGGAAATCGAAGTAGATGGTACATTTTTGAGGTTAATTCAGTTAATTGTGAGGCAATGACGTCAAAAATTTGTCAAATGATACGTTACGAAATTCCAAAACTTTTATTCGTCTTGACCACAATCGAGAAAATAGTTAGTTTTTCCGGAAAAAAAATCCAAAATTGGAAATCGAAGTAGATGGTACATTTTTTAGGTTAATTCAGTTAATTGTGAGGCAATGACGTCAAAAATTTGTCAAATGATACGTTACGAAATTCCAAAACTTTTATTCGTCTTGACCACAATCGAGAAAATAGTTAGTTTTTCCGGAAAAAAAATCCAAAATTGGAAATCGAAGTAGATGGTACATTTTTGAGGTTAATTCAGTTAATTGTGAGGCAATGACGTCAAAAATTTGTCAAATGATACGTTACGAAATTCCAAAACTTTTATTCGTCTTGACCACAATCGAGAAAATAGTTAGTTTTTCCGGAAAAAAAATCCAAAATTGGAAATCGAAGTAGATGGTACATTTTTGAGGTTAATTCAGTTAATTGTGAGGCAATGACGTCAAAAATTTGTCAAATGATACGTTACGAAATTCCAAAACTTTTATTCGTCTTGACCACAATCGAGAAAATAGTTAGTTTTTCCGGAAAAAAAATCCAAAATTGGAAATCGAAGTAGATGGTACATTTTTTAGGTTAATTCAGTTAATTGTGAGGCAATGACGTCAAAAATTTGTCAAATGATACGTTACGAAATTCCAAAACTTTTATTCGTCTTGACCACAATCGAGAAAATAGTTAGTTTTTCCGGAAAAAAAATCCAAAATTGGAAATCGAAGTAGATGGTACATTTTTTAGGTTAATTCAGTTAATTGTGAGGCAATGACGTCAAAAATTTGTCAAATGATACGTTACGAAATTCCAAAACTTTTATTCGTCTTGACCACAATCGAGAAAATAGTTAGTTTTTCCGGAAAAAAAATCCAAAATTGGAAATCGAAGTAGATGGTACATTTTTGAGGTTAATTCAGTTAATTGTGAAGCAATGACGTCAAAAATTTGTCAAATGATACGTTACGAAATTCCAAAACTTTTATTCGTCTTGACCACAATCGAGAAAATAGTTAGTTTTTCCGGAAAAAAATCCAAAATTGGAAATTGAAGTAGATGGTACATTTTTGAGGTTAATTCAGTTAATTGTGAGGCAATGACGTCAAAAATTTGTCAAATGATACGTTACGAAATTCCAAAACTTTTATTCGTCTTGACCACAATCAATAAAATAGTTAGTTTTCCCGGAAAAAAAATCCAAAATTGGAAATCGAAGTAGATGGTACATTTTTTAGGTTAATTCTGTCAATTTTGAGGCAATAACGTCGAAAATTTGTCTAATGGTACGTTACGAAATTCCAAAACTTTCGTTTGTCTTGACGACAATCGTGAAAATGCTTAGGTTTTCCGGAAAAAAATCCAAAAATTGGAATCCGAAGTATATCGACACGTTGGTCAATTTTTGAAGTTAATTCTTTTAATTTTCAGGCAATAACGTCAAAAATGTGTCAAATGGTACGTTATGAAATTCCAAAACTATTGTTTGTCTTGACGACAATCGAGAAAATGCTTAGGTTTTCCGGAAAAATATTCAAAAATTGGAAATCGTAGTAGATCGACACGTTGTGACATTTTTGAGGTTAATTCTGTTAATTTTGAGTCTTTAACGTCGAAAATTTGTCAAATGATACGTTACGAAATTCAAAAACTTTTGTTTGTCTTGACGACAGTCGAGAAAATACTCAGTTTTTCCGGAAAAAAATTCCAAAGTTCGAAACCGAAGTTTTTCGACACGTTGGTAAATTTTTGAGGTTAATTCAGTTAATTTTGAGGAAATAACGTAAAAAATTTGTCAAATGGTACGTAACGAAATTCCAAAACTTTTATTCGTCTTGACGACAGTCGAGAAAATGCTCAGTTTTTCCGGAAAAAAAATCCAAAATTGGAAATCGAAGTACATCGACACCTTAATACATTTTTGAGGTTAATTCTGTCACTTTTGAGGCTATATCGTCAAAAATTTGCCAAATGATACTTTACGAAATTCCAAAACTTTTATTTCTCTTGACCACAATCGAGAAAATACTTAGTTTTTCAGGAAAAAAATTCCAAATTTCGATCATACCCCAATTTAACACCTTTTTGAGGTTTCCTCGTTTGATTTTGAGGAAATCCATTATGTCAAACGTTCACTTTTCGGGAAAGAAATCCAAAATTAGCGACTTTCAAAAATGTCATTGTTATCAGATCTCAATCAATTACACGTAATCAATTAGCTACGTGATTAATTAATTTTTTGGTAATTACTATTTTTTTTCAATCTTGCAAATGTGGGTCGTCGCGTCCCAGTTATGCAAGCGGAATGCAAATTCTTTTTTTGCAAGCGCGATAGAAATTTTTCGCCCGTAGCAACAGACGCGTTTTATAAAAAATATACAGGGTGTTCCCTAAATGTCGAAAAGTACATAACTCCTTTAGTTAAATAGTTAGAGTGCAACTTGGAAACTTACTTAAAGGTATAACAGTCTTAATTAAAACTAAGTTTATAATAAAATTAGTGACAGTTAATAGGTAAAAAAAAAGATCTATCGAACACCCCAGACCAACGGACATTGTTTTAATAAGGACAGTTATTGATAATGAAGTTATAACTCAGTTAATAACTATGATATTGTTGCTGCACTTTTGAGAGTTAAAAAGATGTCTCATTGCGTAAATTAAGCTTAAACACCGTTGCAGTTAAGGAAGTTTTGAAGAGTTAAGTCTGATATTGAGTGAATAAGTTACAATTTTTAATATTACATTACTTCGACATTCGACAGTTACCGAAGTTAAAGTTAGGAAAGTTACCACAAGTTTTATCCTTGCATACATTGTAACAAATGTAGTATTCATGTACTAATTGTTCTTCATATTTGGTATCACCCTGTTTACCTTCTGCTCCCCTCCCTTTTTTCTCTTTCTCTTTCAGAAGTGAACGTGAAACTTGTCTTAATCTCTCTCTCTTTCTCTCTCTCTCTCTCTCTGTCTCTCTCTCTCGCTCCCTCTCACCTTGTGAATTATGCGAGGAATTTGGAAAAGTGTGGCGAAACCAGTTTATGCGGTTTCTAAAACTCACGAAAATCACAAGGTAATGCTCGCCTTAACTAACTGTATGCATTAACTCGCGATACGTTTACAGTTAAGGAAGTAGCGAGCCTCGAGTGGCAGCTAACGGTCCAGTAACTCAGTTAACTGTAGATCTTGTCAAATGACAGTTATTACAGTTAGGCGGTAATGTACGTGCAATCGAGCCACATGAATTAACTGAAGTTAGGTTTAAAATCTAGGAAGTTATTAACTCTTAAGGTCGATGATGCAAACTCTCCACAAATCTCGAATGACAGTTAAGTTTCGTGACAGTTATTACTTTCTAAAACTCACGAAAATCACAAGGCGATGCTCGCCTTAACTAACTGTATGCATTAACTCTCGATACATTTACAGTTAAGGAAGTAGCGTGCCTCGAGTGGCAGCTAACGGTCCAGTAACTCAGTTAACTCTAGATCTCGTCAAATGAAAGTTTTTACAGTTAAGAAGTAACTGTACGTGCAATCAAGCCACATGAATTAAACTTAAGTTAGGTTTAAAATTTAGTAAGTTATTAACTGTTAAGGTCGATGTTGCGAACTCTCAACAAACCTCGAATGACAGTTAAATTTCAAGACAGTTATAACTTTCTAAAACTCACGAAAATCACAAGGCGATGCTTGCCTTAACTAACTGTATGCATTAACTCTCGATACGTTTACAGTTAAGGAAGTAGCGAGCCTCGAGTGGCAGCTAACGGTCCAGTAACTCAGTTAACTGTAGATCTTGTCAAATGACAGTTATTACAGTTAAGCGGTAATGTACGTGCAATCGAGTCACATTAATTAACTGAAGTTAGGTTTAAAATCTAGGAAGTTATTAACTCTTAAGGTCGATGATGCGAACTCTCCACAAATCTCGAATGACAGTTAAGTTTCGTGACAGTTATTACTTTCTAAAACTCACGAAAATCACAAGGCGATGCTCGCCTTAACTAACTGTATGCATTAACTCTCAATACGTTTACAGTTAAGGAAGTAGCGAGCCTCGGGTGGCAGCTAACGGTTCAGTAACTCAGTTAACTCTAGATCTCCTCGAATGAAAGTTATTACAGTTAAGAAGTAGGTAATGTACGTGCAATCGAGCCACATGAATTAACTGTTTAACTGTTAAAATTTAGGAAGTTATTAACGGTTAAGGTCGTTGATCCGAAGTTTCGACCAGTCTCAAATGACAGTTAAATTTCGTGACAGTTATAACTTTCTAAAACTCACGAAAATCACAAGGTAATGCTCGCCTTAACTAACTGTATGCATTAACTCTCGATACGTTTACAGTTAAGGAAGTAGCGAGCCTCGAATGACAGCTAACGGTCCAGTAACTCAGTTAACTCTAGATCTTGTCGAATGACAGTTATCACAGTTAAGAAGTAACTGTACGTGCAATCGAGCCACATTAATTAACTGAAGTTAGGTTTAAAATTTAGGAAGTTATTAACGGTTAATGCCGATGATGTGAACTCTCGACAAGTCTCGAATATCAGTTAAATTTCGTGACAGTTATAACTTTCTAAAATTCACAAAAATCACAAGGTGATGCTCGCCTTAACTAACTGTATGCATTAACTTGCGATACGTTTACAGTTAAGGAAGTAGCTGGCCTCGGGTGACAGCTAACGGTCCAGTAACTCAGTTAACTCTAGATCTTGTCGAATGACAGTTATTACAGTTAAGAAGTAACTGTACGTGCAATCGAGCCACATGAATTAACTGAAGTTAGGTTTAAAATTTAGGAAGTTATTAACTGTTAAGGTCGATGATGCGAAGTTTCGACAAGTCTCAAATGACAATTAAATTTCGTGACAGTTATAACTTTCTAAAACTTACGAAAATCACTAGGCGATGCTTGCCTTATCTAACTGTATGCATTAACTCGCGATACGTTTACAGTTAAGGAAGTAGCGTGCCTCGAGTGGCAGCTAACGGTCCAGTAACTCAGTTAACTCTAGATCTTCTTGAATGACAGTTATTACAGTTAAGAAATAACTGTACGTGCAATCGAGCCACATGAATTAACTGAAGTTAGGTTTAAAATTTAGGAAGTTATTGATAAGGCCGATGATGCGAAGTTTCGACAAGTCTCAAATAACAGTTAAATTTCGAGACCGTTATAACTGTGCCTCGTATCGTTGAATGCTAAAATCTGATTGGTCAAAAAGTTATTACAGTTAAGAGTTAATGCACAATCTAGCCACATGAATTAAAGTTATTACAGTTAAGAGATAATGTACAATCGAGCCACATGAATTAACTAAAAATAGGTGTCTAATTTAAGAAGTTATTAACTAATAACGTCGATGATGCGAACTCTCAACACTGTCAACGCTGTCTCGAATGACAGTTAAATTTCTTGACAGTTTTACACAATGAATGCTCAAATCTGATTGGTCAATCGTCGCATCAACACGCCGCAGGGTCCAATGAAAGTAGATCTCTCACCTTCACCCACTTTCAAATCTCGAAATTTTTTTAATTTCGGCGGATCGTCCGAGTGAAAGGCGGACAACAATTAATCGGTCGAAAGTGAGAAGATTCAGTTATGCAGGTCGGAATTAATTAACTTAAGAAAAAAAATTTGAAAAATTGTATTTTCGACGAGAGTTCGTTAACATCGAAGGACATTAAAATGCAATTAGCCTTAAGTGACGCACGCGCGATAACGTAAATATTTTCGATAACGTCGGTAAATATTGTTAGCTACTACCCTCGAATAATATTTTTTTGTCCAAATATTAACAACAATACCGATTTGAGTTAAATTAAAAAATTAAAATCTTAATTCGTAACTAACTTTACTCACGTTAACTCTTAGATTAATTAACTTACCTCGATATCCTCTTGAAGGTTCAAAACAGGACGCAATCATTTCTCGGCTGATAAACAAAACGACGAATAAAAACAAAATATAAATCACAACGAAAATATGAAAATGACAAAAACAAGAAAACACAAAACGTCACGATAACAAATAAACAAGTAGTAAGAAATCTTTAATAAACAACACGCCTGTGACGTCATCATGACGTCACACGTTGGTACTAAGCTGTAAAGTTACTTAAGTAAAGCTAAGAGAAGCTTAAGATTTTGAGTTGTCAAATGATACTCATAATAACAATTTTTAAAACTTTATCGAAACTCCTCACTGAGTTTAACTAAAGTTGTGAATACCAAAATTGATTGTAGTGAAATTTTATATAATTTTATCTGAAGATTTACGGAGTTTCGATTTTTAGGCAAATTGAAGCCTATTTTTAATCGATACAGGGCGATCAAAAAATCAAACCGTCATTACCCTCCTCGTATGAAAATAGGTTTTTTTTTTGGTTCGCTCGTTACGCGACGAGTGCATTCTGAACGTATTTTTAGACCAGTCCGGGCCGGGCCAAAAAATCCCAAGGTCGCCGGTAATGACGATATGACGATAAATAAATAAATAAAAATGTGCAGCCTCGGTCGTTAAAAGGCAAGGACAATAACGTAACGCGTATATACAGGGTGATTAGCGTCGTCTGCGACTTAACGAGGCCCGGCTAATCGATTTCGGATGCGTCTGGCGCAGTCCTAATAGGATCCCGATCGATCTCGGGTGAAAGCGATACAAATCGTAGCTGATCGATCTGAAAATCAGAGAAGTTTGCATCGAGAGTTTCCTGTATTTTCCGAGATTTGAGGATTAACCTCAAAAATGTACCAACGTGTCGGTCTACATCGATTTCGAATTTTGGATATTTTTTTCTGGAAAACCTAAGCATTTTCTCGACTGTCATGAGGACGAATAAAAGTTTTGGAATTTCGTAAAGTATTATTTGACAAATTTTTGACGTTATTGCTTCAAAATTAACAGAATTAACCTCAAAAATGTATCAACGTGTCGATCTTCTTCGGTTTCTAATTTTGGACTTTTTTTCCGGAAAAACTGAGTATTTTCTCGACTGTCGTCAAGACGAATAAAAGTTTTGGAATTTCGTAACGTACCATTTGACAAATTTTCGACGTTATTGCCTCAAAATTGACAGAATTAACCTCAAAAAATTATCAACGTGTCGATCTACTTCTGTTTCGAATTTTGGATTTTTTTTTCCGGAAAAACTAAGTATTTTCTCGATTGGCGTCAGGACGAATAAAAGTTTTGGAATTTCGTAAAGTATCGTTTGAGACATTTTTGACGTTATTGCCTCAAAATTGACAGAATTAACCTCAAAAATGTTCCAACGTGTCGATCTACTTCGATTTTGAATTTTTTCCGGAAAAATTAAGTATCTTCTCGATTGGGATCAAGACGAATAAAAGTTTTGTAATTTCGTAAAGTATCATTTGACAAATTTTCGACGTTATTGCCTCAAAATTGACAGAATTAACCTCAAAAATTTATCAACGTGTCAATCTCTTCGGTTTCAAATTTTGGACTTTTTTCCGGAAAAACTGAGTATTTTCTCGACTGTCGTTAAGACGAATAAAAGTTTTGGAATTTCGTAAAGTATCATTTGAGATAGTTTTGACGTTATAACCTCAAAATTAACAGAATTAACCTCAAAAATGTACCATCTACTTCGGTTTTCAATTTTGGATTTTTTTTCCGGAAAAACTAACTATTTTCTCGATTGTGGTCAAGACGAATAAAAGTTTTGGAATTTCGTAACGTATCATTTGGCAAATTTTCGTCGTTATTGTCTCAAAATTAACAAAATTAACCTCAAAAATTTACCAACGTGTCGATCTACTTCGGTTTCAAATTTTGGACTTTTTTTCCGGATAAACTGAGTATTTTTTCGACTGTCGTCAAGACGAATAAAAGTTTTGGAATTTCGTAAAGTATCGTTTGAGACATTTTTGACGTTATTGCTTCAAAATTAACAGAATTAACCTCAAAAATTTATCAACGTGCCGATCTACTTCGGTTTCAAATTTTGGACTTTTTTTCCGGAAAAACTGAGTATTTTTTCGACTGTCGTCAAGACGAATAAAAGTTTTGAAATTTCGTAAAGTATCGTTTGAGACATTTTTGACGTTATTGCCTCAAAATTGACAGAATTAACCTCAAAAAATTATCAACGTGTCGATCTACTTCTGTTTCGAATTTTGGATTTTTTTTCCGGAAAAACTGAGTATTTTCTCGATTGGCGTCAGGACGAATAAAAGTTTTGGAATTTCGTAAAGTATCATTTGAGATAGTTTTGACGTTATAACCTCAAAATTAACAGAATTAACCTCAAAAATGTACCATCTACTTCGGTTTCCAATTTTGGATTTTTTTCCGGAAAAACCAACTATTTTCTCGATTGTGGTCAAGACGAATAAAAGATTTGGAATTTCGTAACGTATCATTTGACAAATTTTGGACGTTATTGCCTCAAAATTGACAGAATTAACCTCAAAAATTTATCAACGTGTCAATATCTTCTGTTTCAAATTTTGGACTTTTTTTCCGGAAAAACTGAGTATTTTCTCGACTGTCGTCAAGACGAATAAAAGCTTTGTAATTTTGTAACGTATCATCTGACAAATTTTCGACGTTATTGCCTCAAAATTAACAGAATTAACCTCAAAAAATTATCAACGTGTCGATCTACTTTTGTTTCGAATTTTGGATTTTTTTTTCCGGAAAAACTGAGTATTTTCTCGATTGGCGTCAGGACGAATAAAAGTTTTGGAATTTCGTAAAGTATCATTTGAGATAGTTTTGACGTTATAACCTCAAAATTAACAGAATTAACCTCAAAAATGTACCATCTACTTCGGTTTCCAATTTTGGATTTTTTTTCCGGAAAAACCAACTATTTTCTCGATTGTGGTCAAGACGAATAAAAGTTTTGTAATTTCGTAACGTATTATTTGACAAATTTTTGACGTTATTGCCTCAAAATTGACAGAATTAACCTAAAAAATTTATCAACGTGTGAATCTCTTCGGTTTCAAATTTTGGTCTTTTTTTTTCCGGAAAAACTGAGTATTTTCTCGACTGTCGTCAAGACGAATAAAAGTTTTGGAACTTCGTAAAGTATCATTTGACAAATTTTCGACGCTATTGCCTCAAAATTAACAGAATTAACCTCAAAAAATGTCGATCTACTTCGATTTCGAATTTTGGATTTTTTTCCCGGAAAAACTAAGTATTTTTTCGATTGGGATCAAGACGAATAACAGTTTTGGAATTTCGTGACGCATCATTTGACAAATTTTTGACGTTATAACCTCAAAATTAACAGAATTAACCTCAAAAATGTACCATCTACTTCGGTTTCCAATTTTGGATTTTTTTTCCGGAAAAACTAACTATTTTCTCGATTGTGGTCAAGACGAATAAAAGTTTTGGAATTTCGTAACGTATCATTTGGCAAATTTTCGTCGTTATTGCCTCAAAATTAACAAAATTAACCTCAAAAATTTATCAACGTGTCGATATACTTCGGTTTCAAATTTTGGACTTTTTTTCCGAAAAAACTAAGTATTTTCTCGACTCTCGTCAAGACGAATAAAAGTTTTGGAATTTCGTAAAGTATCATTTGACAAATTTTCGACGTTATTGCCTCAAAATTGACAGAATTAACCTCAAAAAATTACCAACGTGTCGATCTACTTCGATGTTGAGTTTTGGATTTTTTTTTCTGCATCTACTGAAAATCAGAGAAGTTTACATCTATACATTTTCCCGTAAACCCAACACATTTTCCGAGATGTTAATCGTCACGTGTGACGCGGCGACCGAAGACCGCGTTTTCCGGGGAAAACGGGTTTCCTCGAATTTTCCGCGGAAAATCCGAGAGCGGACGGATCGATCGCCGTGCGGGAGAGTTCAAGGGCGACGCGAAAAGCGCAGGGAAATTCGGAAATGGGAACCGATACACACGAGCGAGAGGAAATCGAGAAGATTTTCGTGGAAAATCGAGTAATTTCATTAATTTTGATTTGTTTTATGTGTCAGTATCACTCGAATTACTATTTTAAAGTACTTTGGATGTTTTTCGGAGTAGTACTCGGATTTTCCTACGAAATAATCGCAATTCCAGTGTTGTATGATGAACTTTTCTGGAAATCCAAGATGGCCTCCGTGACCTTCAACATATATTTCCTCCCCTACGATGCGAGCTTGTCGATACGAGGTGTTAACAGTGAATAGTCTCGTTAATTACAGTTAGAGGTGGCATATTATGAATTCTCTTATCGTTCGAGGCGTATTAGGTATGCAAAACTATTCCGGCGAGGCGTTAAGTGCCTCTTAACGGCTTTCTAATTTCGTGATCCGCACCGAACCCTCGGTAAATACGCGACAGTTATCGAGGTTAAGAATTGCTATTCGAAATACGACCCCTTTTTCTCGATCACCCTGTAATTAAATAAGCGAGGATCCTTGGAGTTTTGGAAATATACGCTTGTCCACCCTGTAAGTACGCACGCGCGACCTTTCCCCCCTCTCCCCTCGACCCCCCCACCACCACCACCGCCGCGACCATCGTTTTTGGGGTACGAGAAGTGGGTCAGAGCTCGAGCTCCGACCAATCGCGTCCTCGCACGACGGGTCACGTGGTTTTGTTGTTATCGTCGTCAGCTGTGGCCGGGCACCGGCTCGAGGACGGCGTTGCCGGATCGCCGCGTGCGAGCCGAACTCGACCGTTCGAAGCCGGTCGAGAATCGCGAGAAGGCGGCAACGTCGCACGTGGGTCTAGAGGGGTACGAATGCGCGTGCGCTCGCCTTCCCCCACCGCCGATCAACGATCAGCTGTGTGCCGACCCCGGCCGGCCGGTGAAACGGAGAGCGCTCCCCTCCGACCCCTCGACGCGCTCCTGCGACGAATCGCGATCGTGCGACGTTGCCGATGTGACGTTCCGAGATTCGAGGTAGTAATAAGTTGATTATAACAATAACGTTATTCAAGCTAGGTTTTTGGAAGCATAGCTAGATGTATAAGACAGAATCTAGAAGCTCTATGAAATATCAATTTTTTTTATTTTGTATACTAGAAAACTTAAATTAAACGATGATTCCATAGGGTTTTTTTTCAACTTTAATCATCCAATTTTGTTTTGTCATCAAATCTAGATGGTTTTGGATTTCCAGAAATTTGCAAGTTTCTAGAAGGTAGTCCTAGAACCTTTAATATTCAGAAGTGTCTTAGCATCAATCTAGAAGTTTTATATGGGTTTCCCTGTTCTCCGAGGATCGCTATAAGAAACTATAGATTTTTCTAAATTGTCCCAGGTATAATCTAGAAGCTCTATGAAATATCAATTTTTTGATTTTGAATACTAGAAAACTTGAATTAAACAATGTTTCCATTATGATTTTTCCAACTTTAAACATCCAATTTTGGTTTGTCATCAGATCTAGATGGTTTTGGATTTCTAGAAACTTGCAAGTTTCTAGAAGGTAGTTTCTAGAACCTGTAATATTCAGAAGTGTCTTAGTATCAATCTAGAAGTTTTATATTAGTTTCCATGTTCTCCGAGGACCACTATAAGAAAATCTAGATTTTTCTAAATTTTTGCATCATTCTCGCTTTTTAACGACTCCGTGTCGTGCAGTTTTCACTCATTTCCAAAAACCATCACCGGGAATTCCGGCGAGAGCCGGCAACGCCGCCGGCCCGGCTCATTCCCCCACCACCTCGGCCCGGCCCGTCGCCGTGCGGTGCCGGTACCGGCGAGAGAGCCGGTCGTTCCGGTCAGTCGAACGGTGGCAATCGTGCTGGAAGGATCGGAGGAGCGTGTATCTACGCTACGAATAAGAGAGAGAGAGAGAGAGAGGAGGGACGCGTGCGTAAGACGGAGACGGATAGATAAATAGAGCGTCCGGGAGGCACACGCGTTGTTAGCGCCACGAGGCGTACGTACTTGTGTGTTCGTGAGGGCGTCGCGACGCCGTAACGTGAATAAGTACCGGACGTCGTCGTCGTTTGTTTTGTTGTTTTCGTGTGTGTGTGTGTTTGTGTGGTGTTGTTGTGCGCGTGAAACAAGATGGTGGACGGCCGGCGTACGCGTCGGATCTGAGGCCGGTCGAGCCGGGAGAGAGACGGAGAGAGCGAGAGAGACGTCTCCCTGGGAAAAGGTAAAACGCGAGACGGGAAGGGCGATTCGTTCCTTTGTTGCGAGAGTACCGAAAAGCGGCGTTGTTGATTGGTTAGACGAGGGGATGCCGGTACCACACCACCCGGCGTCGGCGTTTGAACGTAACGGTCGTTTCGACGCAAATTTGGGAACGTTGCTCGAATTCTAACCTGTCGGTGCCGCTTTTTGGGCACTTAGATTCGAGTCTATTTCGTATAGAATTAATAATATGCCAATTCGAGTATCTTCTCATATCTCGTCACACGTAGTATTCAATATTAGAACGGATATTCAAGAAAATATCGTTGGTAACGAGTTTCGAAAAAATTTCTAAAAATCGATACCCGACAGGTATGAAGTGCCCTTCGCACAAGATCTACCCGAAAATGGGTTCTGTGCTTGTGACAGTTCAGGGTGCTAAAGTGGAAGTATACCCGAAAATGTTAGTAAACTTTATTACGCGTATTAGATAGTACAATAAATATTCAAAGTTTGAAGGAAATTGCTAAAGCGGATTTCGAGAAATTTTTAAAAAACCTTAAAACGACACGTATAAACTGTCCTTTTGAGATGATTTAGCCGAAAATGTTATTAAACTTTATTATGCACATTTGATAGTACTACAACCATTCAAAGTTTCAAGCGAATCGCTTAAGCCGGAATTGAGATATTTTCAAAAAACCTTAAATCCACACGTATAAACTGTCCTTTAGAAAAGATTTAGCCGAAAATGTTATTAAACTTTATTATACACATTGGATACTAGGATAACTATTCAAAGTTTGAAGCGAATTCTGTAAGCCTGAATTGAGATATTTTCAAAAAACCTTAAAACCACACGTATAAAGTGCCCTTTAGAGAAGATTTAGCCGAAAATGTTATTAAACTTTATTATACACATTTGATAGTACTACAACCATTCAAAGTTTCAAGCAAATTCTGTAAGCCTGAATTGAGATATTTTCAAAAAACCTTAAAAGGACACGTATAAAGTGTCCTTTTGAGATGATTTAGCCGAAAATGTTATTAAACTTTATTATGCACATTTGATAGTACTACAACCGTTCGAAGTTTCAAGCGAATCGCTTAAGCCGGAATTGAGATATTTTCAAAAAACCTTAAAACCACACGTATAAAGTGTCCTTTAGAGAAGATTTAGCCAAAAATGTTATTAAGCTTTATTGTACACATTGGATAGTACTATAACAATTCAAAATTTGAAGCGAATCGCTTAAGCCGAAATTGAGATATTTTCAAAAAACCTTAAAACGACACGTATAAACTGTCATTTTGAGATGATTTAGCCGAAAATGTTATTAAACTTTATTATACACATTAGATAGTACTATAACGATTCAAAATTTGAAGCGAATCGCTTAAGCCGGAATTGAGATATTTTCAAAAAACCTTAAAACTACCTACACCTATAAAGTATCCTTTGGAAAAGATTTAGCCGAAAATGTTGTTAAACTTTATTATGCACATTTGGGAATAGTATAACATTTCAAAGTTTTAAGCGAATCGCTTAAGTCGAAATTGAAAATTTTTCAAAAAACCTTAAAACGACACGTATAAACTGTACTTTTGAGATGATTTAGCCAAAAATGTTATTAAGCTTTATTATACACATTGGATAGTACTACAACCATTCAAAGTTTCAAGCGAATCGCTTAAGCCGGAATTGAGATATTTTCAAAAAACCTTAAATCCACACGTATAAACTGTCCTTTAGAGAAGATTTAGCCAAAAGTGTTATTAAACTTTATTATACATGTTCGATAGTAGAAGAAGTATTCAAAGTTTAAACCAAATTGTTTAAGCGGATTTCGAGGAAAATTCAAAAATCCGAAAAGTAACAAGAGTAAACTACCCTTTTGTCCCGCTCGATTTTGATAAAAAGTTTGCTGGAAAGTCCTATTACGATATGAAACGTAAATACAAAATTTAATTTTTGTTTTATTTTTAACACACATAGACAGCCCCTTTTTTCACTTGTTTTATGAAGTCCTAGGCCCCTAAAACGTCTTAAAAAGAACAGTAGCTGAAATTTTAAAATTTAACTCAACCTCCACTTTCGTATTTTGGTGTAATAGTTGTGTTTTATATATTTTTTTAAAATCTTGAATTTTGACTCTTTCAAGTCTGTTTTGAGTCGTGATATGACTTAAACCATATTGACTTAAACCTATAATTCAAGTCTCGGTGAAGATCGAATCCACTTTTTAACCTTGCGAGACTTAAATTTGTTGAATTTGAGTCTTGTTCATTACCTTTAAAAACTGTTCCTTTTTGAGCTACTCAGCACTCGAATCAGACAAATTTAAATTGAAAGATATTAATTTTTACGTTACACAAATTAAAACGAGTCAAATTGATCGAAAATTATTTAAGATTTAAAAATATCGAATTTCCAATTTATCAACTCGATTCGATAGTTTCAAATAAGTCGATAGTTTCGCGTTTTGTTTAAACATAAGACAATTTCGTTATCTAAACTTTTCATATAGATCTGATAAGAGATAATCATTGATCGATACTCGTCCCTTAATCTCGATTGTTATCACATTTCCATTGTTTGTAAAAGTTTGAGATATTCATAAAAGTCGATACGTACCGAAACGTCCTGTATTTGCTGCTGAGAGACTATCGATTTTATCGATTTAGTAAGACTATCGATAATTTCGCGACTATCGAGTTTCGACCCGAAATAACTATCGAATTTGATCGTATCGTAACGTTCATTCCAATTTATTTACACACTGTCTTATCACTACTTAATTTATCCAGACTACTATTTCCTAACTAATTTATATCACACTCTAACCGCTAATTTATTTATACAATTTCGCTTGTCCGTTTATCGCACTGTTTTATAGCCCTCCATATTGTATTCCGGAACCTTCTTGATAGTGCTCGATAATTTGTCTGTTCTAGAAACGACCCGAAAGTAATAGATCGTTCTTTCGTTAAATGGATATTTGCGATTATTCTGGAACTGTTTTTATGGCCCAATTAGCGGAGCGGCCTCCCTTCGAGGTGGGCCGTCTCGTACCTAACTCAGATGACATTTTAATTGTGTTTTTGTTTTTTCCAGGACATACAGAACGTTTAAAACCACGAAAATCGAGTTATACAGGGTGAGGGATAAAAAACGACTAACCTTACTTCTACGACTTGATATATACGTGGCGAGTCGAAACAGAAAGTGTCGCGTGTCGTAGAAGAGTAGTTATACAGGGCGATCGAAAATAAGAGTGTCGAGGATGCGCAAGTGACTCAGGAGCGCGTGTGCGCAGCAACAAAACCATGTCGACCGGCAAGCGACTCGCGAAACGCTCGATCATCGGGACGCGCGTCTGCGCTCCGGCCCGCGACGACGGCCGCTACCACTCCGGCGTCATACACGCCGTGAAGACGCCCGCGTCCCGCGACGCAGCCAATCAGAACTGCATCAACCTGACGCCGAGCACCAGGTACACGGTGCGGTTCGACGATAGGCAACTGCAGCCGAGGGAGTTCTTCGAGACGGAGCTGATCGGACCCGGCTTCCAGTCGGTGCTCGGCGTCGAGCTCGTCGCCGGCCAGAAGTGCTTCGTCACGTACAACGGCAGGGAGGTCGCCGGCGAGGTGTGCAAGCACCACGCCGAGACCGACGAGGTCGTCATCAGCGTCCATCCTCCGGGCGTCGAGGTGAGTGAGCTCTTAATTGTTTCGCGATCTCTGGGAAGGGGGGAGCGTCCTCGTCGAAACGCCATCGGTCCCGTCGTTCTACGACGCGAGGCGCCGGAGATATCGTCGGTTTTCCGGGATCTCAAGGTCACGGCGGCCATCTTGGATCCGACCTTCGGACGGCCGTAACTTCCTTATTTTTCGGACGATTTTCGTCGCGTTTTCGCCGAAATGCTCTAAATCTTGCGACCGATCGACGTCAATATCGATCTAACGTCGAGCGCAAGGGAGCGAAAGTTTCCCTCTACTGAAGCGTCGGATCGAGCAAAAATTACATCGATAGCGGTATCGATTAATCGCAACAAACGGTCGGTCCTCGAAATTCCCCAAATCTCCTAAACTCTTCCCCACGGTTTCCGGTAAGCTCTCTCTCTCTCTCTCTCTTTCTCTCTCTCACTCTCCCTTTTCTTTTCGCGATTTCTGGTAAGGGCGAAGCGTCCTCGTCGAGACGCCACCGGCCCCGTCGCTCTGCGACGCGAGGTGCCGGAGATATCGCCGGGTTTCCGGTATGTCAAGGTCACGGCGGCCATCTTGGATCCGACCTTCGGACGGCCGTAACTTCCTTATTTTCTGGGCGATTTTCGTCGTTCTTTCGCCGAAACGCTTTAAATCTTATCCTCTAAACAGTACTTGCGATCGATCGACGTCAATATCGATCCAACGTCGGACGCAACTTTCCCTCTGAAGCATCGGATCGACCAAAAATTACATCGATAGCAGTATCGATTAATCGCAACGAACGGTCAGCCCCAGAAATTCCCCGAATCTCCTGAACTCTTCCCCACGGTTTCCGGTGAGTTCTCTCTTTCTTTCTCTCTCTCTCACTCTCCCTTTTTTTCGCGATTCCTGGTAAGGGCGAAGGCGAAGCGTCCTCGTCAAAATTATACCGGCCCCGTCGCTCTACGACGCGAGGTGTCGGAGATATCGCCGGTTTTCCGGCATCTCAAGGTCACGGCGGCCATCTTGGATCCGACCTTCGGACGGCCGTAACTTCCTTGTTTTTCGGGCGATTTTCGTCGCATTTTCGCAGAAACGCTCTAAATCTTGCAACCGATCGACGTCAATATCGATCTAACGTCGGGCTCGAGTTTCCCTCTTGAAGCATCGGATCGAGCAAAAATTACATATTAATCGCAACAAACGTTCAGTCCCCGAACTTCCCCGAGCTCTCCTCCAGGTTTGTTCTATCGTAGCGAATTCCCTATTTATACGTCCGGCAACGTCGCATATCGACGGTTGCGGTCGAGGTGAGCTCTCTCATCTCCCTTTTTTTTGCGATCTCTGGTAAGGGCAAAACGTTCTCGTCAAAATGGCGCCGGTCCCATCGCTCTGCGACGCGAGGTGCCAGAGATATCGCCGGTTTTCTGGTATATCAAGATCATGACGGCCATCTTGGATCCGACCTTCGGACGGTCGTAACTTCCTTATTTTTCATGCGATTTTCATCGTTTTTTCGCCAAAACACTTTAAATCTTGTCATCTAAACAGTACTTGATCGACATCAATATCGATCTAACGTCTGACGCAACTCTCCCTCTGAAGCATCGGATCTAGCAAAAATTACATCGATAGCAATATCGATTAATCGCAATGAACGGTCAGTCCCAGAAATTCCCCGAATCTCCTGAACTCTTCCCCACGGTTTCCAGTGAGTTCCCTCTCTCTCTCTTTCTCTCTCTCTCTCTTTTTTTCTTACTTTTTTGCGATCTCTAGTAGGGGCGAAGCGTCCTCGTCAAAATGACACCGGCCCCGTCGCTTTACGACGCGAGGTGCCGGAGATATCGCCGGTTTTCCGGCGACTCAAGGTCACGGCGGCCATCTTGGATCCGACCTTCGGGCGGCCGTAACTTCCTTATTTTTCGGGCGATTTTCGTCGTTTTTTCGTCAAAACGCTTTAAATCTTGTCCTCTAAACGGTACTTGCGACCGATCGACGCCAATATCGATCTTTCGCTAGTTTCACTCTGAAACATCAGATCGGGCATAATTACATCGATAGCAGTATCGACTAGTCGCAACAAACGGCAATTCCCCGAACTCTCCTCCAGGTTTCCTTTGTTCTATCGTAGCGAATTCCCCGAATCTCCCACTTATTACATCCGGCAACGTCGCGTATCGACGGTCGCTCGTTTTTCTCGACGTCCCGTCTCTCTCTTTCTTTCGCGCGTTACCTAATCGATCTCCCCCCCCCCCTCGATCTCTCTCTATTTCCCGTTCCGATTGGTCGTTGCAACGAGTCACGTGACTCTACCCCCTCCCGACCCCCGCCACCTTCCGTTGCTCCACTTGTGATAGTGTAATTGCAATCGTGACGTCACGGTTGCGGGAGGGGAGATTCACGGTCGATTATTAACGGAAGATTATGTCCTACCTAAGTGTGTGTGTGTGTTTCTCTATGTACGTACGTGTGTTAGAAAGAGATGGAGAGTATGGATCGTGCGCAGTAGAGTCGTCCTTTGTTATTGTTTTGGTTCTTTGTGTGCATGTGCTGGGATTTTAATCTGCATCGCATGTCACTCCTTGTTGTTTCTCTTGTTGTTGTTGTACGAGGTGTGGAGGAAAGTGACATGATGATTGTTTAGACAAAATGACGCTCTCTTGTTGTTGTAAGCGGTAAAGTCACTATATCTCCGAAGTAGCGCAATTCGGCCGCCATTTTGGTTCCAAAATTGCGCGGTAAATTCAAATGTTGAATTGACATGTTTGACATGACGTGACAAAGAACCAAAATTTGTACAAATTTGTAGGAGTTATAATGGTACAAATCAAACGAAAACTTGTACTAATGGCAACGCATTATTTATTACGATTTACAACTTGAACTTCCTCCCGTGCCAACTTAAAATGGCAATTGACAAGCGTTTGACAACTGTCACTCCGCCATTTTGGTTCCAAATAGTGTTTTCTCTGTCTAACACATTGTCTAACCAATTGCGCTACTTTGGATATTTAGTGACTTTACTAAACGGTGTGATGGTTCGTTGGATGCAAAATAGCGATAATTACGAAATATGTCGCCTTAAAATGGCGAGCGGTACCTACCATCCGAGGAAACAAAATGGCCGCCGTCTTATCATTGCGCAGGAGTGGAGTGGAACGTTTAGGCCTACGAAACAAGATGGCCGCCGCCTTCTTATCATTGCGCAGGAGCGGACGTTGAACGTTTAGGCCTACGAAACAAGATGGCCGCCTTCTTATCCATCGCGCAGGAGCGAAGTCGAACGTTTAGACCTACGAAACAAGATGGCCGCCTTCTTATCATTACGCAGGAGCGGAGTGGAACGGTTAGGGCTACGAAACAAAATGGCCGTCTTATGATTCGTAATGGCTTGTAAGAAACGTCACTTTCGAAACTGTCTCATTACGTCACGCGTCCCTTCGGTTCCGTTACGTAACGAGCCGTTTACGCTACACCGTTACGCTCTCGGATCGATTACCTACGCTCCGTTCGTCTTTGACGTGTCCTTGACCTGTCCGAGGAGCGAGAGAAGCAGCGGTTTCGTTTGTGGATTCGGAACGGAATTTGGCGAATTCTTGAGCACCGTTAGCGACTCGCGATCGGTTCTCGGGCCGTAAGTCGTAACTTGACTGGTTTCGGGGTTAGGATGTCGAGAGGGGGGGCGTCCTAAGGGGAAAATGGTTAGGGAACTTTTGTGGCTCTTGTGATTTTTTCGTAAAATCGAGGGGAAGCTGAGTATTCGAAGCTAGCGAAGCTAATACAATTATGAAACTTCTCAGTTCTTAAACTTGTTCTCCTGGCGCGAAAAGTTGAAACTAACTAATTTAAAGTTGTGGTAACTCTTATATGGTTTTGAAGCTGAGGAAATGAAACTAAACCTTTCTTGTTCATACTGTAACGTTTATTCTAATTTATTTATACAGTCATAAACACTACTTAATTTATCTTAATCTATTCCTTAACTAATTGATTTTTGTTACTCACAATAATGTCTTCGAGAACCTACTGGATCATTCTTTCCCTAATTGGACGTTTCCCGATTGTTCGAGAAAAGTCTGCGTCAGATGAGGAGCACGCTTCACGCTGATGTTTACATTTCGCGTTACAATACTGTGAGAAGCGACAAGATCTCAATTTCGGAATTGTGGCAAGTGATGAGAGTCGAAATATGTCATGAGTAAAGAGTAATGAGTCAGATAAGAAGGAGCACGCTTCACGCTGATGTTTACATTTCGCGTTACAATACAAAGCAACAAGAACTCAATTTCGGATTTGTGGCAAGTGATGAGAGTCGAAATATGTAATGAGTAAAGAGTAATGAGTCAGATAAGATGGAGCACGCTTCACGCTGATGTTTACATTTCGCGTTACAATACAAAGCAACAAGAACTCAATTTCGGATTTGTGACAAGTAATGAGAGTCGTAATATGTAATGAGTAAAGAGTAATGAGTCAGATAAGATGGAGCACGCTTCACGCTGATGTTTAACATTTCGCGTTACAATACAAAGCAACAAAAACTCAATTTCGGAATTGTGGCAAGTAATGAGTAATAATAAATTATTGATATTTTCCAAAATTGAAACGATATTAAAACAAAAAAGCTAGATAGATCCAAGAGTAATTAAGTAGGCACCTATTTTGCCAATTAGTTTTAATTAGGTTAATTTTTTTTAATTCCTTCAAACAATGCAGTGGCGTAATGGGCTCGTTACGCAACACGCCCGATACATCACCATCTCATTATTTACCACGAGTGACTTTGAAAGACAGTGCCGTAACGTTCACATTACGCAATACGATAGAGCGTATGTGTGTGCAGGTACCTACATTATATTTAAAATATTGTGACGTTCGTGACGTAACGCGTGTGTGAGAGAGAAAGAGAGAGAGAGAGAGAGGACGTCCAAGATGGCCGCCGGCGATTGCAAATCAAGAGAGAGAAAGGAGAATAGAGTGGCGAACAGGTTGAAATCGTTGTTGCTGTTTGCGAAACGAATGCGCAACGAATCTTTATTTTTAAATCGTCGAGCGACAACAACAACAACAACAACAAACAACGACGACGTTCACTTACACACGCCGAGTGCGGATACGTAACCCACTTTACAACTTCGAGATAAGTGGGACATGCGTAATGCCGCTTATGTGTGTATCGTTATTTTACTTTTTCCTCTTCGAAGATCTCGTATTTCTGCCAGTTTCTAAAGATCGATACCTTCGAATTGCTTTCGGTTTCATCTCGTTAACTTCAAATCTGACGACTTGTATTGCCTTTGCAAACCGTTCCCTCGTTTCCGGTCGATTTTACGAAAAAAACACAAGAGCCACAAAAGTTGCCTGACCCTTCAGCCTCCAAAACGCCGCCCTTCTCGACATCCTAACCCCAAAACCGGCCGAGATACGACCCGAAAACGACCGTGTAACGAAGCGTACCGGTACCGTAATTGGCTCGTTACGTAACGGATTGTCGTAACGAGGCACTTACGGAACGATCGATCTAAAGGAGATGAGTAGGTACAGCGTGCTGGACCGTTTCGTAAGTGTCGTCTTACGTACTTATCGAGTTTTCGAAAAGGTCAAGCGGTCCCGAATCCGGTCGTCCGGTGGGCGGAAGCCGTAAAAATCCTAACGGGCGAGTATCCGTTATGCAAATCGTTGCGTGTGTCATACCCATCCGAAATTATATTGAACTCGATTGACCCATACCTTTTTGCACCTTTTTAAAAATGTGCAATTTCGTAAAACGCGTAGGGACAAGCTTCTGTCCCACTTCTGATTAAATTGTAGTATATAATCCCACTTTCAATTAATTGGTAGTATAATAATATATATGATAACCCCTATAAATCATATTATTATTATTACATATCAATAACTATATTATGATAGGGGTTATTATATATTATTATGCGACTAATTAATTAAAAGTGGGATTATATACTACATGGGTTCAGAGGAAGGGAAGACATTAGGCTATTGACTATGTCGTTTGATAAGGCACTAACGCGTTCAAATTGTGTCATACGGTTAATTGACCTCTAAAGAAATAAAATCCAGAAGTGCTACTAAATTTAGCCCTGTGTTTTTGAGAACGGGGTTAAGTTTGGCTAACTTTTCGGTTTTTCGGTTATATCGCGAAAACTATGCATTTTTCGAAAATATGTGCCCTAAGATTTTGTGTAGAGAATTAAATTTCCTATCAAAATGATATTTTTTGAAATAAAAAAAAAACTTTTTTCCAATAAAATAAATTCAAAAAACAAGGTTAAAATTTTTTTTTTTTTTTAAGTTTTTACTATAACTTTTTTCTGAGCGAATTTAGGTATAGGCATTATCTCATAAAAAATGAAGCTTACGAAATTCCCTTTAAAAAGGTGGCTTGTAGGACTTTATATGTTTAGCCATGCGTTTTTGAAAACGGGGTTAAGTTTGGCCAACTTTTCGGTTTTTCGGTTATATCGCAAAAACTATGCATTTTTCGAGGATATATGCCGTAAGATTTTTTGTAGAGAATTAAATTTCCTATCAAAATCGTAATTTTTGAAATACAAACATTCTTTTTTTTAATAAAATAAATTCAAAAAACAAAAAAAAGGAATTTTTTACTATAACTTTTTTCCGAGTGAATTTAGGTGTAGACATTGCTTCATAATAAAGGAAGCTTATGAAATTCTCTTTAAGAAGGTGGCTTATAAGACTTTATATGTTTAGCCATGCGTTTTTGAGAACGGGGTTAAGTTTAGCCAACTTTTCGATTTTTCGGTTATATCGCAAAAACTATGCATTTTTCGAAGATGTGTGCCGTAAGATTTTTTGTATAGAATTAAATTTCCTATCAAAATCGTATTTTTGAAATTAAAACATTCTTTTTTTTCAATAAAATGAATTCAAAAAACAAAAAACAAAAAAAATTTTTACTATAACTTTTTTCTGAGTGACTTTAGGTATAGGAATTGCCTCATAAAAAAGGAAGCTTATAAAATTCTCTTTAAAAAGGTGGCTTATAAGACTTTATATGTTTTGCCATGCGTTTTTGAGAACGGGGTTAAGTTTGGCCAACTTTTCGGTTTTTCGGTTATATCGCAAAAACTATGCATTTTTCGAGGATATATGCCGTAAGATTTTTTGTAGAGAATTAAATTTCCAATCAAAATGATATTTTTCTAAATAAAAAAAAACTTTTTTCCATTAAAATAAATTCTAAAAACAAGCTTAAAAAATTTTTTCGAATTTTTTACTATAACTTTTTTCTGAGTGAATTTAGGTATAGGCATTGCTTCATAAGAATGGAAGCTTATGAAATTTCCTTTAAAAAGGTGGTTTATAAGACTTTATATGTTTAAAATTGACTGAGGTATAAACGTTTGAATTCAGCGATTTTTCTCTACTTTTTTTTTTAAGGCGTATTATGTTATCCCCAATTTTCGGCAACCACAGTAGTCAATAACCTACGTGTTTTGAACGTCGAATCCCAAGTCAATGAATTTCAAATCTTTGTATAATTGACGCCTGAATCCTCAATACTCATAAACCTGTGTCTATCAATATAGAATCACGAGCATGAGGATTCTGAAAAGTCTCTTTTACTTCTACATGTGAATCACCAAATTCATGGACTTACAACCTTGCATCTTCTGCTAGCCATTCTCTACCCTTTGGATGTAGGCCTCTCCTAAAATCTTCTCTTGTAATTTGTCAATAATCTTTCTCTTGTGGTCTCGGTGCTTAAGAACGCTGATCTTCGCAGAACACTTTTTGAATCTCTGAACTTGGCGTTTCTAAAAATTTCCTTCTTAACTATGGAATTGAGTATCTACCACGAACTTAAGAAACGTCCAATTTTGGCTTGCGGATCGATCGTTCTTGAACCTGTCTGAACGTGAACTTAACCTGAATCGAGGTTCAAGGTGCGCCCGGGTTGGTTTCGTAACCCGACCAAGTGATTCGTCAATTCCGACAAGACTAGGTAATTTCTTCTAGAATAGAAGATGGTGCTCCCGAGGTACCTTCTGAACTTCCAGATCTCTCTCTCTCCTCTGGGACGCTTAAGTAGTGATCTCTCCCGTTCGAACGTTAAGCAAGTTACAAGACGTTTATTTATACGAAACGTTACGTCACGGAATGGCATTCGTACGCTCTCGGCGAGAGTCCGTTCCGGAGGAATTTAGGTCGGCCATTCGTAAATATGGCCGACCTCGATTTCGCATATAATTTTATAATATCCCATCTCTTCGTTTTTAATTTCGTCGATTTTGTAATAATCCGGACGGTTTGGAACTCATTTACGCACGCTCTCTTTTGCCGAAAATATGCGTCTCGGGTGACTAAACGACCGACGGTGCGGTAACGTGCGGTGGCTAAACGACCTACGTGACGAAGCTTCGCCTTCGGAAAAATAGTCTATTACGGCCGTAACCCCGATCCGGATTGTTACAGTGTGTGTCACGTGACCTTCCTTGTTCTGGCGGGGTTTTTTCGAGGTTTCCGTACCGAAAAGAGAAAACGCGGCCTCGCGAGAGGTTATGGTTAATCGATGCCGGTAAAGTAGGAATCTGGGACGACGTATTCGAGTTGCGGAAACACGCCCGGCTCGAGGAAGTAGCGCCCTATATTTTTTTCTAGGATTTTTTTTTGAAAATCGAGGACGACAGTTAAAAAAGTTAATAACATTTTTTTTAAATAACTTTTTTTCTGTACATTTCTCGAAAAAATATTTTAGACAAAAGTCGTTCGCCTCTATAAGATCAACAAAAAACCTAAGTAACATTTTTCTCTCAGACGCGAAATTAAAGTTTTTTAAAAATATGGCGAGGCTAACTTCCATTTTTCCAAAAACGAGTTGCTACCACTCCTAGAATTTTTGACATTATATGCAAAATTCAATTACGGCACAACGTAGCACAAGTCAGCACACCAAAAAAAAAAACCAAAAATGACGTGGCTAATAAAACTTTTCCATCTCCGCGATCCTCCTCAAAAATCCATACATAATTCCCAAAAAGCGACCGCTTCGACCGCCCACCGTAACTCTCCCATCTTTCCCAACAAAGACCGAACTGCAGCTCGACGCGTTCCACCCCTTCGCCGTGATATCCCGCTCCCTCCTTTGTCCCGGGGACACACGTGTGCGTATCCCGAAAACCTACCAGAAGTGGGTCGCGACCCCGGGAACGGCCTGGAGAGCTGGATCGATACTATGGCGGAATCGGGTCGGACACGCGCCCCGCACGAGGTTTCTGGGTCAGAGGTGTGGACACGTGTATGCACCGGGCGCGCTCCCCGATAGTCGAGCGGGTTAGCGTACCGCGACGTCGTACCGATAACCGCCTCCGAAAGTTACAGTACCGTGATGTTCCGATGAAAATATTCCGATATATTGGAGGTTCCACTCGCCTTCCGAACCCATGAAAGCCGCTTTTACGTCCGCCATTTTGTATCGAAACGATACCGTCGTTTTATCCGCCATCTTGATCTCGGATTCTATTTCTAAGCGGCTAACGGTCCGACGTGGCGGTACTCGACTCACGTCTCGTCCGCCATTTTGGATCGAAGCGAGACCCTCATTTTATCCGCCATCTTGATCTCGGACGCTATTTCTAAGCGGCTAACGGTCCGACGTGACGGTACTCAACCTTACGTCTCTTCCTCCTTTTCCAGACCCCCTTCGAGGTGCAGAAGAAGCTGGAGGAGGTGAGGCTGTTGGAGTCGAGGAAGTCGGCGAGGCTCGCCGATCAGGACACGGACTTCGCGAGGCTGGCGGACATGGCGGGCGACAGGAAGAGGACCGCCTCGCATACGATCGACGTACCGGCTCCTTCCTTCCACCACGGGTAAGGATAAGTATAGTTTCATATTAAAAGTTAATCCTAAGTTGAGATGAGTCGACACCGTCGCCTCGTTTCCTACATGGGAGGTGGCTAAGAGACCGACGGTCCGGCACTTTAGCTTTCATACTAAAAGTTAATCCTAAGTTGAGATGAGTCGACACTGTCGCTTCGTTTCCTACATGGGAGGTGGCTAAGAGACCGACGGTCCGGCACTTTAGCTCTTCGGTGGTTTTAGGAGATAATTTGTCGTAGGTCCCGCAAGAGGCGCCCCAGTAGCGGCCACGACGAGTGCAGCAGTCCCAAGGACAGACAGATGGACGAGTGCAGCGCCGCCCTCGTCCTGATGAGCCTCTCCTGTTCTCCGCATTCGCCACACTTGTCAGGTAAACATTTCAGCCGACTCTTACGTAAAGCTTCAATAAGCGGCCAAGATCCCACTTCTGATTAAATTGAAGAACATGGTAATAATCCCACTTCTGATTAAATTGTAGTATAATTTATTTTCACAATCTACTTAACTTAATAACATCCATATCTCAAGGTATGTCTCGTTTGAAAATTATGTCGTTGTTAATTAGCAATAAATGAACCTGGTTGTTTGCTAAAAGTCTCTTGTCGCAACTTGTTCTGTGTGTTACGTAACGTACGTGCAGTAATAGATATTACGCAACGTTGCCCTGTAACAATATTGAAAAAATGAAATGTAATAAATTTCGAATGGGATTTCTGGTGGTTTGTAGTGCGTGAAATTACGCAATTCACTTGCAAATTGCAAATGGTTGGTTTGCAATAAACGTGACAATTACAAAAAATAAATAGTAAGTACTATCTATCTCTTTCACTCTCATTGAATGTATGATTATTTATATAACCCACTCGAATTTGTACAATCTGCATACACATGACACACACACAAGATGGGTAAACACGACCGCCATTAAAATCAGGTCTGATGAGATAATAACAACAAACAATATTATAATAATTGTTGTTATTTTTGTTATTTCAACGACAGACGATGTGGAGTGTAAATAAAGTTTTTCGTAAAAATAGAATAATGCGTTGGATTAAAATTTTGTAAATAAATAAATTTTGACAGTTTCTTATGTGGTCGTGAAAAGTTTAGAAACGACTGGTTTGATGTGGTGATTTTAGAAAATTTATGAAAAATTCGAAATTTCGTCGAAACAATTATTCTTAAAACGATCAAAATAAGTCCGAATTGAATCAAATTCAGACGAGTTATATATCACGATTCGCCTAAAGAATTACCAAAATTTCATTCAATTATTCCGGTTTTTACCAAAGTTATTGGCACTAATTCAACCTGTTGTCTTACAAAATTTCCGTAACAAAGTTGGTAAGCGATATTGAAGCAATCGTAAAAACTCCAAATCCGATCGGATCGCATCGAGACTCGCACGGAACGTTCGTCATTGTCTTTGTTACGAAACCTCGAAGTTTCATAAAATTCCCATTAAAATCGCCGACGTTATCGCCTCCGATAAGCGCTCTTGACTCACAATCGCACACGCTCGCGTTCTTTGTGACGTAATGGACGTATTACCCCACCACCTTTCACATTACGCACGGCCCATAGTAACGATTCCTTTGTGTCGATCGGAGGAGAGGTCGAAGTTCGATAGGAAATCGTTTCGCTCATTGAATAATGATCTTTTGTAATAATTTGCAAATTATCGATAGATTTTCAAAATCGGAGCGACGAAAGGTCGATTTATTTGTTTGAAAAGATTAAACAATAAAGACATTTTTTCTTTCGAACAATGAAGCAGGGCTCCCTTATCTCTCTGATAAGACAAATCACTTTATGTACGTTACGCCTCAATTAGATTACGTGACGCACAAAATAAAATAATAACAAAAAAAACGAGTTGCAATGTCGCGATAGTGAAATTACAACATTTTTTTAATTGGGTTTAACGGTAACCAGGTTACCGTGTCGCCTCGTCTCGAGGTTAATGGTTTATTCGACATTGCTCCCTGGGATGTGGGTAGTACCTTCAGTGGGGTGATGGTGGATGTGGTGCACTGCCTCCTCCAATTGACTCCAGGAAGTTGTGGCTGACCATCTTCTGGGAGTCCTGCTAGTGGTCCTCTGTTATTTGCCCCAGGTTGGTTGGTTTTGGAGTGTAGGGGTCCTCCTCCAGGACCTCTTTTGAGCAGTTTAGAAAACCGTTTTGAAAATTCCGATCGGTGTCGAAGTAACCCCGTGGTCCTCCACTCGGAATCTAAAGTAGTTGCGATTTCGATTAAACTTGGTGTGGCGACGGGTCCTGGTCCGATTAGTAACGGTACTAAATTTCGTTCGGAAATTCCAATTAGTGTCGAAGTTATGAGGTGTCGAAATGACCCTGTCGTCCTCCACTCGGAAGCTGAAGTAGTTGCGATTTCGATTAAACTTGGTGTGGCGACGGGTCCTGGTCTGATTAGTAATGGTACTAAATTTCGTTCGGAAATTCCAATTGGTATCGAAGTTATGAGGTGTCGAAGTAACCCCGTCGCCCTCCACTCGGAAGCTGAAGTAGTTGCGATTTCGATTAAACTTGGTGTGACGACGTGTCCTGGTCCCGTCAGTGAACGTACGAAATTTCGTTCGGAAATTCCGATCGGTGTCGAAGTTATGAGGTGTCGAAGTGACCCCGTCGTCCTCCACTCGGAAGCTGAAGTAGTGGCGATTTCGATTAAACTTGGTGGGGCGACGGGTCCTGGTCTGATTAGTAATGGTACTAAATTTCGTTCCGAAATTCCAATTGGTGTCGAAGTTATGAGGTGTCGAAGTGACCCCGTGGTCCTCCACTCGGAATCTAAAGTAGTTGCGATTTCCATTAAACTTGGTGTGGCGACGGTTCCTGGTCTAATTAGTAATCGTACTAAATTTCGTTCCGAGATTCCGATCGGTGTCGAAGTTATGAGGTGTCGAAGTAATCCCGTGATCCTCCACTCGGAAGCTGAAGTAGTAGCGATTTTGATTAAACTTGGTGGGGCGATGCGTCCTGGTTCCGTCAGTGAACGTACTAAATTTCGTTCGAAAATTCCAATTGGTGTCGAAGTTATCAGGTGTCGAAGTGACCCCGTGGTCCTCCACTCGGAATCTAAAGTAGTTGCGATTTCCATTAAACTTGGTGTGGCGACGGGTCCTGGTCTGATTAGTAATCGTACTAAATTTCGTTCGGAAATTCCGATCGGTGTCGAAGTTATGAGGTGTCGAAATTACCAGGTGGGGGTTCTAGTTGGAACCTGAATTCGGTCGTATTGCGATGAAACTCGATGAGGTGACGCGTCTAGTATTCAGATTTAGGATTTGTTACGTTTGGCGGAGTTGCGGGAGTTGGTGGAGTTGCGGAGAGGAACGCAGTGGAATTTCAGTGATTAACACTAATGTGACACGGTCATGAGGTGGGATTAGTGCTAATATCTTTGATAATAATTACCAGAGTTCGATGTAGTGTAGATATACCGTTTAAAATGCTTTGTGGTGAACAGGAGTAGTGAGTTTCGTTGAAATCATCGTCATTTTGAATTTTTTAAGACTTCCTAAAATTTCCACCGAGACGTATAAGTTCCTTCGGTAATAATTATTAGATTTTACCAAAACTTTGGTAATTCGTTAGGTTCGTTATGATGAATAACTGGCTCGAATTCTATTAAATTCGGATCTCTTACGATCATTTCTAAAACAACACACAACGACATCGTTGACCTTAATTTTCTTTAATTACCGCTCTAGTTAGATAAAGCAACAAGTTAGAATTTAATTAACAATTCAGTAACTCCTTTTTGGGGTAATTACACTTAATTGACTATACCTGTACAGAACAAGTACTTTGTGTAATATGGATAAGACAGGAAACCATACTTAGTTCTTTCCCAAATACGGACGAATCGAAACAAAGGACGTGCCTCGATGCTCATTGGTGCTAGTTACTTTTGTTTACGTTGCGTATTGTTCCTTGAAACATTTAAAAAATTAAATTTGTAGCTCTAAACACTTTAATGAAACCATAACTCCTGTACTCCTTGAGGTGAAACTCCGACAACTCCTCAGGAGAGAACGTTCCTAATACTCGGTTTGAATTGTATAAAAATCCATTGGTGACATGATTTTTGGATTAATCGAATTGAAGTTTCCATTGGCCATAACTTAAACCGTTGTTGCAAGTTGTTACGATGACTTTACGTGACTTGCTCAACACCAACTTACTTATACTGTAATTACAGGCAAACCTTGAAACGGAACACTTTCACATTTTTACCAACGATAGTCAATACATTCAATCCTAACCTATCAAAATTTCAACGTTCTACGTTAGCAATACTTGGCGTAATTGTTCTATTTTCCATAATAATCTAATTTCGTTGGTATTGCAGCCTTCTCGTACCCGAGCACGTCGCCAGGCAGCAGCAGCAGCAGCAGCGCCTCCTACCGGTCGACGCCGTCGCCGCCGCCCGTGGCGCCGTACTCGCCGCGTTCGCTGACGACGACGCCGGCGGCGACGCCCGCCGTCGCGGCCGCGGCGGCCGTCCCCTCGGGCGTCGCGACGCCCTCGCTCTCCTCGAGCTCCGTCTCCGACGAGGGCATCGTCATGGACTACTACCCCGACGAGCTGCCGAGGAAGAAGAAGGTGAGCAAGTCGGTGAAGGAATCGCGAAAATCGGCCGCCAGGGGGCGAAGTTAGGGGGGTTTGAAGGTGGGGGGGTGCAAGATGGCCGCCGTGACCTTGGAAGGTGGTTTCGACGGGCGTAGCTCGCTTGGTATTGGTCGTGGCGGCTTGAGATTGGGGTCGTTTACGTGGGGAGGTTCGGTGTAAACTTGGTGAAAAAATGGTGAAGATCCATCAAGGAGTTACGTTTCAAATCACGTTTTAACTCCAACTTCGGTCTCCTAGTAAGGGAAACCACCAAATTTCAAAACTTCTTAAGTAGTTTCGATCTCAACTCCCTGACTGCGATATTATCATTCCACTTGCAGTCTTCCAACCAAAAGTGAACTACCAAATTTCAAAAAAATAATCTTGACAACTGCCATCTTCAGTCGCTTCTTAAATAATCCTCATATAGTTGGGTCACATTAAAAAACAACTGCAATGAACTCCCAACTCCATAAACTCTTAACCCAATCTCTCGCACAACCTTACTATCTTCTCCAAACTTCTGAAATAACCACTCTCGCTATCAAAAAAGTTCACTCAACTTCAAAAAATCTTTAAAAAAACAATGCCACAACTCCTATGAACTCCCAACTTCATACACTTTTAATCCAAAGTTCTCTCGTACAACTTCACCAACGTGAAACCTTCCACCTCGTCAACACTTCTGAAATCACCATTTCTCAACTTCAAAAGTTTACTCAATTTCAAAAAATCTTTAGAAAAACCTATTCACAACTCTAATGAACTTCTTAACTCCATACACATTTAATTCAAAGTTCTTTCGTACAACTTCACCATCATGAGACCTTCCACCTCGCCAATACCCCTGAAATCACCATTTCTCAACTTCAAAAGTTCACTCAACTTCAAAAAATCTTTACAAAACTAATCCACAACTCCTATGAACTCCCAACTTCATGCACTCTTAATCCAAAGTTCTCTCGTACAACTTCACCAACGTGAGACCTTCCATCTCGCCAATACCCCTGAAATCACCATTCCTCAACTTCAAAAGTTCACTCAACTTCAAAAAGTTTAGAAAAACCAATTTACAACTTCGACGAACTCCCAACTCATACTCTTAATCCAAAGTTCTCTCGCACGATTTCACCAAATTGAGACCTTGCCAACACTTCTGAAATCACCATTCCTCAACTTCAAAAGTTTACTCAACTTCAATTTGGTATTAAAAATCCAATCCACAACTCCGATGAACTCCATACACTCCTTACTCAAAGTTCTCTCATACAACTCCATCAACGTGAGACCTGAAATCACCATACCTCAATTTCAAAAGTACACTCAACTTCAAAAAATCTCTATGAACTCCTCAACTCCATACACTCTTAATCCAAAGTTCTCTCGCACAACTTCACCAAATTGAGACCTTCCAACTCTCCAACACTTCTGCCGCAACTCCGATCGTTGCCGAACGTTTCGCCCAACTCCACAATTGAAGTTGTGTCGTCGCGACGCCGCCTCGTCTCCCTTGAACTTGGCAACGACGCCACGCGTGTCGCTAAATGCCTCAGATAAACAACACGAGCGGTACACAAAGCGAGAGAGAGAGAGCTAATTAGAGTTGGCACGGGACGGAGAGAGAGAGGTAGATGGAGGAATAGAAGGCAAGGACGAATAATATGTGTGGCGTGTGTATTTACATCTCAATCATTTCAAGGCCGCTGATTGGGCGGGTGGGCGATCATGTTATTACTTAACGACGAGCGAACTTCGTGTGACGACATACAACTTAGGAGATGAGTTACGTAGGTCCTTATTGGTCGATGTGACAACGTAGATATTTTTTCCTGGTAACTCCACGTAGTTGTAGAGTTGGGAAGTTTCTGGAAAACTTCGTAGTTTTCGGAGTTAGAGTTATTTTGAGTTTCTTCAAGTTTGGTAATTTTTGTTAAATGATAGGTTGAAAAGTTGGTTGGATTGACCGACTAGTACTCGTAACTCCAAAACTCCTTTTTGTAAGAAGTTCGAATTTCGACAACTCACAGTAGATACTTCCACCGGCAAGTTTTTGGAAAATTTCGAAAAGTTTTCCGAGTTGCTGAGAGTTATTTTATGAGTTTGTTTAAGTTTGGTAATTTTTGTAAAATGATAAGTTGGAAACTTCTTTGGACTGACCGGCTTATACTCTTAACTCTACAACTTTTTTTTTGTAAGAAGTTTAAATTTCGACAACTCACAGTAGATACTCCCACCGGCAAGTTTTTGGAAAATTTCGAAGAGTTTTCGGAGTTGCCGGGTGTTTTTTTGAGTTTCTTCAAGTTTGATAATTTTTGTTAAATGATAAGTTGAAAAGTTGGTTGGATTGACCGACTAATACTCGTAACTCCAAAACTCCTTCTTGTAAGAAGTCCAAATGTCTACAACTCACAATAGATACTCCTACCGGCAAGTTTTCGAAAAATTTCAGTTTTTTGAGTTATCGGGAGTTTTTTTATGAGTTTCTTCAAGTTTGGTATTTTTTGTTAAATGATAAGTTGAAAACTTCGTTGGACTGACCGACCGGCTAGTACTCGTAACTCCAAAACTCCTTCTTGTAAGAAGTTCTAATTTCGACAACTCACAGTAGATACTCCAACCTGCAAGTTTTTGGAAAATTTCGAAGAGTTTTCGGAGTTGCCGGCAGTTTTTTTATGAGTTTCTTCAAGTTTGGTAATTTTTGTTAAACGATAAGTTGAAAACTTCGTTGAACTGACCGGCTAGTACTCGTAACTTCAAAACTCCTTGTAAGAAGTTCAAATTTCGACAACTCACAGTAGATACTCCCACCGGCAAGTTTTTGAAAAATTTCGAAGAGTTTTCGGAGTTTCCGGGAGTTTTTTAATGAGTTTCTTCAAGTTTGGTAATTGTTGTTAAATGATAAGTTGAAAATTTCGTTGGGCTGACCGGCTAGTACTGGTAACTCCAAAACTCCTTCTTGTAAGAAGTCCAAATTTCTACAACTCACAGTAGATACTCCTACCGGCAAGTTTTCGGAAAATTTCAGTTTTTGGAGTTGTCGGGAGTTTTTTTGAGTTTCTTTAATTTTGGTAATTTTTGTTAAATGATAAGTTGAAAACTTCGTTGGACTGACCGACCGGCTAGTACTCGTAACTCCAAAACTCCTTCTTGTAAGAAGTTCAAATTTTGACAACTCAGAGTAGATACTCCAATTGGCAAGTTTTTGGAAAACTTCGAAGAGTTTTCGGAGTTGCTGTGAGTTTTTTATGAGTTTCTTCAATCTTAATAATTTTTGTTAAATGATAAGTTGAAAACTTCGTTGGACTGACTCGTAACTCCAAAACTCCTTGTAAGAAATTCATATTTCGACAACTCACAGTAGGTACTCACACCGGCAAATTTTTGGAAAATTTCGAAGAGTTTTCGGAGTTGCTGTGAGTTTTTTTGTGAGTCTTCAAGTTTGGTAATTTTTGAAACGTTGAAAACTTCGTTGGACTGACCGGCTAATACTCGTAACTCCAAAACTCCTTGTAAGAAGTTCAAATTTCGACAACTCACAGTAGATACTCCAACCGGCAAGTTTCTGGAAAATTTCAAAGAGTTTTCGGAGTTGCCGGGTGTTTTTTTGAGTTTCTTCAAATTTGGTAATTTTTGTTAAATGATAAGTTAAAAATTTCGTTGGGCTGACCGGCTAGTACTGATAACTCCAAAACTCCTTCTTGTAAGAAGTTCATATTTCCACAACTCACAGTAGATACTCCCACCGTCAAGTTTTTGGAAAATTCCAAGAGTTTTCGGAGTTGCTGAGTTTTTTAATGAGTCTTCAAGTTTGGTAATTTTTGACAAGTTGAAAACTTCTTTGGGCTGACCGGCTTATACTCGTAACTCCAAAACTCCTTGTAAGAACTTCAAATTTCGACAACTCACAGTAGATACTTCAACCGACAAGTTTTTGAAAAATTTCGAAGAGTTTTCGGAGTTGCCGGGAGTTTTTTTAAGTTTCTTCAAGTTTGGTAATTTTTGTTAAATGAGAGGTTGAAAAGTTGGTTAGTACTCGTAACTTCAAAACTCCTTCTTGTACGAAGTTCAAATTTGGACAACTCACAGTACTTACCTACTCCAATCGGCACTGTACGAAATTTTGAATTTACGATATTTACAATATATACCTACCTCGTTTGACTTCAGGGCTAACGTCCTGAACTCTTTTGCGAAAGGAGTCGGAACTCCGGCTTTTTTTCGCCAATAGTACTTGTACAAATTTGGGAGAAATCTGTTCGTTTTTGAATCCATCACGAATTTTTGAAATTTGGCAAAACTTCGTTTGGCTAAAGTCCACAACTCCAATCTCTTTCGCGTAAGGAGTTGGAACTTTACCAACTCTCAGGCGAGACCCTCATTGGCTCCTTCATACAATTTTGAGGAAGTCGAACCAATTTTGAATTCATTACGAATGTTTAGGTACTTTCATCGCTTTTCGAAATTTCAGTAATTCTCGCCCGTAACTCCGAAACAACTCCTCGTAGGAATTTGAAATTCCGGCGACTTGCAGACGGAACTCCCACCGACATTTTGTACGAATTTAGTAAAAACCGCCCAAGTTTCGAATTTATTAGAAATTTTCCAACTTTTACCTAACGAAATTCCGTCTACTTACATTAGTTACGTAAAACGCCTTTCGACACGCATCGTCGCACATCTCGCGCTTTCACTTTCACCTCGAAATAGAGAGAGAGAAGGAAAAAAAATCCTAAAATACGTCGAGTGAAAGTCAGAAGAAAATAGGAAATTCAAAATGGACGAATTTACCCTTGTCGCGAAGGTCGATCGCGAATTCCGCCTCTCGTTACGTAACGATGCTCTCATTGCCTCATGGTCGATCGGATTCGAGGTGCAGTCGTTTCTCCTAATTAGTTCCTGTGCGAGGATCGTCGATAGATTTTTTGAAATTCGTAGGAGGAGTGTAAGGACTGTGATTCGATTGAAACTTCACACAACTCCTCATTGGAGTTGGTTTAAGAACTCTACGAAGTTTCAACTTCGTATTCGAAGGGATCGAACTGTCTTTCTGGGGGAGTTATGGCGACAATACCGACACCTCGACACATGACAGTTATAACTGTCATAACTCTAGTTAAAAACCGAAAAAAACCCTATTTCTTCCACTTGTTGGATAAAACATTGTATGCCACTCGCGTGTTATGTTTCCTAAGTCACGTGACTTACTTTCAACGTAACACACTAGTAGGTATCATGAATAACTATTCCACAACTCCGATTTAAACGTAACTTCATTAAACTTCTAATTAGTCTTCTCAACTACTCCGTTCTATCTTCAACACTGTTCATACTGGTACGAGATGACCTAACCTAACTGAAACCTTAATCTGCTCTCTTTTTTTAAATCTGACTTAAGTAACTTAACACCTGATCCGAATGTCATGTTTTTTGTCGCTCACTCGTTCTATTTTCGATCTGTCGTAATAATAGACGACATACGTCACGATCTGACATTTGTGTCTCTCTCGCTCGCTCGCCCTCGTGTTTCTACATACACGTTCGACCTTGCAACAGCAACGCCGGCAACAACAACAAAACAACGCGCAACACGTGCCAAGGTGATAACTACGTACGGAGGAAACAACAAAAAACAGATTAGAGCGAAACAAACATATCAATTTGGATCGGATCCGGCAGGCCGGCCGGCCGGCCGGTACCTTTTTGGTAAGGATGTGTGGAACTTTGAAGCTTACTTACCAACTCGGTAAGAGTGTTTGAAGTTTCGTGGAGTTGTGGAGGTAACTCCGTCGAACGCTCCTGTGGAGTTTCATGGAAATTGGATTTACTTCAGAACTTCTTTTATCAAAAGAACGCAAATCGGCGGAGTTCTGTCTTGCGAATTTTTGAAACTCGTTATAGAAGAATTGCAGTATCAATTGATCGAATGAAACTTGCTTAACTTCTTGTAAAACAAAGTTTTTTAATGGAGTTTCAACAATATTTAAAATCTAAAATTTTTTTATGAATTTTGAAACTTCGAAACTTCTTTGACTAGTTCAGAACACTCTTTCTGAGTTCCAACCAAATTAGAGTTTCATGTGGATTTTCTCAAATAACACCGTAGCCGTCCTGACGTCACTCGTACGTACAGGTGGTCGTAACTCCGAAACTTCCTTCGGTACCGAGTCGAGACTCGCTCAACTCCTCGACAACACTCCAACAAACTCTCCTTTGGAGTTTCTCGTATCAACGACTCCATCGCTAAATTTCTCTGCTACTACAACTCCCGAACTCCTTTCGAAATTGGTCGATTCTCGTCGAGAATCGGGTCAACGAAACGGCTCTTTCTTCTCCGTGTCCGTTGGCCGACCTTCCCTCGGACCTGTTCGGGCGTTGTTGTGGTGAATATTTTCGCTCGGGAGAGTTCGTCGAACTCTCTTTCGAACGCGAGAAGAGAAGGAAAGAGACGAGCTGATGGAAAGCGAGAGACGGAACGAAAACAACTCTCGCTCTTCTCTCTCGCTAACGTTTCTTTCCTCCGTAAAAAACGACGGAGGAATCGTCGAGATCGGTCGATTTTTGAGGGAGTTACAACTCCGCAACTCCATTTCTGCTTAATACCTCGCTGGATGATCTAATGTTTACGGTATTTGGACCGTCTCGTGAGAAGCGATGAAGTGCGATTCGCTTCGTCACGTAGTGAAGGAATTTTCGAAATCGGTCGATTTTTGAGGGAGTTACGTCGTGCAACTCCTTTAAAAAAAAGTTGGAATTTGAAAGTTACGTATCTTTTATAGTTACGACTTTACACGGAAACTCGCCAGGACGTGGCGTTACCGTACGCCGTTACCTGTAATTTGGTATCGTTTCATCGCCCCTAACTCCAAAGTTAACCAACATGGCGTCAAAACTCCCTCTCGAGTCGTTCGCACTTTTAGAATTTTTTCCCATCGAAACCACCGACTCTACGAAAAAACCCCAAGAATCAAAAAAGTTCCTAAAAACCTTCCCCTACGCTACGGTGTTTTTCCCAGCACCCCAACCTCAGTAATAAAGTTAACCAACATGGCGTCGAAAACACCATCTCCCCTCGAGTCGTTCGTACTTCTAGAATTTTTTCCGTCGAAACCACCGACTCTACGAAAAAACCCCAAGAATCAAAAAAGTTTCTAAAAACCTTCCCCTATGCGACGGTATTTTTTCCACCGCCCCAACCCCAGTAGTAAAGTTAACCAACATGGCGTCGAAAACATCTCGCTCACTCGAGCCGTTCGCACTTTTAGAATTTTTTCCCGTCGAAACCACTAACTTTACGAAAAAACGACAAGAATCAAAAAAGATCCTAAAACCTTCCCCTACGCGACGGTATTTTTCCAACCGCCCCAACTCCAGTAATAAAGTTAACCAACATGGCGTCGATACACCTCCCACCTCAAATCGTTCGCGCTTCTAGAATTTTTCCCGTCGAAACCACAGACTCTACAAAAAATCCCAAGAATCAAAAAAGTTTCTAAAAACCTTCCCCTACACGACGGTATTTTTCCCACCGCCTCAACCCCAGTGATATAACCAACATGGCGTCGAAACACCCCCCCCTCTCGAGTCGATCGCACTTTTAGAATTTTTTCCCATGGAAACCACCGACTCTACGAAAAAACCCCAAGAATCAAAAAAGTTTCTAAAAACCTTCCCCTACGCGACGGTATTTTTCAACCCCAGTAATAAAGTCGATAACCCCCTCCCCCATTTTTTTTCTCTCGCGGTTACCCTTGCTCCGATCTCACCCACCGAGCGCTCGTGACGTCACAAAGAAGATGTCCCTGTCCGCGGGTGGGGGAGAGAGAGGTCGTCGACCTTTCGTGTTTACATCTGTGATGTGATCGGCGGTGGGGGGAAACGGCGCAAGGGGTGGGGGGGTAGATGATGCACACTCAAGCTCAACAGATGTGTGCGGTGTTGCCGACTTTCGGGGGAAAGCGTAGACTTTTCGATTTTTCGGTATCGAGAGGGGAATCAATCGTATTTTGCGATTTATAGTTCGAAACTGTCTTTCAGTCTATTTACAAAACCGTAAACTCACACTAAACTTACACACTTCGAGTGTAAATTGGGTTCTAAACGATACTTACACTCTTTCCAGGGTTAATTTCTGAAAAATCTTCATTTTCCCCCATTTTAATGCCAAAACCTCTTTTCCGTCTCCCCCCCCGGTGTTATCAAAACTGCCCTCCGCAAATCAGCTGTTCCCCAGTCAAAACAAAGACGCCGCTACGGCGGAGGGATGAAGTGTAAGGGATGAAAAATAATTAATCGGAGGGTGGTGGTCGGTAGGGGTGAACGGGGCATAGACGGATCGATACGTCGATGTGTGTGTGTGTGTATGGGTATGCGTGTGTATCGTCTTTGTTTCTTTGTTTGGCCGTACTTCTCGACGTTTGAGGGTGACTGGAGAGGAGTTCTCCGGAGGGCGAGGGGTTGAAAAAAACACCCTTCCGTCAGTTTATGGTTTATAAGTTGAAAATAGTCAACCGTTCAGGTGAATCACTTTAAATTTAGTGTGATTATAAAGTACACGTTTCTGAACTACGCCATTGGATTTTTTTCGAAATATCTTGGAAATTGTTTTTTTTTTTTCTAAATTCTATTTGTGGCCAGGGCCTTACTTATCTCACATTTAGGCACTTTCAACCCTTGCAACTCTTCAACTATATACTGTATTGATTTCTAATTCAATTTGGTTGTATCGTAAACACTTTTCAACTATCTTATGGAAGAATTTTTAAGATATCTCAATTTTTTTTATCTCCACTCGTCATTTGACACTTTTGGTCACTTTCACCCCCTTTAATGTTTGCAATCCCTAAACCACTCACCCCCTTTCCCTTAAAATTTTTGACAATTTTTTTCAAAATATCTCAAAAAAAAGTTTTCAAAATATCTCAAAAAATTTTTTTTTTTGCAATTTCGTTTTCTTGTTTTGCAGAACCTGACGCGTATAGTGTTCCAGTGCACGTGGCCGAGTTGCCTGAAGATGACCACTACCTGCGAGGAGATCGAGGCGCATGTGCGGAGCGAACATTTGAAGTAAGAATTAGTGACGTCCCGAATAAAGTTGAAGTTTTATGGGAAGCGAGAAGGTGAAGTTTGTTGTTTGAAATCGCGGGATGATTTTTAAAATTGGAGTTTCCAGTCTGAAGTTACCCGAAGTTGAAGTTACAAGCGTGCCGCTCCACAGAGTCATAAATCGGGGGGGGGGGGGTGGATGGTCGAAGGGGGGGGTGGATGGTCCAATAGCACCAAGCCCATTTGAGTTGGAATATCCTCGTTGATTATAAAATTTATCTTAAAATTTCTTAAAATCCGTTAAATCAGAGTTTCAGTTAAATTATTAGGAATTTAACTGATTAACTGATTCAGCTAGACAAACGAAACTTATCAATTGATCGACAAGGCTTCAATTAATGAATGTAGTGATTTTCAGTAAAATTAGAGTTTCAGTTAAATTATTAGGAATTATTGAAAATCGAAATCACAAATTTCGGAGCAACTCAGCTTCACTCGTCAGTAGCTCAATAACTGTATGACCTAAACCAACAAAACTTTGCTAGATTTTAGGGTAGGCTTCTAGTAATAAATTTAGGAATTTTCAGTTAAATCTGACCTGCAGTTAATTCTTTACGAATTTTTGAAATTCCCAAAAATCGCAAGTTTGCTGCAGTTCAGTTCCATTCGGTAATAACTGATTAACTGATTCAGCTAGACAAACGAAACTTTATCAATTGATCGATAATACTTCAATTAATAAATGTAGTGATTTTCAGTTAAATTTGAGTTTCAGTTAAATTATTAGGAATTTTTGAAAATCGAAATCACAAATTGTGGAGCAACTCAGCTTCACTCGTCACTAACTCAACAACTATTTAACCTAAACTAACAAAACTTTGCTAGATTTTAGGGTAGGCTTCTAGTAATAAATTTAGGAACTTTCAGTTAAATCTGACTTGCAGTTAATTCTTTACGAATTTTTGAAATTCCCAAAAATCGCAAGTTTGCTACAGTTCAGTTCCTTTCGGTAATAACTGATTAACAGATTCAGCTAGACAAACGAAACTTTATCAATTGATCGACTAGGCTTCAGTTAACGAATGTATTGATTTTCAGTTAAATTAGAGTTTCAGTTAAATTATTAGGAATTTTTGAAAATCGAAATCACAAATTTTTGAGCATCTCAGCGTCACACGTCAGTAACTCAACAACTACATAAGCTAAACTAATAACACTGTGTTAGATTTTAGGGTAGGCCTCTAGTAATAAATTTAGGAAGTTTCAGTTAAATCCGACTTGCAGTTAATTCTTTACGAATTTTTGAAATTCACATAAATCGCAAGTAAGCTGCAGTTCAGTTCTTTTCGGTAATAACTGATTAACTGATTCAGCTAGAGAAACGAAGCTTTATCAATTGATCGATAAGGCTTCATTTAATAAATATAATGATTTTCAGTTAAATAAGAGTTTCAGTTAAATTATTTAGAATTTTTGAAAATGGAAATCACAAATTTTGGAGCAACTCAGCTTCACTCGTCAGTAACTCAACAACTATATAAGCTAAACTAACAAAACTTTGCTAGATTTTAGGGTAGGCTTCTAGTCATAAATTTAGGAATTTTCAGTTAAATCTGACTTGCAGTTAATTCTTTACGAATTTTTGAAATTCCCAAAAATCGCAAGTTCGCTTCAGTTCAATTCCATTCGGTAATTGATTAACTGATTCAGCTAGACAAACGAAACTTTATCAATTGATCGACAAGGCTTCAATTAATGAATGTAGTGCTTTTCAGTTAAATAAGAGTTTCAGTTAAATTATTTAGAATTTTTGAAAATGGAAATCACAAATTTTGGAGCAACTCAGCTTCACTCGTCAGTAACTCAACAACTATATAAGCTAAACTAACAAAACTTTGCTAGATTTTAGGGTAGGCTTCTAGTCGTAAATTTAGGAATTTTCAGTTAAATCTGACTTGCAGTTAATTCTTTACGAATTTTTGAAATTCCCAAAAATCGCAAGTTCGCTTCAGTTCAATTCCATTCGGTAATTGATTAACTGATTCAGCTAGACAAACGAAACTTTATCAATTGATCGACAAGGCTTCAATTAATGAATGTAGTGCTTTTCAGTTAAATAAGAGTTTCAGTTAAATTATTTAGAATTTTTGAAAATCGAAATCACAAATTTTGGAGCAACTCAGCTTCACTAGTCAGTAACTCAATAACTATATGACCTAAACCATCAAAACTTTGCTAGATTTTAGGGTAGGCTTCTAGTAATAAATTTAGGAACTTTTAGTTAAATCTGACTTGCAATTAATTCTTTACGAATTTTTGAAATTCCCAAAAATCGCAAGTTAGCTGCAGTTCAGTTCCATTCGGTAATAACTGATTAACTGATTCAGCTAGACAAACGAAGCTTTATCAATTGATTATCAATTGATCGATAAGGCTTCACTTAATGAATGTAGTGATTTTCAGTTAAATTCGAGTTTCAGTTAAATTATTAGGAATTTTTGAAAATCGAAATCACAAATTTTGGAGCAACTCAGCTTCACTCGACACTAACTCAACAACTATATAAGCTAAACTAACAAAACTTTGTTAGATTTTAGGGAAGGCTTCTAGTCATAAATTTAGAAATTTTCAGTTAAATCCGACTTGCAGTTAATTCTTTACGAATTTTTGAAATTCCCAAAAATCGCCAGTTTGCTGCGGTTCAGTTCCATTCTGTAATAACTGATTAATTCATTCAGCTAGACAAACGAAACTTTATCAATTTATCAATAAGGCTTCAATTAATGAATGTAGTGATTTTCAGTTAAATTGGAGTTTCAGTTAAATTATTAGGAATTTTTGAAAATCGAAATCACAAATTGTGGAGCAACTCAGCTTCACTCGTCAGTAACTCAATAACTGTATGACCTAAACCAAGAAAACTTTGCTAGATTTTAGGGTAGGCTTCTAGTACTCAATTTAGGAATTTTCAGTTAAATTAAACTTGCAGTTAATTCTTTACGAATTTTTGAAATTCCCAAAAATCGCAAGTTTGCTACAGTTCAGTTCCTTTCGGTAATAACTGATTAACAGATTCAGCTAGACAAACGAAACTTTATCAATTGATCGACTAGGCTTCAGTTAATGAATGTATTGATTTTCAGTTAAATTAGAGTTTCAGTTAAATTATTAGGAATTTTTGAAAATCGAAATCACAATTTTTGTAGCAACTCAGATTCACTTGTCAGTTTACTCAACAACTATATGACCAAGACTAACAAAACTTTGCTAGATTTTAGGGTAGGCTTCTAGTAATAAATTTAAAAACTTTCAGTTAAATCTGACTTGCAGTTAATTCTGTACGAATTTTTTAAATTCCCAAAAATCGCTAGTTTGCTGCAGTTCAGCTCCATTCGGTAATAACTGATTAACTGATTTAGCTAGACAAACGAAACTTTATCAATTGATCGACAAGGCTACATTGAATAAATGGAGTGATTTTCAGTAAAATTAGAGTTTCAGTTAAATTATTAGAAATTTTTAAAAATCGAAATCACAAATTTTGGAACAACTCAGCTTCACTCGTCTGTAACTCAACAACTATATGACCAAGACCAACAAAACTTTGCTAGATTTTAGGGTAAGCTTCTAGTAATAAATTTAGGAACTATCAGTTAAATCCGACTTGCAGTTAATCTTTACGAATTTTTGAAATTCCCAAAAATCGCAAGTTTGCCGCAGTTCAGTTCCATTCGGTAATAACTGATTAACTGATTCAGCTAGACAAACGAAACTTTATCAATTGATCGACAAGGCTACAGTGAATGAATGTAGTGATTTTCAGTTAAATTAGAGTTTCAGTTAAATTATTAGGAATTTTTGAAAATCGAAATCACAAATTTTGGAGCAACTCTCAGCTTCACTCGTCACTAACTCAACAACTATATAAGCTGAACTAACAAAACTTTGCTAAATTTTAGGGTAGGCTTCTAGTAATAAATTTAGGAACTTTCAGTTAAATCTGACTTGCAGTTAATTCTTTACGAATTTTTGAAATTCACATTAATCGCAGGTTAGCTGCAGTTCAGTTCCTTTCGGTAATAACTGATTAACTGATTCAGCTAGACAAACGAAACTTTATCAATTGATCGACAAGGCTACAGTTAATGAATGTAGTGATTTTCAGTTAAATTAGAGTTTCAGTCAAATTATTAGGAATTTTTGAAAATCGAGATCATAAATTTTGGAGCAACTCAGCTTCACTCGTCAGTAACTCAATAACCATATAAGCTAAACTAACAAAACTTTGCTAGCTTTTAGGGTAGGCTTCTAGTAATAAATTTAGGAATTTTCAGTTAAATCTGACCTGCAGTTAATTCTTTACGAATTTTTGTATTTCTCAAAAATCGGCTTGGTACTATTCGAACCCGACCGTCATAAACGATAGTGAATAATTTTTTGGAGTTAACGAAGTTTCAAGAAGTCACCTCATAATTTCCACACCCCAACTCCTCCCCGCAGGTCCGCAACCCTCCATTTAGAACCTCTCAGGTGGTTCCCCTCGCATCCCCCTTTGGAACCATAAAAGCGAAGGTATTCTTTTGTATACGATTTTTCTCCTTACCTGCCGCCCAAGGGTTGGAATGCGTGATGAGAGGAGGAGGGTGAGAGGGGGCGAGTGGAACGTCTGGGAATTCCTTAAGGGTAGAGATGTACAGGTGGAGCGACGGAAGACCGTAACTTGTTATTCAGTCCGAGAGATTTTGGTCGTTATGGGGAAATTCGTTTCGAGTAACTTCAAAAGGTCAACATTAACCTTTTACTCCGTAACCCTGCCATAGAGACGCTTAGATATTCTAGACAATTGACGTATCCGCAGTGAGCACTCACACTCACTTCGACTCGATTTCGAGAACTCTTTCTCGACGTATTAAGCGTCGCGTTATACGCAGCCTTGGTTTTAGCGACACGTGCCCGCTGCGCCGGTAAACAAAACCTCCGTATTTATAAATCTTAATAAACGTGACAAGGACACTCTCTTAGCGAGAGAGAGAGAGACAAGGAGCGACCGTTACGCTCCGTTAGGACAGAGTGGTTCTTAATGTACCGTTCGGCGTTCGGACCGGCGAGTTACGTCACCGCTGTACATTCGAGTGGATTATCGAACGCCCTGTACATTATCGAAAGAGTTTTCCAAGTGGTGCATGCGCAGTAGCGCACGAGTGACGGTCGGTGATTCGATTGGTCGGATCGCACGGTCTCGGCCAATCGGAAACAGAGGCCCCCTGTTTACGGCCATCGCGCATGCGCCGCTCCTTGTAAATCTGGCAACCCCGGTCGAAGTCTATTGTTGGGAGGATGTGGCAACAGTCTCGCTTAATCAAGATGCTTTAAGCAATCTATTAACTACTTCAGGTTATAAAAACATGGATGACACAAGATCAACTCTTCTTGCGCATAAAACACTAAATACACTTTTTGTCGACTCACGGTTACCAACCTCGGTTACACATTCCACTAGCTTGGCAACCCACTATACACATACGGAGCTTTCCTATTGAAATGCATGGCCCGAAATTAACAAGAGCAAAAGAGAAACTAATAGTAGTTCGTTAGTATGACAGAGAAGGCAGTTTTGCAACGTTGCCGGCCGCAGTCCAACTCCAGGACCCATTCCAAATATTCCCGTCGGAGGCTATACGTTCGTACGTGTGTCCCTCATACATATCATAATGCCGGCCGGTAGAGTGTGCGATGACTGTGATGTTTAGCGAGCTAGCAACGTCGCAAAAGTTCTTTCTCTGTTTAGCCAACGAGAAATATATGGCCTTTCTTTCGCTCTTATGTTTATACCATACCGCGACTCTGTAGAAAAGGTCTGTGTACATAAACAAATGCATACACTATTTAAAAAAAAAAATGAGGACGCAGCGAGCTGATATTCTTCTGATCGTTCTAATCCTCTTCTCTCGTCTCGCAGGGACCAGATCTGCCAGGACGCCGAGGAGGAGTTCTACTACACGGAGGTCGAGCTGGGGCTGACGTCGCCGCCGCCGACGCTCTCGCACCGCGACATGGCTCGCCCCTTCCACGAGGACCCCGACTACCAGCGGCTGCTCGTCGGCAACATCCGCCAGAACATCCTGCAGCAGCAGCAGCAGCAGAAGCTGATCGGGGTGGATGTGGGCGGCGGCAAGGACCCCCCCTCCGTCATGATCGTGCCGCAGTCGCCGCACAAGCTGCTCAAGCTGAGCCCGAGGCCGCTCAGCCCGAAGGTTCATCACCACCATCACCACAGCAACCACCACCACCATAACCACCACCCCTCGTCACCGAGGAGGGGCGGCCCCGGCGGGGGTACGAGGGGCGAGAACAAGAAGTGCCGGAAGGTGTACGGCATGGAGCACAGGGAGCAGTGGTGCACGCAGTGCAAGTGGAAGAAGGCGTGCTCGAGGTTCGGGGATTGAGGCCTCGGGGCGACGAGGGAGGCGGAGGGTGGAGTCGAGGATCGAACAAAACCCATAGAGTTTTAGGTGACGGTACCCATCCCGCCTCTCTTCCTTTACTTCCTAGAGCGCCCCTCCTACCAACGTCGAGGGGAGGAGGGAGCTCGTATCCGTCACGTCCCACTCACATGTGGTCCTTCTCCCTTTCTGTCTTAAGCTCCACCCCTTCTCTCTTCCATTACTTCCTAGAGGCCCCCTCCTACCGTTTCCCCAACATCGAGGGGAGGAGGGGTTTCATATCCATCACGTCCCATTCACATGTGGTCCCTCCCTTTCTACCCCTTCTCTCTGTTCGATCCTCATCGACCGAAAATATAGTGGTCATCGATCTGTCGAAGGTGAAACGAATCTCGACACTATCGAACCGAGATAAATGACCCCCCCCCCCAAAAAAACGAAATTATTGTACACCAAGTGAACCAAAAATGTGTTCTAATAATTACTATTCGGACATTTCGTATTTTATGTTATTTTAATTACCCACATATATACATATATATATTTTTATGTTTTTTTTTTTGAGTACGTCCCTGATCTCACTTTCGACGACTAGATCGGTCGTGGCTCGGACGCTGTCCCGTGGTTATCCGAGTTACCATCGAATGAGGGAGTCCGGAAACTTTCGGAGCGTCTTGAGAAAAATTGCCAAATTTGATCGTTATTGTTGGAACTTTCATATTTTATTTCGCCAAACTCGACGATTTACCCTTGTAAATTTGCACCCCCTCCGCGAAAAGGGGTGGCTTCTTCATATCCCGAACCTCGAGATTAACCTTAAGAACGTCGCTGTCACTTTCGGCTTTTACAATTTTTCTCAAACAATTACGAAAAGTTTCCATATCCCGTTACCTGAGATTTTAAAACGATCCGATTAACCTCGGGACAGCCGTCTCTGGCTACGATCCGACGATATGAAGTACAACAAACCCTATCTCTTAATTAGCCCCGTCAACCGGGGTTGATTAGTGTAATGAGCTGATGTCTGTGTTCTTAATTGTAAAAGATTTGTTGTTTAATTTTTAATTAATTAGACGTGTAAATATATATATTAAATTTGGCCAGGCGAGACCCACCCCCCCCAGGTCGCGAATCGATCGATCTGATCGGTCGATTATATGGGGAGGGGGGCGCAGCGAATTTTACGTTAATTAGATGACGTGTTTGTCCGTGTTAATTAGTTATTAATCGCCTAATTAATAAACCATCATTAATTATAATTAATTAATTAATTAATAATTACCTATAAGATATATATATCTGCATACACGTGCGTACGTATTTTATTTTTGTAATCGTGTTTATTTTTTTAATTTGTTGCGGAAGCCAAAGTTCACACGCCCGTCAAGATGGCGGACCGTGTCGCGCTACCTTACCTTGCGTCAGCCATATTTAATTTTTTTGCGTTCTCTCTCTGTCTGTATCTCTCTATCTCACAACACCACATACATTAAGGGAGAGAGGCAGGACGGGTCCAAGATGGCGATCATGGCGTGCTGTGGTTTACGAAATGACGGCCCAGAGTTGCCTATATTCACTCGTCCTGTACGATTAAAGTCTTATCTTTTTCGCTTTCAGACCGACACTTTCCGAGACGGCGCCTTAAGATTGTCAAGTGTCCTTATTTTCAAAATGGCGCCTGATTTCCCCTCGCCATTCAAGGTTATTCTCAAGATGGCGTCCGATGGTTCCCGCGTGTTTTTCCAAAAATGGCGTCCGTAGAAGTGTCCGTCAAAATAGCGTCTGTTAATTTAAGTTTCCAGCTGTTAACAATACTAATTATAAACAATCGATACACAATTAATTTCGGCGAGGCAAAACTAATCACATTTTACGCTAATTAATATTTAATTGATTCGTATGGTGTTAATGAAAAGATCCGTTAATTAATTAATTAGTTACGATCCGTTACATTCGAAGTACAAATTTGAGTGCAATATGACACTTTTGTGGCTTTAATTGCAGTTAAGTTAATTAGATTTTAAATGATTTGTTAATTGTTTTTTCAAGTTGTGTAGGTTATTGGAAAACTAGTTGATTAATTAATTAAGTCGTTCAAAGTTGGAATGATAACTACTACTTCAAGGTTGTAATTCTGATTAATTAACACCGTCTCGAAGCTAACTAACAAACGTCATAATAATTAACCACAGCAGGTTGTGGCACTGCGAAACTGCCCTCAATTACTAATTGGACTCGCCTTTCCCTCGGAGGTATCGTCGTCCTATCGCTTCTCTCAAAATAATAATTAGTTAACTAATTGATTAATTGTCGTCTGCGTTAACTGTAAATATGAAGTTTTTCTTACATTTATAGGAAGAGATCGTTCTACTCATTAACGTTCATTAATTACCAATCTGATTAGAAGTTAAACACACATACGCAAACTCATTTCATTACCTCTAAGTCTTTCAAATTTTTATGTTAATCGTTAATCGACGCTAATTACGACCCGTTAGCTAATTAGCGTCGGTTAATTAGATTTTTAAGTGTGTAGAGTTAGATTAGTTGATTATTATTTAATTATGTTCTCCGGAGTATTCGTATACACTATGCAACATAGTCTTGTATTTGGTTAATTAATTAATTAATTTTATTAATTAAGTGTGGAAGAAAAGTATCGATATATAAATATTATTAAATATATATATATATAAATATGACAAGAATACATTTATTGTGTGTAGAAAGTAAGATTGAAAAATATTATTATTATTAATTATTATTTTTGATTAAATAAAGCATATACTTACGTTAAGTTTCTCGTTTGATTCGTCTGTAATTTATGTTCTTTAATACAGTGACATTTCTTTGTAAAGGTAATTGATTCCCCGTACAGTCGATGTGAAATTAAAAATGTACTTACTGATTAAGTTATTTGTTACTTTAGTTCAATGGCCCTTATTGTTGTTAATAATGTAATTTCACGTTCTGCTGTATAATTCATCCATTCTCTGATCTAATTAGTAGAGTTGAATCACATTACTACACTGCACTTTCAATGAATCAAGTCAGTAAATTACCAGTTGTTAACTCATAATTAAAAAAGTACATTTGAAAATCTAAGGTCCGTTATAAGTCGAAGACCGATGCAGGTGAGGCAATCAACATTACACGACCAGCGAATTAATGTGCTTTATCCGTAGGCAACCAGCAATGTCGACGATCGATCATAGTAAAAAGTGGCTTTGACAGCTAATTTCAACGGATTTTCGTCAACCAATTGGTGAGATATGCAACGCTTCAAACGACACTAACAACGTATGTTTGCCTATATAACAGGAAAGTGAAACGTCTCAGAGGTAAGGTGATAAAAGTGTATTTATTCAGCTTGATTTTGATATCGTGGTTGGGGGTAATTAGACGCCATTCTGTATAGTTCAATACAAATTCTACCTTTATTGCTCCCCATGTAATAAAGAAAGTAATTATGTTATCAATGGTAATAATTATTATAAGTTTGTGCTGTTAATTACGAAAATTGACACGTTACGTGATCGGTGCGAATTTAGAAACAAGTTTGACGTCTATCGTCCGCCACCTTGGATAACACAGTCTGTCTTTAATATATATATATCTCACTATTCGCCATCTTGAAGGTCACTTGATCGGACGCCATTTTGAATATCACTATTACGTAAATGTGTAAGTAAGGTCACTTCTTCCTGCGGACAGGTCTGATCTGATATTATCGGACGGCCGTCATCTATGATATAATTACTAGTATTTTTGGCAGAGAATCAGTCAGAAAGTCAGTCCGCCATTTTAGAAAATTGATTCGTAGGGCGCTCAAACTACATAACCTTTAAATAGAAAGTGATTGGTCGTGATTGGTCCGGAAGGGTTCATGTTTTTGATTCGAACTTATTTTGAATTCGCCGATCTTCACTCCCTACGGCCTCGTAACCTCTGGGAGGATTTCTCCTATTGTAATTGGCCCTTGGAATGTTTGATTGGTCCTGGAAATGTTCTGTCCCGTGGTTCGATTGGTTCGAAGAGTACGAGTCGGTCCCAATAAGATCCCGATTGGTCCGCTCGTCTAGGACACGCCCATCCATTGGCTCCTCCCCGGGCCCTACTGTCGCCCCGCCCATCGCATATCGTCCGCCCTCGGCTTGCAACCGGTGACGCCCTCTATGAGCCGTTCGAGCGTCTGCCAGAAGCGCAGCTTCTCCAACGGCCAGTTCAGCCAACCGGTCGTGATGCAAAAGTACGTCTCGTGCGGGGCGACGTGATGGACGCGATGATGTCTGCGCGGCAGTATCACGCGCATCTCCTGCAAGACGACGACGAGCCGAGGTAGGCCGAAGTAGGTATGCGACCATTTGTGGATCTGGAAAGTGCGTTTGGAGCCATAGGTCGACCGATGGGAACGGGTATCTCACCTGATTGGTCATCGCGACGAAGACGGCCAATAGGAACACGTAACAGTCCCACGCGGAGCCCGCCTCTATCTCGTCGCCGGTCGAGGTGAGGAAACGGTGGAGCATGCGCGCCAGGAACGGTATCGTGACGGCGAAATTGTCGCCGTTCGTCTCGATGAAGTCGTGGCGAGTTATGGAGGTCGGGTCGATGTGGTGCTCCCTGAACGGCCTGATGAAGTTCTGAAAGCGATCAGTCTCATTGGTCGAGATCGGCGGGAAGGGGAGGAGTCTCTAAAGTGGGCGGGACGGGATCAGTCTCATTGGTCGAGATCGGTGGGAACGGGAGGAGTCCCTAAAGGGGGCGGGACGGGATCAGTCTCATTAGTGGGCGGGACGTAGGAGGAGGAGCGTCATCGGAGAAGGGGAGGAACTTCCCCCGATAGGTGGGGCGAATGAAGTGGTTGGTCGAGATCGGTGGGAAGGGGAGGAGTCTCTAAAGTAGACGGGACGGGATCAATCTCATTGATCGAGATCGGTGGGAAGGGGAGGAGTCTCTAAAGTGGGCGGGACGGGCCAGTCTCATTGGTCGACATCGGTGGGAAGGGGAGGAGTCTCTAAAGTGGGCGGGACTAGATCAAACTCATTAGTGGGCGGAACGGAGGAGGAGCGTCCTTGGAGAAGGGGAGGAACTTCCCCTGATAGGCGGGGAAAATGAAGTGGTTGGTCGAGATCGGTGGGAAGGGAAGGAGTCTCGAAAATGGGCGGGACGGGATCAGTCTCATTGGTCGAGATCGGTGTGAAGGGGAGGAGTCTCTAAAGTGGGCGGGGCGGGATCCGTCTCATTGGTCGAGATAGGTGGGAAGGGGAGGAGTCTCTAAAGTAGGCGGGGCGAGAGCAATTTCATTAGTGGGCGGGACGGGATCAATCTCATTAGTGGGCGGGACGGAGGAGGAGGAGCGTCATCGGAGAAGGGGAGGAACTTCCCCCGATAGGCGGGGCAAATGAAGTGGTTGGTCGTGATCGGTGGGAAGGGGAGGAGTCTCTAGAGTGGACGGGACTTAGGAGGAGCGTCCTTGGAGAAGGGGAGGATCTTTCCCCGATAGGCGGAGCCTAGTGGTCTACCTTTCCTATGATGGGCAGCTCGACGGAGCCCCATGTGTCGGCCGCCCAGTGGACGAGTCCCGAACCGAAGTCCGCCGTGACTATGCCGCAGATGGCGCTGATCAAGATGGCCGACATCCTCTCAAGCCTCACGTGGTAGTAGACGATGAAGGCGAGATCGACGAGCATCAGGGCGAGGCAGACGGCAACGCAGGCGCACTCCTGCGTCCTTTTACCTGAGAAGGGAGAAATATTAGGATTGGTCCTGACAAATGTTGGGAGACAAATGTGTTAGTGGGGAGAAAAGTGAATGTATTGAGGGGAGATTTTCACACCCTTACCGCTCCACCACGCCAATTAGAAATCGATCCAGTCCTCTCACCTCCGTTATAATTATTATATTTATAGATTAGAGGTGTGAATATGTATTTTCGACACGGATCCACACCTGTTAAACCTACTCGTACTAGTTACGTGCGGTGCTCGTCACGCGTTTCGGCTAATGGGATTAATTTCGCCCCACTCCCCCGTCTCGGTACCGCGAGATTAATATGTGGTGTCACTTGGGCCACCCCCTCGTTTTTAAGCTCCTCCTATTTACCCGAACACGTCTTCAAACTGATTCGGATAGCTTCGGAGCAGATTTTAATATCTCCAAGGACGAGCGTGCAGTGGTTTAGGGCTTTAAGGAAAGTGGGCGGGGTTTGAAAAAATGAAGGTGGGGATGACCCTCCCCTCTAACAGTCACCACCTCTCGTTTCTTTTCGCCCCAACTCGACGTGGCACGAATGAAACGTGACGTCACGCGACCCTAATTTTTTTCAGTTTGGCGTCGCGGCGTCTGCACCGTCGAGAGCCAAGAAGTTATTCGTGTCCCGTAAAAAACGCACTTCCAGCTCTATTTTTAGAACACCCGGTATATTAGATATTTTTAACGGACGTTGCGTAATGTCATCGGAAGAGTGCATCGCAAAAAAAAATAAAAATCGAAGAGCGTAAATAGCGTATCAATCAACGGTTCGCCTTCGATTAAACGCCCGTTATTGCGATTAATTAGGTAACGAATTTTATACGAATGTGATCGAACTCATAATTTATAAAAAAGGAATCAATCAACGACGTACGTCGTTACATTATTCAATTTACGCTCACGGCGTCTTTGGGGTGTGCGTGCGTGTATACGCTAGATCGGTCCAGTTATTTTTAGACCAGACCGGTCCTCGTTTAATACAAGATTGTTATTATTGTTGATATAGTATATTAGAGGACGTGTGTATGATGACACATACGTACGATGAGTGATGACGTCACAATCGCATCCTGATCAGATAATGCTCGTTGTGCTAGTCACAGGAAATTAATGTCTTTTGTTTTCAGTCTCTAGTTTGTTAACAAACTCTACCCGGAAAGTTACCACTTTCGCCTAACCTCCAAATTTGAGAACTTTGAGGTTATAAGGACCTCGGCTAAGCTCCCCTCGAGGTAAACAAACTCCTGGGAAAACGACGCCCCACTCTACCCCCCTCCCCCCACCCCAATTATTTATTTAAGTGGGAGAGAGCGGGAGACACGAACTCCATCCGTCTCGAATAAACTTTTTCCTAATACACCCTCCCCTCGCGTAGGTGGGGACTTAAATAACCCGCGGCGGATTAGGGGAAAGTGTGCCATCGATTAATCCGGTCGCATGTTGAATAATTGCTTAGGGGGTGCAGGCGGTCGCGGGGGAGGGGGGGGGTAGGAAATCGCCAAGGGGTTGGTAATATTGTGACAACGTTCTCCGTTATGATGTTTAGAATAATAGTGTAGTAAGTAAACCCAGGAACGAAAACCACGTAACTTTCTTAATAGCGTCCGTACGGACACGTAGGATTGGTGATTTGAGGACGCCTCTTAAATATTTGGAAAACGACGAAAGTTAGGGACGAGATCGTCTGGCTCCGCCCTCGAACCCAATAAGGGGCGTTCCCGGCGGAGGGGGAACGCCCCTCCCATTTCGCACTCACCTTTGCTGTACAGGTTGGCCAGCTCCCTGGCGCCCTTGTGTCTCGGCCCCCACCTCGGTCCCTCCCCCCACTCCGGCGGCGGCGAGGGGTGGGTGTTCGCGTTCGGGTCCTCCTCCGACATGCTCCCCTCCAATATCTGCAGGTCGGTCTTGACGGGGGCGGGGCTCAGGAGGCCGCGGAGGAGGAGCGGCGGCTCCGCCCACTGCCGCCCTGAGGACGACTGCTCCATTCGCGCGACGTGTCACCTGCCGGACGGAAAACGGTGCGGTGAGAACGTCACTAGTGACAAAAGGTGGCAAAGCGTATACGAGGCGAAGTGTAAAATGAACCTCTTTCGCAAATTATACAGGAATAATGGGTTTCCTAAAATTGCAACGGAACGAAAATCCCTCGAGCGATAACCATAACGAATTCGTTATCGATCGCCTTCCTTAATTCGGCGATAAGCACCGAAGATAATTAATTAGACAAGCGCTAAAATTATATCTTCCGGATCGAAAATTCATTACGACCGATACGTTTTCCCATTTAATTACCCCGATCAGCCCAATCAACCGACCTGACCTGTCACGGATCATCGATAGCCGCACATCTCCCCCACAGGTACGTCACGATCCGAATCCGACCAATCGGTCCGTCCCGATCCGCCAATCCGGCACACTTCGCGAGTCACGATCCGAATCCGGCCAATGGGACCGTCCCGACCCGCCAATCCAAATTAACCCCCTCCCCGTGTCGGACCAATCGGAACGCGTCTCGATTCGAATCCGGCCGATCGCTCCAATGGCAGGCCGGCTCGTCGAGCGTCCGCTATTGGACGTCTCGAAACGTGTGTGCGTCTCGGGCGACGCGACGCGCGGCACTGACTGGCTAGGCGGCGCGACGCCGTCGAGAGGGAGAGAGGGGTGGGGGTAGAGGCGCCGCGACGCCCCGGCGACGTATCGACAGGTTAGGCGGTACGTTTTGTTTTAAACGAATTTAATTGATTAGGCGGTGATTAATGATTGCATGTTAAATGTTTTTACACGAGTCGAGTTCGTTTTTTTTATATATCCAGTTGTGTTAATTAATGTTCAATTAGGTGATTCAGTAGGTTGTTATGTAGGTGTTCGTCTAGCTCGTGAACAAAGTATTTGTGTAAATAAATCGACTTGTAATAGACAACATAGTTTCATCCGAGTCGATTTATTAATATTAATTAAAGAGAGTTGACAATAGAAAAAGACTAATTACATATACTCTGTTCAAAACAAGTCCCGATGCACGTCATTTTGATGACGTCACCAAACATCCAATACTACCAACTTAATATAGTCACAGGACATCGCAATTGATGTGTTCCGTGTAAATTTTAGGTTGAGAATACACATAACCTAAAATATGCACGGAACATATAAATTGCGATGTCCTGTGACTATATTAAGTTGGTAGTATTGGATGATTCTGACGTCATCAAAGTGACATGCATCGGGCTTATATAGTTGTTAAGTTACTGACGAGTGAAGCTGAGTTGCTCCAAAATTTGTGATTTCGATTTTCAAAAATTCCTAATAATTTAACTGAAACTCTAATTTTACTGAAAATCATTACATTCATTAACTGAAGCTTTGTCGATCAATTGATAAAGTTTCAGTTGTCTAGCTGAATCAGTTAATCAGTTATTACCGAATGGAACTGAACTGCAGCAAACTTGAGATTTTTGGGAATTTCAAAAATTCGTAAAGAATTAACTGCAAGTCAGATTTAACTGAAAATTCCTAAATATATTACTAGAAGCCTACCCTAAAATCTAGCAAAGTTTTGTTAGTTTAGCTTATATGGTTGTTGAGTTAGTGACGAGTGAAGCTGAGTTGCCCCAAAATTTGTGATTTCGATTTTCTAAAATTCCTAATAAATTAACTGAAACTCCAATTTTACTGAAAATCACTACATTCATTAACTGTAGCCTTGTCGATCATTTGATAAAGTTTCGTTTGTCTAGCTGAATCAGTTAATCAGTTATTACCGAACGGAACTGAACTGCAGCAAACTTGCGATTTTTGGGAACTCCAAAAATTCGTAAAGAATTAACTGTATGTCAGATTTAACTGAAAATTTTTAAATTTATGACTAGAAGCATTAAAATGTAGGAAAGTTTTGTTAGTTTAGCTTATATAGTTATTGAGTTATCGCACTAACATGCGATTTTTGAGAATTTCAAAAATTCGTAAAGAATTAACTGCAAGTCGGATTTAACTGAAAGTTCCTAAGTTTATTACTAGAAGCCCAACCTAAAATCTAGCAAAGTTTTGTTAGTTTAGCTTTTATAGTTGTTGAGTTACTGACGAGTGAAGCTGAGTTGCTCCATAATTTATGATTTCGATTTTCAAAAATTCCTAATATTTTAACTGAAACTCAAATTTTACTGAAAATCACTACATTCATTAAGTGAAGCCTTATCGATCAATTAAAAAAAGTTTCGTTTGTCTAGCTGAATCAGTTAATCAGTTATTACCGAATGGAACTGAACTGCAGCAAACTTGCAATTTTTGGGAATTTCAAAAATTCGTAAAGAATTAACTGCAATTCGGATTTAACTGAAAGTTCCTAAATTTATTACTAGAAGCCCAACCTAAAATCTAGCAAAGTTTTGTTAGTTTAGCTTATATAGTTGTTAAGTTACTGACGAGTGAAGCTGAGTTGCTCCAAAATTTGTGATTTCGATTTTCAAAAATTCCTAATAATTTAACTGAAACTCTAATTTTACTGAAAATCATTACATTCATTAACTGAAGCTTTGTCGATCAATTGATAAAGTTTCAGTTGTCTAGCTGAATCAGTTAATCAGTTATTACCGAATGGAACTGAACTGCAGCAAACTTGAGATTTTTGGGAATTTCAAAAATTCGTAAAGAATTAACTGCAAGTCAGATTTAACTGAAAATTCCTAAATATATTACTAGAAGCCTACCCTAAAATCTAGCAAAGTTTTGTTAGTTTAGCTTATATGGTTGTTGAGTTAGTGACGAGTGAAGCTGAGTTGCCCCAAAATTTGTGATTTCGATTTTCTAAAATTCCTAATAAATTAACTGAAACTCCAATTTTACTGAAAATCACTACATTCATTAACTGTAGCCTTGTCGATCATTTGATAAAGTTTCGTTTGTCTAGCTGAATCAGTTAATCAGTTATTACCGATCGGAACTGAACTGCAGCAAACTTGCGATTTTTGGGAACTCCAAAAATTCGTAAAGAATTAACTGTATGTCAGATTTAACTGAAAATTTTTAAATTTATGACTAGAAGCATTAAAATGTAGGAAAGTTTTGTTAGTTTAGCTTATATAGTTATTGAGTTATCGCACTAACTTGCGATTTTTGAGAATTTCAAAAATTCGTAAAGAATTAACTGCAAGTCGGATTTAACTGAAAGTTCCTAAATTTATTACTAGAAGCCCAACCTAAAATCTAGCAAAGTTTTGTTAGTTTAGCTTTTATAGTTGTTGAGTTACTGACGAGTGAAGCTGAGTTGCTCCATAATTTATGATTTCGATTTTCAAAAATTCCTAATATTTTAACTGAAACTCCAATTTTACTGAAAATTACTACATTCATTAAGTGAAGCCTTATCGATCAATTAAAAAAAGTTTCGTTTGTCTAGCTGAATCAGTTAATCAGTTATTACCGAATGGAACTGAACTGCAGCAAACTTGCAATTTTTGGGAATTTCAAAAATTCGTAAAGAATTAACTGCAATTCGGATTTAACTGAAAGTTCCTAAATTTATTACTAGAAGCCCAACCTAAAATCTAGCAAAGTTTTGTTAGTTTAGCTTATATAGTTGTTAAGTTACTGACGAGTGAAGCTGAGTTGCTCCAAAATTTGTGATTTCGATTTTCAAAAATTCCTAATAAATTAACTGAAACTCTAATTTTACTGAAAATCACTACATTCATTAACTGTAGCTTTGTCGATCAATTGATAAAGTTTCGTTTGTCTAGCTGAATCAGTTAATCAGTTATTACCGAATGGAGCTGAACTGTAGCTAACTTGCGATTTTTGGGAATTTCAAAAATTCGTAAAGAATTAACTGCAAGTCGGATTTAACTGAAAGTTCCTAAATTTATTACTAGAAGCCCAACCTAAAATCTAGCAAAGTTTTGTTAGTTTAGCTTATATAGTTGTTAAGTTACTGACGAGTGAAGCTGAGTTGCTCCAAAATTTGTGATTTCGATTTTCAAAAATTCCTAATAAATTAACTGAAACTCTAATTTTACTGAAAATCACTACATTCATTAACTGTAGCTTTGTCGATCAATTGATAAAGTTTCGTTTGTCTAGCTGAATCAGTTAATCAGTTATTACCGAATGGAGCTGAACTGTAGCTAACTTGCGATTTTTGGGAATTTCAAAAATTCGTAAAGAATTAACTGCAAGTCGGATTTAACTGAAAATTTCTAAATTTATGACTAGAAGCCTTCCCTAAAATCTAGCAAAGTTTTGTTAGTTTAGCTTATATAGTTGTTGAGTTAGTGTCGAGTGAAGCTGAGTTGCTCCAAAACTTGTGATTTCGATTTTCAAAAATTCCTAATAATTTAACTGAAACTCTAATTGTACTGAAAATCACTACATTCATTAACTGTAGCCTTGTCGATCAATTGATAAAGTTTCGGTTGTCTAGCTGAATTAGTTAATCAGTTATTACCAAATGGAACTAAACTGCAGCTAACTTGTGATTTTTGGGAATTTCAAAAATTCGTAAAAAATTAACTGCAAGTCGGATTTAACTGAAAGTTCCTAAATTTATTACTAGAAGCCCAACCTAAAATCTAGCAAAGTTTTGTTAGTTTAGCTTATATAGTTGTTGAGTTAGTGACGAGTGAAGCTGAGTTGCTCCAAAATTTGTGATTTCGATTTTCAAAAATTCCTAATAATTTAACCGAAACTCTAATTTAACTGAAAATCACTACATTCATTAAGTGAAGCCTTATCGATCAATTGATAAAGCTTCGTTTGTCTAGCTGAATCAGTTAATCAGTTATTACCGAATGGAACTGAACTGCAGCAAACTTGCGATTTTTGGGAATTTCAAAAATTCGTAAAGAATTAACTGAAAGTCTGATTTAACTGAAAATTCCTAAATTTATGACTAGAAGGCTACCCTAAAATCGAGCAAAGCTTTGTTAGTTTAGCTTATATAGTTGTTGAGTTTGTGTCGAGTGAAGCTGAGTTGCTCCAAAATTTGTGATTTCGATTTTCAAAAATTCCTAATAATTTAACCGAAACTCTAATTTAACTGAAAATCACTACATTCATTAAGTGAAGCCTTATCGATCAATTGATAAAGCTTCGTTTGTCTAGCTGAATCAGTTAATCAGTTATTACCGAATGGAGCTGAACTGTAGCTAACTTACGATTTTTGAGAATTTCAAAAATTCGTATAGAATTAACTGCAAGTCAGATTTAACTGAAAGTTCCTAAATATATTAGTAGAAGCCTACCCTAAAATCTAGCAAAGTTTTGTTAGTTTAGCTTATATAGTTGTTGAGTTAGTGACGAGTGAAGCTGAGTTGCTCCAAAATTTGTGATTTTGATTTTCAAAAATTTCTAATAATTTAACTGAAACTCTAATTTTACTGAAAATCACTACACTCATTAAGTGAAGCCTTATCGATCAATTGATAAAGCTTCGTTTGTCTAACAGAATCAGTTAATCAGTTATTACAGAATGGAACTGAACTGCAGCTAATTTGCGATTTTTGGGAACTTCAAAAATTCGTCAAGAATTAACTGCATGTCAGATTTAACTTAAAGTTCCTAAATATATTAATAGAAGCCTACCCTAAAATCTAGCAAAGTTTTGTTAGTTTAGCTTATAGTTGTTGAGTTAGTGACGAGTGAAGCTGAGTTGCTCCAAAATTTGTGATTTCGATTTTCAAAAATTCCTAATAAATTAACTGAAACTCTAATTTTACTGAAAACCGCTACATTCATTAACTGTAGCCTTGTCGATCATTTGATAAAGTTTCGTTTGTCTAGCTGAATCAGTTAATCAGTTATTACCGAATGGAACTGAACTGCAGCAAACTTGCTATTTTTGGGAATTTAAAAAATTCGTAAAGAATTAACTGCAAGTCAGATTTAACTGAAAATTTCTAAATTTATTACTAGGAGCCTGCACTAAAATCCAGCAATGTTTTGTTGGTTTAGCTTATATAGTTGTTGAGTTACTGACGAGTGAAGCTGAGTTGCTCAAAAATTTGTGATTTCGATTTTCAAAAATTCCTAATAATTTAACTGAAACTCTAATTTAACTGAAAATCACTACATTCATTAACTGTAGCCTTGTCGATCAATTGATAAAGTTTCGGTTGTCTAGCTGAATCAGTTAATCAGTTATTACCAAATGGAACTAAACTGCAGCTAACTTGTGATTTTTGGGAATTTCAAAAATTCGTAAAAAATTAACTGCAAGTCGGATTTAACTGAAAGTTCCTAAATTTATTACTAGAAGCCCAACCTAAAATCTAGCAAAGTTTTGTTAGTTTAGCTTATATAGTTGTTGAGTTACTGACGAGTGAAGCTGAGTTGCTCCAAAATTTGTGATTTCGATTTTCAAAAATTCCTAATAATTTAACTGAAACTCTAATTTAACTGAAACCCACTACATTCATTAAGTGAAGCCTTATCGATCAATTGATAAAGCTTCGTTTGTCTAGCTGAATCAGTTAATCAGTTATTACCGAATGGAACTGCACTGCAGCAAACTTGAGATTTTTGGGAATTTCAAAAATTCGTAAAGAATTAACTGCAAGTCAGATTTAACTGAAAGTTCCTAAATTTATTACTAGAAACCAAACCTAAAATCTAGCAAAGTTTAGTTAGTTTAGCTTGTATAGTTGTTGAGTTACTGACGAGTGAAGCTGAGTTGCACCAAAATTTGTGATTTCGATTTTCTAAAATTCCTAATAAATTAACTGAAACTCTAATTTTACTGAAAATCAGTACATTTATTAACTGTAGCCTTGTCGATCAATTAATAAAGTTTCGTTTGTCTAGCTGAATCAGTTAATCAGTTATTACCGATAGGAACTGAACTGCAGCAAACTTGCGATTTTTGTGAATTTCAAAAATTCGTAAAGAATTAACTGCATATCAGATTTAACTGAAAATTTGTATATTTATGACTAGAAGCCCAACCTAAAATCTAGCAAAGTTTTGTTAGTTTAGCTTATATAGTTGTTGAGTTACTGACTAGTGAAGCTGAGTTGCTCCAAAATTTGTGATTTCGATTTTCAAAAATTCCTAATAATTTCACTGAAACTCAAATTTTACTGAAAATCACTACATTTATTAACTGTAGCCTTGTCGATCAATTAATAAAGTTTCGTTTGTCTAGCTGAATCAGTTAATCAGTTATTACCGAATGGAACTGAACTGCAGCTAACTTGCGATTTTTGGGAATTTCAAAAATTCGTAAAGAATTAACTGCAAGTCAGATTTAACTGAAAGTTCCTAAATTTATTACTAGAATCCTAATCTAAAATGTAGCAAAGTTTTGTTAGTTAGCTATACCGTTAATTGCTCATTTAAATAGTACTACGTCATGCTGAATTTCTTAATACCTCTTGTAAATAATAATAGGTAGTAAAAATGTCACAAAATACCTGACGGTACCTCAAAATCTAAGTTAACAAGCCTGAAGTCTCAAATTTAACAAGTCCCAACGAGCAATTAATCACTTAACACACAAAATATATGCGGCAAAAATTTAAAAACTACGACAGAACAGTAATTTGCCACTTTTAAATTCGAGTCGAAAAAAGAAAAATTTACCTACCTTCGTCTATATAGAGATGATCACGTGTGAGATGCACTACTCGCCATAGCCGAAGTGGAGTGAGCTAAAAGCGAAAAACGTTTTACAACTTCAACTTTACGATGTCACCTTTTATCTCTCGACCTTGGCCATACCTCCGCCTTATCGATGGAGTTTAATATTTCAAAACGCTTTAAATCAATCTTAGCGATAAATTAGTCATCGGATAAATAATCATCAGAGCAGAGGGACACGTTTTCATTATTCATCGCTTCGGCCAGTCGCTGATCAATTATTAATCAAGAGTCTCGTTATTTTTTATCGAGAAAACTTTCTTAATCGTTTTTCCGTTATAAATTATTTCGGTAACGTCAGAATTGTGTTAAACCTCCTTCATACTCTTTGTCCTTTCGGGATTGTCCTAAATCGATTTGAGTAGTTTTTGAAATTCGCAACGGTTTTGAGCTCGAACAATTACAGAAATCTCTTAGTTTATTTAGGATCTCCGGCATCAGATGGCGACCGGAACGTTTTTTTGTGTTCCACGTCAACTCCTACCCAATTTCTTGTTCCGTGTCAATTTGACATGTCATACAGGTCTGACTCTGACTAATTATTCGCTGATTATTTTTCTATACATGTATGTGTCAGTGTCTGTGGTGTGTACACATTGATCTTGAACCTTTCCCCAGGTCAATCTGATCAAGTTCGATCTCATCCCGGTTTGGACCTCGACATCGGGACCGATCAGGTGAGCACCGATCAACTTGATCTTACGATCAAGTCGAAACGGACGTGATCACTTTCCGTTGATCGATTCAGCAAATCGGCCCCCTCCCTTCGATCACGTTGTTACCATGATCATGACTTTGATCAGTGCGATCATGTTAAGGACGTTCGCTGCATCTGAGTCGCTTGGATTAGTCTGATCAGTTTCTAATCAGTTTTATCGCACTGATCCTTAATCACAATTAATCTGATCACTGACATTTTCGACGGATATGACTGTGTCGTCTCGATATATGACTCATTTCGTTTGCAGGAGACCTCGACCGATCAACATTGATCATCCGTAAGACTGATCATGAGCGGCGATTTCGTGTGGGCGATCAAGAACGGCGATCTCGATCAAGTCAAGGATATCATAGAGAAGAAGGTGAGCGGCGAGATTGATCGATAGAACCTCGAGTCATCTGACTCAATGACTTTTTGACTGATCCAACATTTTCTCTTTTAGGCTGTCAACGTCAACGAAGAAGTGGATGGTCGTCCGTTGATCTTATATGCTGCCGATTACGGTCAAGTAGACGTCATAGATTACCTGATCTCGGCAGGAGCGGATGTGAACGTAAGATCTCCTTGGAAGAGGAGCGTAGATCATAAATTGAGGATATCATGCAATGTAGACCTTAATGTACTTTGTACAGAGTCTCAAATTGTGATAGGTCGATCATTGATCATCGTCTTCCATTTTGTTTCCAGCTGAAGGACAAACACGGCATCACCGCCATCTTGGCTGCGATCTGGGAGGGCCACAAGGACTGCGTCAAGCTCCTACTGCAAAATGGCGCCGATAAAAACGGCGTCGCGCCCGACGGCAAAACCTACATCGAATCGGCCGAGAGCAACGAGATCAGACAGATGTTGTCCGCCTAAGGTCAAGATGGCCTCTTCATGACTTTACTTTCCAAAATGGCGCCTGGACTTAATATACACACAATCTCTCTCCCTCTCTCACTCACTAAAATCGATGTTTTATTATTTATTTCGTTTATTTTTCAAAATGGAGTCATTTCTTTTGTATAAAATGTATTAAATAAAGTTCGTAAGGAAAAAATAAGGTGGCTCTCTTAATGGACGACCGGGTTGAGTGGTTCTGCCTTGATGGTCGCAAGGTTGAGGCGGTTATCTATCTCCTCGTCGACCAGGCCGACGAGGGCACTGTAAGCCAACAGGTTCGATATTCAGAATCTCTAACTTAAACCGATATTGTTCACAGTTGTCCAGACGGCTCCAGACACTTTTTTTGGTTTTGTTACTTACACGTTATCTCCCCTTATGATGTGCAGCCCTAACATGACCTGCTCGACGCCGACCGTCGTCGAGTAGACCCTCTCGTGGGACTCGTCCAAGATCAGGTTGATCGTCTGATCGAAGCCCTTCAGGGTACCCTGGAACAATGTTCAGAAGACATTGTAAGAACGTTCTATGGCAATAGAAGCTCAGTTATCCTCCTACTTACTATGAAATTCCTGCCGTCCGACGTAATGATGGAGACGGTATCTAGTTGAATAACTAAGGAAGCTAATTGGGGCTAGTTTAGTAGAGAACTTTAGAAAGAATCGTAGTAAAGGATACGGTTGACGAACGAGTCCAGACCTGAAGCCATTACGGTTTAATGTAGATAACTGATGGTAGTGATGATCTAATTGCACTGTTGGTTCAATGGTAATTACGAAATCGTAATTTCGTTTAATTTTCGTTCACAGTTGAGGGTTTTGCAAAAAGTTGGGTTATATTTACAGGAGCAAGGAGCAAGGAACGTAAAATTCATAGGACGAGTTGCAGTGAGTTCGACCTTTCTTTCGGAAATGGCGAAGAAACGTTTTCCCAATATACCGAGGAAGTCCATTTCTTCTAAAGATATTGCGAGTATATTTGGTATTTTATTAAAAATAAGCAGGTGTATTGTGACTTGTTATGTTATGATGGAATCCCCACGTAGATGTCGCCACCAGCGTCCGCTACGTTATTACCGAAATTACTTCACCCTGTCAACAGAACGTACACAGCACAATATTCTTATCAAAAATAAGAGATGCCGGAACACTCGCGTCACTTCATAGCGAGTTAAAATCCTCCCGTTCACCCTTCTCGACCAACGATTTCGTATCTCCCGCCGAGCCGGAAGCGGCCCGGCGGCCATGTCGCGGCGGCGACCAATCGCCGCCGACCTCCGCGTCCGACGTCACGGCTTCGCTTCCGCCCGCATCGCATTTCGCGTCCGTACTCGGAGCCGTGTAGTCATGTTGGCGGACGCCGAAGTGTTTTTCAAGTATAACTAAGTGAGAAAAGACCGAGTGAGAATGGCCGACGAGTGCGAGAACTTGTGCAGGCTGTGCATCGACGGCGGCGGCGAGGCCGTCATCGACATCGACGGCCGCGTCGGCGAGAGGATCAACTCGTGCCTGCCGGTGAAGGTGAGTTGAGTCGCGGCCATCTTGGGAATGTTTGGTAATGTTTGTTTGAGACTTTTGAGAGTTTGTTTTGGGTTTAGTTGGTTAGTTACGTTCGTAGAGAGGTTCGTTGTTTGTTTTCCCGCGTGCCGTTCCTGATCTCCTTGTTGCCCGAGAGGGACTCGCTTGAGTCCCGTCATATCTCTTCGGCGTCTCATTCTCGAACTCGCCTTATTTTCGTTACTATTGCTACGTTGGTGCGAATCGTCGTTTCTTGGGTTTTCTCGTCAAATCGTCGCCGTTTTGTTGATTCCGCGGCTCCACCCTGTTCCTTTTGTTTTTGTTGTAGATTTCCCGGACGGCCGCCATATTGAATCGCACAGGAATGTTTGGCGAAAGGTGTAGTTACGCGCCGAGCGTTTTAAGTGGAATCTCCACGTTTCGCATTTAATGTTGTTGTTCGACTCGTTCAAGCTATGAATTCCTAGTATTTCTCGAATTTTCTCCATTGTTTCATCGATTTTTGTACACCCTGTATGGTCCTGCAGGTGGCGCCACCTGGTCCATCCGGTCGCTTGTAATAATCTTTTTAATTATCGCCGTGTCGCTTATATTTTATATTTTGCGTGGAATTGACGCTTGTTCTAAACGGAGTTAGCAGATTTACGTTCTCGTTTACAACGGTCGTTTCGATCTCGTTGTTGCTTTTGTTTTCATTTCAAAGCATCCTTTTGGCCGCCATGTTGGATTACTGATATTCGTGTTGTATACAACAATCGATTCGATATACAGGGTGGGGCATCAATTTAAACGTCGCTCCATTGTTTCGTCGACCAATGGAAATGCTTCCGAGAGAAGTCTTTCTGCTACTTGACCAATGAAATGCTTTCAACAGAAGTCTTTCTGCTACCGACCGTAAGAGGTCGCCGTACGTCATGTTGGTCATCATCTTCCTTGTTTTGGATTACTTCCTGTTGTCATTAGGAAACGTTTACAAAGCTAAAAAAAGGTCAGTTAGTTATTCAACGCTCTTGATGATTAATACGCATATCTATCGCCTTAATTGCTTGGCATGTTGGATGACATACCAATTCCACACTTGCTTTCATTAAGGCGTACATAATTCCTCAAAGAATAGGAGTTTTTCGCAAGGCCTCGTCACTAATCGAGCCGTCTTGTAGCCCGATTCTCCTTACAATACCATCGAATCATTCGATCCATCGAATCGTCAAAGGAATATAATTCTTATTTAATCTCGATCCTCTTTCAGGTCGACAGTTCGGACGACCTCCCCCACAGGATCTGCAAGCCATGCCTGCACAAGGTCGACACGTTCTACGAGTTCACGAACACGTGCAGGGAATCGGAGCGGAGGCTGATACATATGATACGGGGCGAGGGGGCTGCCACGTCTCCGTCGAAGACCTCGAACAGCCTCGATAGGACGGCGACGTTTGTCAAGCAGGAGGAGGTCGACGTGGTGGTCGGGGGCTCGAGCGGCGGCGGCTCATTCCTACAGAAGGAGGAGGAGGATCCGGACGAGAGCAAGAGCTACTTGTTCCAGCAGAGGTTCGTGGAGGAGGATGAGGTAAGTTAAGCGAAATAGTGTTATGTTTACTACTTAAGCCACTTCACCTATATATTGCAACTTTTCTCTGAAAGTCGGTATACAGATATTTGCTCGAGAAATAACTGAGGCACCAAGGGGATCGTGGAGTAACTCGAAAAGGTGTTGTAAACGCACGGAGGCAAGAATAAACCAAGTGCCCTCAGGGGGAAGTGGTCTAAGTAAAACTTCACCTTGTAATCTGTCACTAGTAGCCTAAAATCGATACTTGCCACACCTAACCTTATTGTAACATTTGTAACATTTCTCTCTACTTTCTAGTCTGTGTCGTTGAATGCCACCTCCCGAACGGGTCCGGATAATGATGATGATGAGGATGAGGACGAGGAGGAACAGCCCCCTCCACCGAAAAGGGCGAAAAGAACGGCCGCCCTTAAAGCTGCCATCGCGTTGGATCAGAACAGCGATGACGATCTAGACGACGACCTGGGAGAAGCCCACACAAAGGTGAGAACGTAACATTAAGGGAAATTATGGTAGTTTAAAGTACAAGTTGTAGAAGTCGTAACATTCCTTGGAATGTCTCCTGCAACGAGTACCATTTCATTTTTATTTATGTCTTATTTGGGGAATTTTTTCATCGTGACATTTAAGTTGGCATTACTGCTGTTTCCTAGAGATCTCAATTTTCACACCATCTTCAAATTTAATTGAATGGATTTAAATAGAATCGAAATCATGTCTCGAGAATCCGAATCGCATCAAGTCAAAAGGGGGTGTTTCACGCGGCGGCCATAGCATAGAGATAAAAGAGAGAGGAGGTAACAATTAGGGTGGGGGGGGTAATAAATTCGGCCATATTGGGAAGCCACTTTTCGAACGCGTTTTTACGATTATTATTGCTGAATTGTCGAATTGTGGTATCTTCAAACAGATTGTTGTGTTTTGTTATAATAATACTCGAATGAATTATTATTTAGTGACAGGTTCAATAATTTTTGGTTAATGTATTTTAAATGCTACGCCACTGGAGAGAAAGATTTCTTACAGGAAGTCGGCCATATGCAGAAGCCACTTTGGTCTATTTGCTTGAACCACATTTGTTACCTCCACCCTCTTTTATCTCTATGATCAGACAGCATTAGGGAATATCTTGTTACCAACCCAACAAAAAAAATTACCAAAAACAAGCCTCATTAAAGCACTGTAGGTATTTCCGTATTTTCTAACGAGAAAGAGGAATTTCTCATAATGTACTCGTGAGATGTCGGTCTTACCTAAATCAAAATTTTCAGACGGAGGACCAGACAGACGACAGCGACGACAACTTCCTCGTCATGCCGTCGACGAGCGGTGCGGAAGGCGTGAACGCAGCCGACCAACCGGGACCGAGCACGGCTGCACCTGCCGCATCGGTTGGAAGGAGTACGAGCGGTCCTGGCACAGGAGCGGATCCCGTTGAGGCACCGTGAGTACCTCTTTTCTCTCGATTGATTGGTTCATGATCGAGACCTGGACGTACTTTGGTGGTTATTTATTTATTTATTTATTTATTTATTTATTAGTAATATACATTTTCAGTGCTCACAGGAGCAATAGAAAAGCTTGCTGGAGAGGGAAGACCCTCTGTGCGCAGAAGCTAAAAATTAACTTAGACTTAAATTAACTTACTGTTAGTTTCTTTTTTTTTTTATTTTTTCCCCATTAGGGTCTTAAATTGTGTTTGTTTTGAAGTTTTGGAAGGTTTTTAATTTGGGTTTCTAATTTTAAATCGTTATTTTGATTGAGAGTAGATAATTGAGTTTTTAAGTTTAAACTCGCTTCGTTAATAACTTTCAAATTTTTAAATTCTATTAGCTTCGTTTCTTTTGAAGTACGTCCAGGTCACATTACCCTCGGAAAACGTACAAAACATTCGTAAGTACCGCCTCGATAAGAAATGTGACGTTTGTCACTTTTCTGCCTTTCTCGAGGCGGGACACTTTGTTACTAACCTTCACTCGTCACGAGACACGTTTTGTACGTTTTCCCCAAAAGAAAAAAGATGTACTCACTGAGATGTTTTCGATTTTTGAATTTTGATTTGTTCCTGAAGCGGTTCGTTTAAATTTCATGCCGATACGACTCGATTCGCGTTTTCCTAAAGAAAAGTATCCGGGCACGAAATTTGGACGGATCTCTTCGCGCCTGCGTTTTACTCGCTTCGAGCCGATCCGAGGTGTCTTGCCTCGGATCGGAATGCTTCGATTTACGTGTCGACGTTTCGATACAGTCTTAACTAAGACTGTAAGACTGTCTTTGCAGCCTTACGGTTTACTGTAAGACTGTCTAAGAACGTAAGACAGTGTTTATGATAAGTAAAGACTGTCTAGGGTATCTTAACGCCTCATTACGCACGATTTTTCGTGCGTGAGTTTTGGTGCGGTAAGGAACTCGTTACGTCTTCTCGCTCGCGTATTACTTTCGTTACTATTAGTGATACTTGTGGCTAATAGTAATGAGGTTTTGGTGGGGAAAGGGGGGTTTGTTACGTACAATTTTTTCGTCCTGTGCCGTAAGGGACGTTACGTAATAGGAATTTCATTACGCACGATTTTACGTGCGTGATTACGTGTTACGCGCTCGTACGTTCGTGTTTCCGACCTTACGAGTTTGCGCCGTGACGTCCCTTCGGGAAGAGTCGTCCTTACGCACGGGTTTCCGTGCGTAATGCGAAAAAATTGTATCTATATTACGACACCGTAAGCGTACCGTAATACGTAATATTCCCCCTCGCCTCCACCCCCTGCTGTGCCTGACATGGTGTTTACGTGTCGGTTTAGCTCTACTCGTGACGTAATAATGATTTGCGACGTGTGTCGTAAAGTACGTATTACGTCACGTCTCGAGCGAGTCTGGGCGGTGTGTTTTGTGGGGTTGCTCGTGTAGCGTTTACAGTTTAGTGCCCATTTTACGATCGTGATAAAAAGTTGTTATTGCACCTAAATGTACCTAAAGTGGGAGTTAGCGTTAGGTACTTCAGGGTATTGTTTTTTTTTACGATTTTACTTGAGTTGTAAAACAGTTATACTCCAGACGTTATTTCTAACTGCATATATAATATGCCGTAAATGAGTTTGATGTCACGTAATGTACAATATCCTAGTGTTGTTCTTACTAACCCATCCTGTCATTATTGAGTAATTGCAGTGTCCTAAAAAGGTTATCGTTTAGATGAGTGTTTAATGCTTTTTGCATCATGATGTAATCTGTCTAATTGCGTTATATAATCATTACGGTACGCTTGTATTATAGAAACGTTTTGATATGGATATGATGTTTGCCTTGTAATTTGTGGTGTTTCGAAACTCTTTTTTGTCATTTTTGAAAAGAAACGGTCGAGAAGAAGTTCGATAGGTCGCGCTGCTGGGCCGAAGATGGTCGACCAAAAGCCGAAAACCCACGACCACCGTTTAACCGTTAATGGGTCGGTCGGTTTTTGGTCGTCGCTACTGCTGCTGCTGGTGTTCTTCGTATACGCCGCTACCCGACGTTAGATGGCGCCGATATAAGTTTTGTTCATTACGTCAGTAATAAATCGATTGCGAGGCGAGAACGGTGTTTTTTTATTGGATGGAAGAAAGGCGGGACGATGTAATGACGTCGTTCCGTGTTTCTGTTCTCGGAGTTTTCCAGAATTTTCGTATTTTTGAATGGAAAATCAGACTGATAGTTTTGTGAGCGATGGAAAATTTTGGGAAAGTCCGGGAAAGATCCCGTCTCCTTCTGATCTAATGGAATCTTTTGGGAAATGTCGCGCTTGAAGCGTACGGTAAATTCAGTTCAGGCTTGAAATGACTATAGCAAATCCACCGAGAAGAAAACATCCACGAAACGAGAAACGGTAGTGAAGTTAGACAACACCTAATGCACGTCGTTTGCTATTGGTGGAAAAGTCATAAAACTTTTGGCTGGAATTGTTGATGTACAGAGTCGGTTCGGTGAAATTAACAAGTTTAGTTGTCTGATCTATGGTTAGTTTGTCTGATCTGGACTTTTATATATAAAATAAAAGATATTTCTGTGATCTATTGCAATAATTATGGAAAGACACCTTCCCTGCTCGCCTCCCAAAAAGAGACCTGGAACATACTTGAGCTGCGGGGAGAAAACCATTATTTTAAATGTATACAGAAAAGAATGAAATGAACATCCTTAGTAAAAGATAACTTATAGTCAAGGCGATCGTTCCTAATGCGACCCTGTACTGGTCGCGCGCTTTGAATTCGTGTTTCATGGAAGTTTTCTTCTCTGTGAATTTACTTTAGAACCATTAGTTTCACGTTAGATTCGTCTTCTTGAAGGTTTTCTTACACATTCACCAATTAAGTACCGTTTGATTTATATAGAGGTTGAAGTAACATTTTCATCCGATATCAAGTTAGTAATTGAATTCTTGCGTCATTTCCCAAACGTTTCAAAACTACCCCAATGGACTACGTAAGACGAAAAAGAGGTAAGTAAATTGTTTGAATTAATCTTCCACAGATTCAATAAAATATAACTGCCTTAACCTGCATATACATTCAATCAATATTCATCTAATGGATAAGTTGAGTGATGTTGCAACCAAAAATAGTTCAAAAATCTTCCAGTTTGCCACAAAAGTAATGTTTTTATTTGAAATTTTCCTCTCAACTTTGTCTAATTAAAGCCGAAGAAATTAAAGTTTAGTGATGTTGCAACCAATAAGAGTTCATGTCTTCAACTTAACAGTAAAGAAATTGAGGTAATCTCCAGTCACAATTTGTCTGCGTGGCACCGTTCAAAGTGTTCCATTTAAAATGTATGATTTAATCCAAAGAATTTAAAGTTGAGTAGTAGATATACTAGGCCGCTTCTGGATAATCACGTTTGCCGGCGCGCGAGCCCACCATCCCCCCACCCAGGGAGCCCCATGTAGTACCACTACTACTACTAGCAAACGAGTAAACTAAGTACTATTATTAAACTACTACTACTACAGTTGTATTGGTAATTTAGTAGTATGTAGTAGTAGTAGTAGTTTACTCGTTTACTAATAGTACTACATGGGGCCCCCTGGGTGGAGGGATGACGGGCCCGCGCGCCTGCAAACTTGATTTCACGGTCAAGGATTATACAGAAGCGGCCTAGTATATCTACTAGTTGCAACGAAAAAGAGTTCAATTTTCTTGTAATTTAAATCTGAAATTTGAGCCAAAGAAAATGAAATTGGGTGATGTTGCAACCAAAGAGATTTCAATCTTGTTAACGGTAGAAAGGTGGAAGGTCTTCAATTCAAAATTTGTTGTAAAAGTTGTTCGAAGTTTCCATTTAAACTGTCTTGAGCTAAGAAAGTTGATTTAATCGGAGTTTCATTTTTCTCAATTGAACAGTAAATATGTTGATCTTTAATTCAAAGTTTGTTTTAAATATTAGTTAAATAAGCTAGTTTGTGTTTGTGGGCGCATACACTTACGTCCGCCCACATAACTTAACTATAAAGTTTGTATTAAATTTTTGGAAATGGTGAAATAATAAGGAAATAAAAAAAGTTAGTTTCTAAACGCAAGGGGGCAAGGATCAAACATATTCACTGACCCTAATAAGCATCATCAGAATTTGCTGTAGAATGTGAAATTTGTATTGTAATTGCGTGGCATGGGTTTTCAAAGATTATGGTTAAGGCTACCTGTACTACCGTCGGACGAAAGTGTATTACAAAATTTACTCAAAAAGGGATTACGGACGAAACGTATACCCGAACTATTCCTCTAAACTGCCGATCTTCGCCAATTTCAGTACATGCCTGTTTGGTCTTAATGATTGGTTCTGAGCCGAGAACGGAGCCTCTCGACCTACGAGGAAGTGGCAGACCAGAGCGTTGGATCGTCTGATGATCTCCAGAAATCTACTGATGCTCGTTGCAGTTGGCTGTCGATAGCTGAAATTTGAATATAAATTGTGGAATATATGGAAGCTTAACGAATCTTGGGTTGAAATTTGCCAGCTGGTAAGGCAATACGATAGAAAGGTCATTAAATTAAGTCTTAAGAAAAATCTGCTTGTGTGTTCAGTTTGTATTGCCCTACCTTAAGGTAATCGGATTTCAGTCCCATGAATGTGAAGTTTTTTGAGGGAAGAAAAATAAAGAAAAGCAATTTTGGGTTTCGGCGTGGGACCTGTTGGAGTCGTTGCAGAATCCAGTTTTTGGTTTGGAGAAGTGGACCGTTTAGTTTAACATAAGAAGTCTTGTTTATTACAGCAGCAATATTTACCTACTCCTTGGTACGTAGAAAGAAGACACCTCTTCAACCACATTTTCAAAGTTTCACTACCATAAGGTCAGAAATGTACTTGGCAACGCCGTCTAAAGATTCAAGCAGGATAAGCCATTTATCGACCATCGAAATTCGAGAAGTTCGTCATAGCTAATTCATTAGAAGTTTGTGGTAGCACACTTGTCCACGCATTACTTGGTTTCTACGATTTGAATGGCAGTGACTTAATTTTTATAATTAGTAATCATCAAAATATTGTTCAGAAGAATTATCGAAGTTACACCAGAAGTGGGAAAAATGTAGGAGGGAAGGAATGAACATTATAATAAAATTTCAACTTGAATGGGCATTTTCCTTTATGAGAAAGAAATATTGAATAACAGTTTGTAATTGTGTAACAATGTTAACACTAAACCAATTAACACAACTCATGCATGGACTTTTACTTAGTATAACAAGTTATGGAATAGTATGTGGGGTGGCCTATATAATAACACTATTTCACCACTTATATTACAAAGTAAACATCAATATTTTTGATCAAAAAAAAACTTAATAAAAAAGAGTTTAACTTTGAAGCAATATTTTGTACTGCAATCACTTAATTTTTAATTATGACTCATTAAAAAAAATTCTACAAAGTACAACCAGAATAAGATGTAAAGCACTGGAATTACTAAAATGTATATTCACTACTGGTCAAAACAATTTATCAAATTAGCTAAACGTCTTGAAAAATTTAAGAAATTAAGTACAGGAATTGGTTATACTACAATTATTATAAAAATAATCAAAATAAGTAGATATACCTACCTATATAAAATAAACTAAAAAAAAAACAAAGTATTATTAAGTACATAGTAGTTTTAGTTTGTACAAGCACATTTGGTGCTTCGTGCAGAGTACTATGCAATCTTTGAATAATATATTGAATCTGCATAAAATATAATATGCAACAAATACAAAACTGACAAAAGACTAAGATTGTATTAATCAAAAAGGCAAATAAATAATAATAATATGATAGAAGCCGCCAAAATTGTTGCTATGATTTCTGGATAAGTTGCACTAAATGTCGACAATCAGTACAAGTTTCGCCATTCACTGGGCACCCTTATGTCTTTTAAGGGTATAAAAGTCATTCAAATATGATCTAAATCTGTTTCGAGAAAGAGGTATGAGGGATGTGCCAGGTGCCATTATATTGTCACGCTTAAAAGCCTAACTTGTGGGCGGTAGCCAAGGCTAAAGGTTTAAACTGATCAATAACATTGTAACCTACCGACAACAAATGGATTACAGAGGAGGGAGGTGGTATGTAACAGCATAACTAGGGAGAGAAACATCGAATAATGGCACAAAGCGAACAAATTGGAGGTACGAGGAGGTGTTTAGCCAAGTAACAAGGTAGCAGAGGAGGCGTTCTATATCTTGGTAGTCACGTAGTATATCAGCCAAGTTGATCACTGATTCATGACTCTTCGACGACTGATCCCAATCGTGTTTTCGATCATTGTTAGTTTATTCTCTTATAATGTGCGAAACATGACACCTTCAGGTGAACGATATGAGAAAATACACTTGATTATCTGGTCCGTATATAGCTCCCATTCGTGACAATAGGTAATAGTGTAAAAACGTAAAATTTCCCCATTACGTCGTACGTAGAGCCAATGTAATGACCACAAAACGAAGTACCTAGGTTCAAAATATCTTTTTTTTTTGAGAGACGCAGATATATTGGAAAATTTTGAACGAGCAGCTTCTTTCTCCTAGCTGGGCAGATGAAAGTAAACGTGAGTTTTAAATGTTGACAGAATGGACGTTCGGTATATTTGATTTTTCCGAAGAGTTGTAACTCTCTAGGAAGTAATAGCATCCTGTACCTTTTCCTCATCACTTCTGCCATTTTCTACCAGCATACTACGATCGGCTCGGGAGTTTCATAAGTTATGTCCTCCGTGACACCTTTCCATTAAAAAGTCCCGTTTTAGACCTCTATGATCAAGATTTATTTAGTGAGACGGTGAATTCTTTCGGAATCACGACGGTTCGTTCCAGCATCCGGTGCTCCGGTCGAATGAGGAGTGGCTGGAACGGACCGCGTTCGTCTCGTATTCTCTAAACATTGTAAATTTTGTAGGACGGCGAGGACGAACATCCAGTGCGGCCTGTGCATGGCCCTGTTCCCCAGCAAGGCGGAGTTCAGGTTGCACTCCTCGGGCAAGAAGTGTTGCCTGTGCAAGATGGTATTCAAGGACATCGAAGCGCTCTACCGACACTACGCTACGCACACCGACGTGGAACAGCAAGAGGTCAAAGAAGATGAGATGGTGTTGAGCTACCACGACGAGGAGGAGGAGGAGGAGGAGGAGTTGGAGGGCGGAAACGAGTACTTTTACATCGTCGACGATAACACTTGCGTGAACGAGATCGTCATCGACGAGAAGAAGGACGTGAACGTGGCGACGTTGGTCGACATGGAGCACGGCTACGTCATACCGACGAAGTTGATCATCGAGGAGATCGACGAGGGGAACGTGGTGATCCGTCGCGACGAGGCCGTCGTCGAGTCGACCGCGAGCAAGGCGATCGAGCACAAGAAGAGGAACCCGCAGCCGAAGAAGCGGCACGAGGTGCCCGACTTCTCCGCCGCGGACTACGTCTTCCTCGAGGCGAACGGCGAGATCGACGTGTCGCACTACAAGTGCCTCCGTTGCGAGCAGATCTTCATCAACAAGTTCGGCTTCCACCGTCACATCGAGAAGGGCAAGTGCTACACGAACAACTGCGACGTCTGTCTCGCGACGTTCGCGAGGAACAGCGACTTCTACTCGCACTACGTCGACGCTCACAAGGACAGGGCCGTGTGCAACTTCTGCTTCAGGACGTTCATGTACGAGAAGAACGTCAAGGAGCACATGCTGCGCCACCTCGACCAGTTCAGGCACAGGTGCGACGAGTGCAACAAGGGCTTCTACACGGTCAGGGAGTATCGGAACCACTACAAGAACAGGCACATGGGCATCAGGCACAAGTGCGAGGTGTGCGGCAGGAGCTTCGCCGACGAATATTACTTCAGGAGGCACGTCGAGGCGCACGCCAGGGCGACCGTGCCGAAGCCAGAAGCAACTGATCAATGAGTAGGGGAGAGAGAGAGAGAGAGAGAAGGACATAAGATTATCTAACGAGTCGTACGTTTTGTTTGTCCGGAAGAGAAAGTTTAGTTCTCCTCCCCCACTTCTAATAAAAGTTTTACGTTGAGTTCAGGCGGTTTGAACGATTTGCCAAACATTAATTTAGGAGAGTAACTTTATGTTTCGAGTGTTACAAGAGAAATAGGCTCACCCTCAATTTTAGGAAATGTATGTAGGAAAGTCTCTATTGCATTTTCTGTTGTTGTTGAATCATGTTATCAAGTGTGATCGCTGATTCGAGTCGGTCACGTTTTCATAGTGTCGAAATTCGAGAACCTTTTCTAACCGGATTTTGTAAATAAGCAATTTTATTCCTGATGGTTAATATATTAAATACTATTTATTATATCCAACTCAGTTTCATTGTTTCCCTCCTTCGTAGCACAAGCGCAGTGAATGCCACCATCGTCGCCTGTGCACCTAAAGGAGAACGCTCATTTTCAGGCTTTTATTTTTGACGTGATGAACGTCTTATAAATCGATGCACGAAAACATTTGTAACGTTACGCCAGCCCCATGCGTGCGAGCGAGAGTGAGAGCGGTTGCCTTGCGATGCGTCTATCTCTCTTCCACTACAGCTTCCGATAGGCCGTAAGCCGAGTCCAAAAAAGTGTCTTATAGGAAACCACTTCAAATTTTAAACATAGATTGCCCTTCACGCGAATTACCAAAATGTGCAAGTCTGGCAGCTTTGAAGTGGAGCGTTTAATGGGGGTCTAATGTCAAAGTTACCCCTAATTGTGGGTCCCAAAGTGCGATAAGAAACCAAATAAAATTTGATGGGTTGCTTTGTTCGTGATGCACAGTTCACTAAAAAAATTATGTCAGACACATAGGGTGTTTGAGCCGGTTTCCTATCAGTCAAAGGGGGTCGCTAAAATTGCTCTGTTTGGTGATGTCTGGCGGGGCGACCGACCCACCCTATGTGTCTGGCATAATTTTTTTAGTGAATTGTGCATCACGAACAAACCAACCCATCAAATTTTATTTGGTTTCATATCACCCTCAATTAGGGGTGACTTTTAAACTAAACCCCCATTAAACGCCCCACTTCAAAGCTGCCAGACTTGCACATTTTGGTCATTCGCGTGAAGGACCATCCATGTTTTAAATTTGAAGTGGTTTCCTATGAGACACTTTTTTGGACTCTGCTCACGGCCTACGAGTGAAAGCTCGATTTGGCGATCGGCTGATTTGGCAAGCGCGATGGAAGGGGTAGGCGACAGCACGTTAGATAAAGTTATCTAAATTACTGTGCATACCATTGCTTATTACTATCACAATAACAATTGCGGCAATAAGGTAATTAATTTTTGCATTCTAAGAGTTTGATCCGTTATATAGTCTCATATTTGTTCTTGGATCATTAAAACAAAGTACCATCGGTCAACGTGTGCAATCATAATAGGTTTATGTTACGATTTCGACTAAAAAATTATGATGAATGATATAAATGATCGTATAATAAGTCGACTGCTTTCATTTAGTATTCAATGAAAACAATTATCCTGTGTAGCAATTCATGTGAGGTTCAAGGTTAATGTTCAGCTTCACACATGTCATAACAATGTGTCTAAAATGACCAGTTGGACATAATCTTCTATAATATAAAACATCAATGATAATTTAGTGATAATAATTGTAATTTTTCATCGATGTTTTCTTATGACGTTATCACGTAAAATTATCGTCCGTAAACCAACTTTGCACATAAGCAAATTTTTTCTATTATCGTAGTATTTATATCAAAGGCCGTTTCTGTGAAACATTCTGTTTTGTGAGTATGTACCATCTCCTGTTCCGCCTCGCCGTATTCCTTTGCCTGCCTATATACCCTCTTGCTCATTATGTGTGGTTAGTTCTAGTGAGGTGATTAAAGTGGAAGCCACCGAGTTGCAGCTGAAGTGTAGTGATGTGTCATTTGAAATGTTTGGACCATGTGAAATATCTATTCAAACTTATATTTTTCTCACATGACGAACCTATCGTGTTTACACGTTTATAACGGACACGTCAATGCGGTAAAGACGGTAGAAATGTGAAATATCAACGAGGTCGGAAGAGAAAATTTAGCGTTTTTGCTTATTTCGGAATGGGGTACGGTTTCGCTCGGGCGCCAGATTGTATAGGGTTTACTCCCTAAGTGCTTCTGTAGTGTGTGATGCGTTAAGGTGGTAGTATTTCGGGATAGCGTACGGTTTCGTTGGGGTTTAGGTTTGGTTTAAGTGGTTTTGTGGTGTGTGACGGGTTAGAGAGGGCCGTTGAGATAGGCAAATTACCGCGAATCGAACGGGTCAGTAGTTACCGGTCAATGTTGGGGCCCCCTGATCCAGGGGGCCCCAAGCACGGGCCTATTGGAAAAATAGGCATTGCTTACGTGCACTTCGTAGACACCTCGGGATACTAACGCCCTCCCCGTTTTTGCAGGTCGCTCGAGGCGGCGCTGAAGAAGAAGTTCTCGATCCGGGACAGCTTCGTCGAGGTGGAGGACGTCCTCCGCGACGCCTCGCTCCGTTTCGTCGACGGTCGTACCGTCGTCGTGCCGGCGGCGGTGATCCCGAAGCGCGAGCCGCTCTTCCGGTGCGTCGCGTGCGACGTCTCCTTCGTCGACCTGGAGGAGGTCCGCGAGCACGAGCTCGGCCCGTCCTGTAGGTTCGCGTGCTCGCGATGCGAGGGCAGGACGTTCTCGACGCGCCGCATGTTGCTCATCCACCAGGCGGACCACGAGGTCGACCGAGCCGGCGGCGACGAGCCGCTCCGTTGCGGTCGGTGCGGCGAGCGGTTCGCCGGCCTCGTCGAGCTCGCCGCCCACAACATGAGCGCCCACTGCGGCGACCCGCAGCACACGTGCGACATCTGCTACGACGTCTTCGCGTCGGCGAGCCTGCTCGAGGTGCACGTCGAGCAGCACAGGCTGTTCAGCTCGATGAACAACCAGGGCGGGCGGTACGAGTTCCTCGAGCCGAACGAGTCGATACCGTTCAGCCACTACAGGTGCCTATCATCTCTCGTTTTAGCGCCCTATGCCTCATAGCTTCCTCGTTCGCTGCGCTTCTCTCCCGTCCCTCTCGTAGCGTATCCGTTCCTCTTGTTCCTTATTCAATGCTTTTGACATCTTATAAATCGATGTGCCGGCTACCTGCCGGTTCAAAAAAACATTGTAACGTTACGCCAGACCCATGCGTGCGAGCTAGAGTGAGAACGATAACAATAGACGGAGATCGACCTTGGCGGTTGCCTTGCGACGCATCTATCTCTTTTACACGACAGCGTCCGAGTGAAATCTCGATTTGGCGATCGGCTCGGTTCGCGAGCGCGACGGAAGAGGCACGCGCATTGCACTGTTTCCACTATTCCAATTCCACGCCGTGATAATAATTCAATTCAATTCATAACCGTATTCCATTTTTCATCAATGTTTTTTTTATGATGTTATCACGTAAAAATTATCGTCCATTAATCGACTTTACAACCAAATTTTTCTTAGGCCTCCTCTACTCTGCCTTGTTAACTGTGAAATCTACGCAAGCGCTCTCTCAACTCAGTCAAAAGTCAGAGTATCTAAATGTCACTAACCCACAGTTTCGTACATCTACTTAACAAGTGCTTCACGTGTGCACCAGTACAAACTGAGTCCAGAGGGCGCTGCAATACCGAGTCCCGCTCGACCGACTAACCGTCCGTTTAGGTGTAATTCTCAATACACAGGTGCACCGATTGCAAGAAGACCTACATGAGCATGTTCCAGTACAGCAACCACGTGTGCTCCGTGATCGGTTTCTGCCTCGTCTGCGGCAAGATCTTCACCGACAACGAGGTGTACTACAGGCACTTCAAGGAGAACCACAACTGCTGGCCCAAGTCGGAGAGCGGCGAGGAGGAGACCGGCCACGGCGTCATATGCTCGTTGTGCTTCCAGACGGTGAGGGACGACAAGGAGATGGACGAGCACCTGAACGCCGAGCACTTCAAGAACATGTGGCGCTCCTGATTAGTTGTGAAACGATTTACAGGTGTCCGAGTTTGCGCAAGTTTTCAGTTCGAAACGTAAGGGAACATTTCCTGTTTGTCGTTTCCGTAATCGAACGTGCCAAAGAATATGTTATTGAATAATTGTACGTTTTTGTTTTTTCGGAATGCCGATTGTTACGTTCTATAATAACTCTCATGCTCGTCGAATAAAAATGAGCGAATAACTTTTCTAAACATTGTTATCCATGAAAATGATCTTCAGTAACGTTATTAATTGATATCTCTCATGACGTTTTCGTCATTGGAATAAATGTTTTATATCGACGTTGGTGAATAATAAAACTTTTGAAGCTAAGATTGTTTCTTTTTTTATAGAGAGTGTAGCCGAGTTATTATACACTTTCCAGTCTAATACGTCTTTATCAGTAGGAGTATCACCACCGCAGACCATCAATTACATCTATCGAATCGAAGTTTCTGTGGTTAGATGTAATCGTTTGGACGTTGTTTGCAAGCAAATTAAAAAAAGTGGATTTTATACGTATTCTCTAATTTATTCATTTATTGCTTCGTCGGTGTCCATTTGTGTGGTGAACCGGCCATCTAAAATCGTCTAGCCGAAGATGTTCGGATCGCGATCGTGTCTCCCCCGCTCTGCCTCTGACCAGGGCCTATTTTTGGTTCAAATGGGCTCTAGGTCCAGATACCATCTGGGGGCCCCTCGTAGGGCCCATAGGGCCTATTGGAAAAATAGGCATCGCCTCTAACGACCTGATTTTCTTTTTAGGTACCCGAGGGCCTTGATCAAGTCGAGGCCGAGGAGGCACATGTGCTACGTTTGCATGTCCCGTTTCGAGACCGCAGACGAACTCGCCGTGCACAGATCGAAGTGCTTCGAGGATACGTCCGAGAACGAGGAGGAGGTGACCGAGAGACTAGAGCAGATGGAGGAGGAGAAGTGGCGGCTGGAGGAGGAGAGGTGGAGGAAGGAGGAGGAGCGGTGGAGTAAGAACGAGAGTGTCAAATCGGTCCAGGTAAGGAAACGAGGCGAAGACGATGACGAAGTGATAGCGGTGGAGGAGGAGAAATGTGTCATAACGATCAGCGACGACGAGGGGGAGCAGGAGGAGAAGGAGGGAAGGAACGAAGCCCCGTTACCCGTTCCGGACATCCGCCGACCTTCCCTCGTCTTACTCCCGAAACACCTGTCTCACTCTACGCCGAAGGTCGCGATCCCCAGGAACCCCAAGGTACCTTGCCCGATACCGCCTCTCCAAATCTCCCCGAAACCAGACAGGACGAGGAATATCAAAGTCGCACCCAAAATCCAAATAATTCCGATGGGGCCGGAAATCACTAGCAAATCTCCGTACTTTCCCAAGTTGATCGGACACAAGCCTCCGTTGTCGAAGAGGAGCCCCGACGCCCAACCCAAGAAGCCCAACGCGATCCCGAGAACGTATCTCAAGCGAGCGGCTGTGGTGCCAGCTGCGGACCGCAAGTCGACGGCAACGGTCGCGCTCAAATCGAGCCGGAAGCCGCAGCCGATAGTTCCGGTGGTCGTGCCCAAGACGGGCCGCAGATCGTCGACCAAGTCGATCGTGGCGCAATCCAACCGCAAGCCGGTCACCGACGTTGGCCGTAGTAAATCCAAACCGTCGCGCATCGACACGCGTCCCGAGCCGACGGCGACGGCCGCCCCCAGGTCGGACCACCGGAAGCCGCTGTTGCCGAAATTCCACCCCAAGGTGACGGCCCGGATCGTGTTCAAGTCGGTCCCGAAACCGCTACTGCCCGTGCCGACGGTCCCGATCGTCCCCAAGCCGCTGCTCCCCAAGCTCGACCCGAAGCCGCCGGACCCCAAGCCGTTGATACCGCTTCCAGCCGTCTCGGAGGACACCAAGTTCGTCCTGAAGACGGAGCCGGTTCCGCCACCCTCCGCACCCGTCCAGAACATCACCCAGAACCTGATCCTGCCGAGTCAGGGTAATAGCGTGTTCTACCTGATCAACCAGGGCGGGGCGCAGGCGCAGGGCGAGTCCGTGGCGCAACAGGTCTACCTGATCGCGCCCCAGATGGTGCAGTCGCTGGGGCTGCCGGTCGCGTCGCCGCCGCCGCCGCCGCCGGTCGCCGTCCGGTGCGACTGCGTGGCGGGCAAGTGCGTCGCGCACGTCGACGCCGGACCGACGGCTGCACCGAAGACGCCCGTCAAGACGAGGAGGAGCGCGTCGTCCGCGAAGGACGACGGTAAAAGCGGGAGGACGTACTCGACGAGGCGGAACGAGAGGAAGAGAGGTCTGAAGATCAAGGAGGTGAAGTGAGATGGTGGTGATCTCTCGCTTCCACTTTCACTTTTTTTCCAAAGGATGTGTGACTGTCTTTATGTAATACGAGTCGAGTTTATATCGACGGCACTGAATTTCAAACGATGCGATGAATCATGCATTAATGAATGTTACTTTTTACTTGTGATGTGTCTCGAGATTGATTAAGATCGTTGATCTTAGCTCAAGAACGGGGATCCCGAGGGACCCAATAACTTCCTTCATCCGGCATCTGATTCGAACGTTCCTTCGAATCAGAGCTATTCCTACGTACCAGAAAATCCACGGGGATCTAGATGTAGGGAGTCCAAAACCCCTCCGTTCATCTATCCTGGGACACATGCCTCGTTAATCATATTTAACCCATCAGATTGTGAATTGACGATAAAACCGATGAACCATATCGTGTTTCTTTTCTAAAACCCAAAACACCTCAAAACTCTCACCCGTGAAACCTTCTCATTGCCTGTACCTTCCAGATCGACGGAGTACCCGAACGGGTTCGAAGCTGTTTTCATCGTCGAGCAAGATCCCATGTCGAACGTCATCGATCTGACCCGGAGCCCCTCTTTCGATGCCTCCAATTATTACAATGCGGACTCATCCGATTTGGTGATAACGAAGGATCATATCGTTCGAGGGGTACGGGTGATGAATAAGAAGTGGAAGACCGTAAAACCGATTGCTTCGGAAGCGAATGAGGTCGACGACGTCCGCTGTCCCAAAGGGAAGGGGAGAAAATGGAAGGCTGGAGTAGCGAACGGTGCCGATTCACTCGCGTTGATGGGCGAGCTGACATCCTCCTTTCGACTTCCTAATGCCAAGAAAGCTGTTAAGAAGAAAATGAAGAGGAAGGAACTTCCAAAGGATGCCATCCCGATCTCCTTAGAACCGAACCGAGAGGTCGGCTATTTGTTAGCCGTTCCTTCGTTCGATTCCATGACGAACGGCGACCCGACGGGCACGTCGTCTCCCCCGATCGATGGACAGATGGAAAATTGTGGTGTCGCGCCTCAGAACTATTTTAATGTCAACTTTCCATCAGAAGTGGGACCGACTCCCATGTCGCTCCAACCGTGGCTGTGCTATTCTCAGGTACATGCATTGGCTTCGAAGTTGCGTGAGCCACCCTAGCTCAGAATGGCTATAGGTTTTCGACAGAAAAACGACAAGTGGTTATTTCAATCGCATGTGCTGGTTTAAAATGTACAAGAACGATTTGACGGTTTCAGTGCCTTATGGTTCGGTTAAATCGGACATTCGTTAAAGACTCCGTTGTATGCTCCTTCAAACGGTATACGGTGTTCATTGCTTTGTTTTATCGAGATGTGCAGAGCATCCCAGTTGCGAATCTCAGTAAATTAAAGGATTATTGATGGACCTCATTCGGCAAACATTCGAAACAACCATTTTAGCTCAAGCTTGGTATTCTTTGTCGGAATGTTATTGATACCACGCTACCTACACTACCTACGGATCCCGATAATCCCTGTAATCGAAACTATCTCGAGTTTGTATCGTAGGCGTTCCAGTTCAGTGTAAAACTTCGCAGAAATTATACTGATAAAGTTTAACAACGTATTTTTTAACAACCAATAAATATTTTCAAGATCTTGTTGAATTCTGACGCTTCGGATCTTTACTTATCGTTGTTAAAGAGGGATGGTCATGATCTACTTGAAGGAACAGGGTCATAAACACCGTATATCTTTCGAGAGATTATACCAGTACACGATTGGGCCTTAGACTCGCTGCATATTTCAACTTTCTGAGCTAGAGGGCGCAGCGAGTTTCGCCATTCACAAATAACTCTTTTGTCTCTATACTCAGACGGGCGATCGGCGACCCTTCGACTTTCGGCTGATGGAACGTCCCTACAAAGGGACCGACGAGAATTACGGACCACCGACCGCCATCGACGGGACGAACGACCGTCGACCGACCGCCGTACGACGACCGTTGCCGAAGATCACCGACGTCCGGTCCGTGTCGCCGACCGCTACGTCCGACACGGAGTCGGCGCCTTCGGAGGGCGAGGGAGTCGCGTCGGCGTGTTGGGAACTGCCGGCCGACGTCTTCGCCGACGACGGGAGGGCCGTCTCTGGCGATGGCAGCTTCCCGAAGATCATGAACGTGATGTCGATATTCGAGACGGAGCGGAACGACGTCGTGACGGTGCTGAGCAGCGACGCGATGCGGTCCGTGATGGTCGGCGAAGGCGGCGGGAGCGCCGTCGACGAAGACGACGCGGAGAGTTCGTTACCGGTGACGGTGATCTTGAGGAAGAACGAGTGAGGCGTGCGGTAATGGTTTCGTTACCGCACCACGGCGAACTAAAGCGGAGTGCGTTGTTGTGTAATCGAGGACTCGCGAGGCGTTAATTTATTTTTCTTTCCGCTCTTTGTTCGTCTTACACACCACCGACGTCACTTTTCGAATACTTCTTCCGTTAAGACTGATTCTTAAGCAAATTCCACTTATAGGCTGTCGCAATCTTGCTATCTTAGTGAATGGAAGATAAATTAGTGGTGCGGTTGTTAAGACGGTTCGAATCGCTGAAGGCTAACTGTGTATACGTCCCCCAGCGAGTGAAAATGAACTTCTAAAATTATCTTTTCGTTGTTATTTAACAAGAGACCATCCGATTACTTGAAAACCTCAAAATGGTTGGTAAGTAGTCACAACTTTTCGGTTTCAGTTGTGATATTCGCCTGTCGACTAATATAACAACAGAATGTATATCGATAGAAGTATAGTTACAATATTTTTTATTCATAGTATTATTAAAACTTTTTCGTATAACCGTTGTTACTTCTTTGCACCCCTACGACGCAATTTTCGTTGCAAAACTTATTGCGGCAATAGCGAAAATCCCCCGTTTATGTAGTTCTATCGAGGAAATGCATTTTTTCACTTAAACCCGGAATCATCGATGCCTCAATTCGTTTGCCGGTTAAAACTCGCATTGCTGCTTTTAACCTCCAAAACCGAATTCGATAAGTCGTCACACGATCCAGAAACCGATGTCGCTCCCGAGGAAATGTCCGCTTTCGATAGCATCAGGTATATGAGTTAGCGAGCGCCGCGAGTACCGCTCGAACGGTGACCGCCATTAACCACGTCTCTCTCTCTCTCTTTTAGGACCGAATTCGACCTCGAAACTTATGCGGAGACCCTCGAAGATGGCCGACCGATCTACAGGTGCCCCGAGTGCCGTAGGACGTTCGCGACGAAACACCATTTCAGGACTCACGTCTCGCGGCACGCGAAACAAAGGAAACTCCATCCGGGGAGACGTGGGGAGTTCTCTAGGCAGATCAAGGGTCGAGAGAGGAGGGAGAAGTCCCGAGGGGACAAAATCTCGAAGAGACGTCGGCAGGACGCCTCGAAAGTCTCCAAGAAGGACAACTTCCAGTGCGAAGTGTGCCAGAAGGTCCTCACGACCAAGTCCTCGCTCGTCATCCATCAGAAGCGCCACCTGAAGCTGTACAACTTGTACTGCGATTACTGCAAGAAAGGTTTTTACTCGAAGACGTCTCTGACGCTTCACGTGAACTCTAAACACGAGGGCAAGTCGAGTTTCGTGTGCGAGATCTGCGCCAGGCCCTGCTACGATAGGACGAGCCTCGAGAGCCACAGGGAGAAGCACGACGAGAACTACGGCAAGAAGAAGGACGTCGAGTGCCGGCTGTGCGGCACCAAGTTCATAGCCGACAAGTACCTGGCGGTGCACATGTACAAGTTGCACAGCAAAGACAACAGGTGAGGCAGAAGAGTATAATAGTACGTCGCGACACGCGTGTTGAGCCTCGCCTCTTTCAGGTTCGTCTGCGACCAGTGCGGCAAGAAGCTGTGCTCGAAGGTGAGCCTCCAGGAGCACGTGATCGCCGTCCACGAGGGCCTCAAGCCGCACAAGTGCGCCGTCTGCTCGCAGGGCTTCGCGAACAGGACGACGCTCAAGCTGCACGAGCGCCGCCACACCGGCGAGCGGCCGTACAAGTGCACGTACTGCTCGCGAGCGTTCACGCAGAGCCACAGCCTCAAGATACACGTCAGGCTGCACACAGGCGAGAAGCCGGAGGTGTGCCACATATGCGACGGGAGCTTCGTCTCGAAGAACATGCTCAAGTCGCACCTCAAGATGAAGCACAAGATATTCGACGTCGCGACGACGATAAAGAACGTCGAGAAGTATTACGCTTGAGTCGCGAGCGACGCGACTTTTCTGCTTTATGAGGCCGTACTGAAAATGTTTGATTTTCGCGTCGAACCGCCCTAATAACGTTCGTAGTCCGTGTAGGATTCTGTCTAGGTTGTGTAGGATGTGAATGCGAATTAAAAATTTACACGATTAGAACACGTTGTCTTATCATTTCGCTTCCTTCGTGCGTTCCGTCGGTTCGAGTGATCTGGCGTGTCCGGGTATCGGACGATTTCTACTAAGGCGTCGGCCTCAAAGCGCAGGGGTAAGTAGAGCCTCCGAGGAAATCTCCCTTAACTCCTCCCCCGTTTGTTTTCCAGGTTGGGCTGTAAGGTGAACTCCCGACTCGCCTTCCCGTACGTCCGCGGCGTCCTGCAGCCGTCGTCGGGACGCCGTAGGCAGGCCGCTGCCGCCCCCGCCTGCTGCCCCGAGTGCCCGAAGAGGTTCGCGGACTCGCGCCGCCTCCGGAAGCACCTCGCCGCCCACACGGACGCCCGACCGCACCGCTGCGCGTTGTGCCCGCGCGCGTTCAAGCGCAGACAGGAGCTCGTCGCTCACGCGAACGTCCACGACTCGAGCGCGAGCTTCGAGTGCGAGTTCTGCTCGCGGAAGCTGCGCTCGCGAGGCGCTTGGCTCGTCCACAGGCGCAGGCATCTCAAGGTGCGTAATAGGCCGTGAGCCGAGTCCAAAAAAGTGTCTCATAGGAAACCACTTCAAATTTAGAACATAGATTGCCCCTCACGCGAATGACCAAAATGTGAAAGTCTGGCAGCTTTGAAGTGGGGCGTTTAATGGGGGTTTAGTTTAAAAGTCACCCCTAATTGAGGGTGATAAGAACCCAAATAAAATTTAATGGGTTGGTTTGTTCGTGATGCACAATTCACTAAAAAAATTATGCGAGACACATAAGGTAGGTTGGTCACCCCGCCAGACATCACCAAACAGAGCAATTTTAGCGACCCCCTTTAACTGATAGGAAACCGGCTCAAACACCCTTTGTGTCTGGCATAATTTTTTAGTGAACTGTGCATCACGAACAAAGCAACCCATCAAATTTTATTTGGTTTCTTATCGTACTTTGGGAGCCACAATTAGGGGTAACTTTGACATTACACCCCCATTAAACGCCCCACTTCAAAGCTGCTAGACTTGCACATTTTGGTAATTCGCGTGAAGGGCAATCTATGTTTAAAATTTGAAGTGGTTTCCTATGAGACACTTTTTTGGACTCGGCTCACGGCCTATAAGGGGAACGTCGTTTCGGTACTCGGCCGGGAGGCATTCATAGAAATGGAGTCAAACTATTCTAATCCTAAACCATCCCATAGATATACTAATAAGTCCGGTAACTCTCGCCAGCGACTAAAATCGTCCCATCCTGTCCTAGCTCGTCCACTATCATCACCGCTTTTGTCGCACCTCGCTCGGTCTACGAACTTGCCGGTTTTTATTACTTTACGACCACTCTCAAAAAACGCCGGCTTTTCCCTAGACATCCAACAAGTCACCATACTGTGTGAACGAAGTGTGAAGTGGCCTCTTTAGAGAGTGGACTGTATGTAGATATCTCTCGTAGCTCGTGGGTGGCTGCGGAGATGAATCTTGTCTCCAGGTTGTAGGGCTGAAGACGTTCTTGTAGGTTGGAGATCAGGGCGTGACGTGATCTCTTGAAGTGCTTGAAGTTCTAGTTGTGTGGAAAGAGGGCGTATCGTGCTCTCCGGTGGACCTGAGGGCGTAACCTGCAGCTCCGGGGTTGAAGTTCTCCAAGTCTGGAGAGAGGGCGTATCGTGCTCTCCGGTGTGGACCTGAAGGCGTAACGTGCAGGTCCGGGGTTGATAGTAGTTTGGAGAGAGGGCGTAACGTGCTCTCCGGGGTTGAAGTCCTTGAGGTTAGGGTTTATCGGTTTGGGTGGCGTGAAGCAAGATCACAACACACTGTCGTTTTGAGCATACATCGTATACTGGTTTATTGTCCCAAATTTCAGAGCTTTTATACATCTTGTTTTACATTGGTTAAATGAGATATTATTTGTTTTCTTACAATGACGTAGCGTTGCAGAAACTGACCTTAACTGGAGCGCTAGTTATCACGTTCCGTAAACGCTTTTGTTATGCTTACTCGGTTAATTATTGTGATTTGAACTTGACTTGTTGACGTTCGGTCTGCGTTGTTATTCTTCGTAGTAAAATAAGACGTGCTTTTAGTTGAATTAGGTATCCCAAAAATCTTGTTACCTAAGCTGCGTCAGTGATTAGTATCTGTTTGTAAAACAAAACGTGTTGAAAAGTTCCCAAAATTAGTTCACCAGAAATTACAATTTCTTAACTTAAAATAATGTTGACGTTAGCGTCAACACTGTGAGAATTATATGTACTGTGCCTAAACTAGCTTCTTTGACGTGAGCTCGTTCTAGTTCGAATGTAGAGAGCCATTGACGTTTTTTAGACTACAAATAGTACATCGTCCAAAACGACTTTCTCCTTGTTTCGTTATATTATGGCGCGTCGATTGTTGTCTCGAAATGTTTCATGGCTTCTTACACTCGAATTGGAAAGAGTTTTCCAGTTATACTCGTAGTTTTGTTAAAAAAAATATTTAGGACATGGTGGTTCCATAGGAATTGTTTACATCAAGTATATATAAAATCGGAACTTTTCTCCTTTCCTGTTTAGCTTGCAAACTGGGTATAGTTGACAGTGCATTTTTGCGAATTGATCACTGGTATCTATTCATTGCTATCAAGTTTGGTGGTTATAATGGTTCACCTGATGACGATTCGATGACGAAACCGAAAGGAGTAATAATCACAGCTGAGCTACTAAAACGACTATAACTATAATGAGACGGGCCGTCGCGTTTGTAGGTGTTCGTCGCGTTCTGCGAGCAATGCAACCAGGGTTTCGTCACGAATCAGGAGCTGAAGAATCACATGAGCAGCAAGCACGGCGACTCGAGCAACGTGTGCGAGGTGTGCGGCAGGAAGTGCTACGACGCAGCCTCGCTGAGGGACCACTCGCAGCGCCACCTCGCCGGCTACGGCAGCGAGCTGAACGTCGAGTGCTCGGTGTGCAACAAGACGTTCTTCAAGGAGCGCTACCTGCGCACGCATCGGCTGCGCGTCCACGACTCGCCGCGAAGGTTCGTCTGCGATTGCTGCGGCGTCGAGGTGCGTAGTACAGCGAGAATAGCGGTTCCGAGACCGAAGTCGTTGGGTGTTTCAGGTGAACTCGAAGCGTTCGCTACGCGACCACATGCTCATCCACGAGGGCGTCAAGCCTCTCGGCTGCGAGCGGTGCGGCAGGAGGTTCACGCTGAAGACGAGCCTCAAGAGCCACATGAGGGTGCACACGGGCGAGCGGCCGTTCGTCTGCGTCGAGTGCGGCAAGAGCTTCACGCAGCGGACGCCGCTCACGATCCACATGAGGGCGCACACCGGCGAACGGCCGTACGCGTGCGCCGAGTGCGGCGACGGGTTCGTGAGCAGGGCGGCGTTGAACGTCCACCGGAGGAACAAGCACAAGTCGGTCTGACGGTCCCGCAACGAAAATATACTTGCTATTCGCTTGCGGATCTTCTCCCTACAAATGTGTAGACTAATCATATCTATGGTCGAACCGTCTGAAAACAACACGGTTTCGACCTCGAAAAATGCATACTTACTTGATTTAATCGTACCATGTGATCGAACGTTATTCTCAATAAAACTCCTATAAACTTGTTTTCTTCGGTAAAATATATTTTTTTTTCTCGATGAGACAGAGATTAAGGCTGTTGTTAAGGGATGTTATAAGTGTGCTTCATTTGAAACATACCGCAAAAGGGTCGTCGATTGGTACAGCATATAATTTCAACGAGTACTGCGTTTCTTACTCGTTTAGTTTGTTTGGGATGGTTGAAAAGGTTTATCATTTTATTGCAAAATGGTTCAGTACACTTGCTGCTTAATCTTGCCTTGAGGACAAAATTACGAATATTGTGTGATGTTCGGAAAGCGATTTCATCGTAAAATGAGTCAGTTGATAACATACGAAAAACGAGTATCCCATGTCGTTAACGCCGTGAAGCGTTAAGGACCTTTGGAGCGCCTCCCGCCACGTCACCAATAGGGAACGCCGATTTCACCTCCCACTCGACCGTCACCGATCTGACCTCTCGCTTTTACAGGTACTACCTACCGCCCGTCTACGTGCCCGAGATCTCCATAACGACCTACGAGCCCGATGTGGAGCTCAGGCGACGGGTGACGACGCGGCCGCACTACAAGAAGAACGGCACGCTCATGAGGAGCGTCGAGCGGAAGATCGAGATAATCCAGCGGATGGAGGAGGAGGAGGAGGAGGAGGCGAGGCGACGGCAGGAACAGTCTTACCCGATCATCACGAACCTGCTGAAGGAGCTGTCGAACCACCAGCAGATCCTGATGAAGCTCGAGAATTTGACGGATCAGGACGAGGGCGGCGAGGGCGACATGTTCTTCTCGTCTGTCGACCCCACCAAAGTGAAAGTTACCGTCGATCCGAAGGGGAAAGATGCCCTGGTGATACCCTCGGCCACCGCGCAGAGGAAGAAGGGACCCGAGACGACGAGGAGGTCGCACCCGCCGCCCATCGACTTGGACGAGCCGATCAACTGCGACGCGTGCAATGAGACGTACCGCAACAACGTCGCCTTCGCCTTGCACAGCATATACCACACGCAAGACAATAAGTACGAGTGCCACCTGTGCCACAGGAGGATGAATTCCAAGTACCAGATCGCGATGCACGTGCGAGCGCACGAGGGCACGACCGGTTACAAGTGCGAGGTGTGCGACAAGGCGTTCACGACGTCGACGCACGCCGCCGAGCACATCAACTTCCACACGGGCGAGAAACCGTTCCAGTGCGAGATATGCGGCAAGCACTTCATGTTCTCGTGGTTCCTCACGTCGCACCGCATGGTCCAGCACCGGGAGATCATGACGGGCACCTCCATCAACTACGAGTGCAAGGAGTGCGACAAACGTTACGAGTCCTACAACGGCCTGAAGCGACACAACCTCACTAAACACAACGAAGGCGTCGACCTGTCGGTGCTGTGCGACGTCTGCGGGAAACGGCTGTCCAGCATGGAGAAGCTCAAGTTCCACCGCAGGATCCACACCGGCGAGAAACCTTTCACGTGCAACGTCTGCCTCAAGTCGTTCAGCAAGAAAATGAACCTGAGAGAACACGAACGGGTCCACACGGGAGAGAAACCGTTTCTCTGTAAGTTCTGCGGGAAGGGTTTCACCCAGAGGGGTTCCCGTAGGATCCACGAGAGGGGTCACACGGGCGAGAGGCCGTACAAGTGCGTCGTGTGCGGCAGAGGGTTCGTCTCGAAGGCCGTTTTGGACACCCACAAGGGGTCCTGTAGGATGGACGAGGAGGACCTCTAAAAAGATTTGTTGTTATCGTAGATGTTTATACTTCGTTCAAAAGTAAGCGTTGGCGTGATACTTATAAACTTCGTTCAATAAACTGTACCCATTCACTACAAGCATTTTCTATCATGCGATCTAATCCCAGGTTACAATGAATTGGTTACTTATCGTTCCGTATAGATTGTTTTTTTAATTAACGAGACCAACACAAAACGGAATATTTTTCTGATCTTGGCCGTAAACGCTCACTGCGCACACTCTAATTTTGTATATGTTTTAGGTACACCGTCGCTTATTCCGTGATGCTCACCCAAAATCCCACAACCTCCCCTCTTCAGTCACATATAACGTTAGAGACCTTCGAAAATTCCTTGTGACTAATGACTTTCGACGGTACTGCGCAGACTCGAGAAACCTCGCCCGAAGTCGGTTCCATGGCACGCACGCCGCAATCTCGCGAGATCTCAACCGAATTAGAGAATTTCTTCGAGCCAGGAGGTACGAAACGTAAAGTCCACAACACGTCGAAAAGTTCTTAGCACACAGCGCAAAGCGAAGATCTCTTGACCGAGTTAGGAGGATTTTTGAAATTAAAAAGTTACGAGCGTGGCGCAACACATGAAGGTTATCTCGAAAACACCGAGGAACACTTAATAATACTCAGATTGGAAGTTCAGGATACAACTCAGATGCAAGAGATCTTAACAACTCCCACAATTGAACTCGACGATAGAAGCTCGGCCGACTTAACGGACCTAGAGCGTCCAGAAAGTTTTCTCGCTGACACGACGCAGACGCAGCAAACTCGACGACTCTTAGATGAATTGGGAAGTTTTTTGATACTGAAAAATTCGAAACTAACCACAGAGTCTCAAAGTTCGACAACACTCTATCTTGACCGTAACGCGCAGGACGCTGTAATTAGCGACGGGGCATTAGACGCATCTGCTTCACTTTCACTCGCACCCATTCAAGATGTGAGTATACATAAATCTTGTACAGATCGACCTACGAAAGACTGTCCGCCGCAAAACATGCCCGATTACGAAGACTCTAGCGTAATGGTCAGCTTATTGGTCAATTTACAGCAAACCGATAACGAAGAACCGGATGGCCTTCCTTACTTGTTGATGGATCCACAGCAGACCACGCAGCTACACCAGAATTTGATTGGTGGCGAGGAACAAGACGCAGACAGTGACGAGAGCGTTTCCATGGGGCCAGAACAATCCGATACAACCGATGAGGAACTGTTTCTATTGATTCCGGTAACATTAGGAAACCCCGACGAGAGCGATATAGAGCAAGATAAGGTAGTTCTATCCGCAACTCTAGGACAAGATGATCTCCATCAAGATGCCTCTAGTAATCAATTAGTTGTGTTGGTTTCCGCGATACCGGAAAACGCCTTCGATGCAAAGGTGCAAGATAAGCTGAACACACAAAAACCTGTCGTTAATAATCAAATATCCCTGTCGGTTTCGACTGAAAACAACTATCTACAGCCAGATGGAGACGATAACAAAGTGACCTTGTCTGTAATACCAGACATACAAAATGAGCAAAGCGCAACCGGCGAAGAATTTGTCCTGTTGGTTCCCGTGACACCGGAAACGTGTGATGGTGGTGATCTATCGCAAAGTATGCACACACATCGAGAATCGACCGGTGAGGAAATGGTCTTGTTGGTCCCCATAATGCCAGAAACATCCAATGTACAACAGATCGGTCAGAAACATCAAAACGAAACAATACCACGAACGCAGCCAAGTATAGACGGCGACATGGTCCTATTGGTCCCTGTGGTATCGGACACGCTTAATCTGCAACTAACTGGGCAAGACGCGGCCAATAACGAAACTGCTCTGTCAGTAGCAACTGGACAAGATGATATGGGGCACGATAAGCAGTCGCAGCAGGAGCTGCTCTCACCACCGAAGGACCCACTTTCTGGGATCGAAGCGGACACCCCCAGGAGGCGCAAGAGGATACGGTACCCACCGCCGAAGATACTGGACGAGCCGTTATGGTGCGTCGCGTGCGACCGACGCTTCAGCGATAACATCTCGTACGCCGAGCACTCGATCGAACACTCCGAGGACGGCAAGTACGGCTGCCACCTGTGCGACTTCAGGCATACCTCCAAGTACTCCATGGCCGTGCACGTCAGACGACACGACGGCACGACGGGGCACGAGTGTGAGGTGTGCGGCAAGGCGTTCGTCATCGCGCAATACGCACGCCAACATAAGTACGCGCACAGCGGAGAGAGGCCGTTCGAGTGCGACATCTGCGGCAAAAGATTCGCCTTCAGTCGTTACCTGCTGACGCACCGTAGGATGATGCATTGCGAGGTCGTCACCGGGCGACCGGTCGTCAAGTACGACTGTGACGCTTGCGGCAAGCGTTACGCGACGGCGATCGCCCTGAGACGGCACGACTACAAGGTCCACGGCGTGAACGTCAACGAGATGACCGTCCTGTGCGACATCTGCGGCAAGAGGATCAGCAAGGAGCACAAGGCGCACCACTACCGTATCCACGCCGGGCAGAAACCGTACAAGTGCGACGTGTGCTCCAAGTCCTTCTCCAAGAGGCAGATCCTGAAGGACCACGAGCGGGTGCACACCAAGGAGAAGCCGTACGCGTGCAGGTACTGCGGCAGGGGCTTCAGCCAGTACACCCCGAGGAAGGTCCACGAACGGATCCACACCGGGGAGAGGCCGTACGAGTGCCTGGCGTGCGGTAGGGGGTTCATATCGAAGGTCGGGAGGGACTCGCACTCGAGGACATGCGGCGTGGAGTAGTATTGAGAACGTCACAAGTTTTTCTTAACGGGAAAATGAGGGAAAGTTGAGGTGGCGAACTGAGATTTAATAAAGTAATTATGTAACGTTTATGCGTACCTCCATTACTGTGTTTTGTTATCGGAAGAGAACAAAATGCGGACTGTAATCTTTGATATTGCGACTTGACGCTTCGATGTCCTCCTACCTTGCATTTAGGATCACTTGGCACGGTCTTGGCGTTTTATCGAAGAAGCGAATATCTCTTAATGGACTGATTTATCATACGCTACGAGTTCCGTGCGGAAATCTGTTGTAATTGGAATCGAAAAATCAGTCAGTTTTTCTACAAATGCGATATGAAGCGATCCGACACAACAAAAGTCGTAACGAAGTTGAAAGTATGAAAGGATGACGGCCTAACCTTGATAGGAATTGTAACAACGACGATATGAGAGAGAAAAGGAAGACTAATAAAGTAATATACAGAATTTTTCTACAGAGTCGCAGTATGGTATAAACATAAGAGCGAAAGAAAGGCCATATATTTCTCGTTGACTAAACAGAGAAAGAACTTTCGCGATGTTGCTAGCTCGCGAAACATCACAGTCATCGCACGCTCTACGGGCTGGCATTATGATATGTATGAGGAACACACGTACGAACTTACAGCCTCCGACGGGAATATTTGAAATGGGTCCTGGACTTGGACTGCGGCCGGCAACGTTGCAAAACTTCCTTCTCTGTCATACTAACGAACTACTATTAGTTTCTCTTTTGCTCTTGTTGATTTCGGGCCATGCATTTCAGTAGAAAAGCTCTGTATGTAGAGACCAGTATGAAATACGGTAAAGTACTTGAGAAGGTAATGGAAATTCTAATGATGATAAAAAAGTTTCGGCGTTTTGCTTCCAGACCCAAGTATCTATGATATCAATTTGTCAATTTTAAAATCTACATAGTTGATATTGTTAGTAAAGTATTTAATTTAGGTTATATCATTGTTACCGTACTTTATAAAAAGATGCTGATGTTTTATTCGTATATTTCCCTTGGGTTTTCATCAAAAGACTGTCACACACACACACACACACACACACACACCTTGGATTCAATTGCCTAGGACTTGATAAAAATTAATCAGATGGTATACCTTAACTTAAATCGTGTTTCATGTATCGCTGTTTTTATTAACTGGTTTATGTAAATCAAACCTCGACTCAGTGTTGTAATATGTTTTACGTGTTTGAACTGTATAAACTCGTTACGATAATCGATATTATAATTTCAAGGGTTAAGGTTTTTTTGGGCTGAACTCACAAGCCAAGGCGTAAAAATCGAAGTTACGCTCAAACGCTGGGCGGGACATTTGTTCAAAATATCGTTCTCTCGATTTGATGTTTTAATAAACCAATTTTTAATTTTTGCTTCGACGTTCATGGAAGGAAGGAAGGTTTCAACCGTTCAGTGTGAGAAATTAGTTTTATTTTTGGAAAATAAAGGTTCATTGGTTTTCTGTTAATTTTCTTTGCGAACCCCCGCATAAATTGCAGGTAATCGCCGGCTCGTCGACCGCTCTCAATGTTACTACTCGCTTAACCGTCTCAGGTCAGAATATGTCCAACATATCTCGTTGTAATCATTTTTGTATTTCCTCCGGTCGTTATGATCGATAGTAGGTTCGTTCCGGTTAGCAGAGAACGCTCATTCCCGATCGTTCATTTACGTACGAAAACTCGCGGACGACTCGGAATGACACGATCTCCTGCTCGCCAGGACGGACCTAAGTTCAGGACGAGCGACACGCCTCGACGGTACCACACTATGGCAGGCGCTCGCTCGATCGACTATCACAGTTTTTTCTCTTTTAGGCTCGCCGCTGCGGTACGTACGATGTTCGCGTGCGAATTGTGCGCCGCGAGCATCGCCTCGAGCCTCGCGTTCGCCGAGCATTCGCGCGTACATTCGCATGACGGGAAGTACCGTTGCCACCATTGCGAGTACGAGACCGGCGAACGGTCCGAGCTGCGCGCGCACCTGACCGGCAAGCACGCGATGTCCGAGGCGAGGGCTGAGGAGAACTCGAGGAATTTAGAAGAGCGGAGGACGAAGACGGGAAAGGAAGGCGAGGAGGAGAATGATGCGAAGAGGGAAACGGGAGAGGTGGACGACGGTCTGAAGGAAACGGAGGCTGTAGTCTCGGGAAGGTCGGAAGACGGCTCGAAAATGCCCGAGGACGACGAGGTGGGAGCGGTGGAGAAAGTAAAATCGGAACAGACGGACGCTTCCTGCCCGTCCTGCGGCCTGTACTTCGAGGACCTGCCGCAGGCGGCCGAGCACAAGTACTATCACACCGGCGAGCTACCGCACGCGTGCGACTCGTGCGGCTCGCACTTCATGTTCTCGTGGCTGCTGCGCGCTCACCGCCGCGCGCGGCACCTGCTCCCGTGTCCGTCGTGCGATTCCATCTTCCGCACTCGCACCGGCCTCCGCAAGCACTCGTACCGTAAGCACAGCCGCAGGCCGCCCGCGGCGCCGCTGTGCGAGGTGTGCGGCGCCCGTCTCGCCAACAACGAGACGCTCAAGTTCCACATGCGGACGCACACCGGCGAGAAGCCGCACGCGTGCGCCGCTTGCGGCAAGAAGTTCCGCAAGAAGGGGCTGCTGATCGAGCACGTGCGCGTGCACACGGGCGAGAAGCCGTACGCGTGCGACGAGTGCGGCAGGGCGTTCTCGCAGAGGGCGCCGTTGAAGATACACAAGCGGATCCACACCGGCGAGCGGCCGTACGTGTGCAGGCTGTGCGGCAAGGGTTGCATATGCAAGAGCGTGCTAGACTCGCACTTGAGGAGCTGCACCGGTTGCCGGTAAATCGTGTTTTTTTTTTGTAAGAATTTCAGAGGTTTATTAAAGTATTGCGCAATATGTAGTTTCGTTAATAACATCACCTCCCTCCCTATTGATATCTTGATATATCTATGTTACCCCCCCTTCGTCTCCAATCGAGAGCATTAACCTCTTTACCGCTTTCCCACGTCGCAGCGTCAGCTCCCTGCCCTCTCCCGAAGCGCCGCCGTCTAACTCTTCGAATTTCTAGGTACTTCGACACGACCGATTTCGTGCTGAACCAGCTCGTCTACGGCCCCTCGATCTCCATAACGCCGATCGAACCGAAACCGAAACGGAAACCCTCTAGAGCGAACGGGACCGCTTCCAATCGCGACCAGGAGCACCCGATAACGTCGGAATTATTACAAAAACTAACCTTGCGAGCGCACACTACCGCGACGACGACGACGACGGGTAAGAACATCCTGGACTACCTGAACGTCCCGGCCGAGGTCCAGAAGACCAGGAAGAGGAGGGCGAAGGCGGCGCGCCTACCGCAACCGCCCCCGGTCGACTTGGACGAGCCGATCCACTGCGAGTTATGCAATCGGACGTACCGCAACAACGTCGCCTACGCGATACATTCCACGGAACACACCCAGGACCAGAAGTACGAGTGCCACCTGTGCGAGTATCGAAACAGCTCCAAGTACCACATCGAGATGCACGTGCGAGCGCACGAGGGCACCACGAGGTACAAGTGCGAGATATGCCAGAAGGCGTTCACGGTCTCCACCCACGCCTTGGAACACAAATACTTCCACACGGGCGAGAAACCGTTCCAGTGCGAGATATGCGGCAAGCACTTCATGTTCTCGTGGTTCCTCACGTCGCACCGTCGCACGCAACACTGGGAGATCATGACCGGTAGTCCGCTGGTGAAGTACGACTGCAAGATATGCAACAAGCATTACACGTCGAGCACCGGCTTGAAGCGGCACAACTACAGCAAACATAACCTCAACGGGACAGATATGTCGGTCCTGTGCGATATATGTGGGAAGCGGTTGTCCAATAAGGAGAAACTCAAGTTCCACCGCAGGATCCACACCGGCTACAAACCGTTCTCGTGTCAGATCTGCACTAAGAGTTTCTCGAGAAAGGAACAACTCAAGGAACACGAGAGGGTGCACACGGGAGAGAAACCCTACGTCTGCAAGTACTGCGGGAAAGGCTTCACCCAGAGGTCTCCGTTGAACATCCACATGAGGACCCATACGGGCGAGAGGCCGTACAAGTGCGTCATATGCGGGAGGGGTTTCGTCTCCAAGGGCGTCATGGACACTCACAGGAGGTCCTGTCAGAAGGGTCGCGGGGACAACTAGGGGAATAGAAGCCCGATGATGTTTTCAGTGTTCCTTCATATTGTGAGGAGTGGATGACCATGACTTTAAGCGTTAGGGAGGGCGGATTATGCTCTACGTTTCCGGGGGATGCTGGACACATCCCCCACGGGGTGTGATGTCGGTGATCGCAACTTTTTCATTACTTTCGGGAAAAGTAGGTATCCTAAGACAAAATCCGTATTTCACTCGTTACCTTTGGCAAGTTAAAAAGACGAGACCTGCATTTATATGTGTAAATTTGGGTGTATGGAGAGCCGATATTGGCTTCTTCGCTTTTACACCTGTCTTGCTTAGAGGAACCTGCTGTAGAGAATTACGCGTCTGGGTTGGTAGAAGGGAAAACTGTTAATCTCATCTTATAGAATCGAAGTGTAAAATATGTATTATATCTCGTAAGTAACTAGTCGTTATTATTACTATTAGTATGATTATTAAACGAACTAAATTCGGATAAATAGTTTTTGTTTATGATATTCAAGAGTACATTTTCTTGGGTTGATTTGCAAACAGAATTGGTACTTTTGATTGAACAATTCTCGTTACCTACGGTATTTCGTACCTCCCCCCACCCCCTTCAGTTGAACAATATTGTTGGTTTGAAGCCTTTCCCATTTTCTTTCATTTAACATTCGGACCATTCTATTCACGGAATGCCACAGTGTTAGGATTCGCTTCCTCCGAACGTAAGTAAACCCAACTCCCTTTCCCATCTCCACTCACACGATGCATTTCAGATCCGTCGCGTCGAGGACCTCCCAAAGGATCAGCGTGAGGAGGGTAAAGGATTTAAAGGCGCCGACCAGAAAAGTTACCAGGCAAGCAGTGAAGGTCCAGGCGGAAGCCGAAGGGGGGAAGGTCAGGAGGAGAAGAGTCGGGAAAGCGAAGCTCGGCAGGAAACCGCACCCGCCCCCTGTCGAGCTCGACGAGCCGATCAAGTGCGACCTCTGCCTCGAAACGTACAAGAACAACGTCGCCTTCGCGATCCACTCCCTCTCCCACAACGAGGACAAGAAGTACTCCTGTCACATCTGCGGGGCGTACAGGAACGCCTCGAAGTACCAGATCGAGATGCACGTGAGGGCGCACGAGGGCACCACCAGCTACAAGTGTGAGGTGTGCAACAAGGCGTTCACGGTCTCGACCCACGCCTTGGAGCACAAATATTTCCACACTGGCGAGAAACCGTTCCAGTGCGAGATATGCGGCAAGCACTTCATGTTCTCGAGGTTCCTCGCGTCGCACCGTCGCACCCAACACTGGGAGATCATCACCGGTACCCCCCTGGTCAAGTACGACTGCAAGTTGTGCAACAAGCATTACACGTCGTCGAGCGGCCTGAAGCGGCACAACCTGCGCAACCACAACACCGACGGCGTCGACATGTCCGTCCTATGCGACATCTGCGGCAAGAAGATATCGAGCAACGACAAGCTCCGCTTCCATCGTCGAGTCCACACCGGTTACAAACCGTTCCCGTGCGAGGTCTGCGGCAAGAAGTTCTCCACCAAGGAGCAGACCAAGGAGCACCTCAGGGTGCACACGGGCGAGAAACCGTACGTCTGTAACTATTGCGGCAAGGGTTTCACGCAGAGGTCTCCCTTGAAGATCCACCTGAGGACGCACACCGGGGAGCTACCTTACATCTGTCTGTTTTGCTCGAAGGGCTTGGTCTCCAAGAGCGCCTTGGTCAGTCACATGAAGCACTGCAAGTTCAATCTGTGGTTATAGAGGGGAAAATGTTAAAGGTGTTGAGGTTTTGAAATGTTTAATAATAAAATGGTTTTTTGCAAATTAGTTGTTTCCGTTGTATGTGACTAAAGAGTTTTTGGAAAAGTGATCTTAATTTAATTTCGATGCTTCGGATCTAAAACGCATCCGTGAAGAGGTAAGTACTTAAGTCGATCCGAGACAATCCCACGAGATTCGTCCTTGATTCGTTGCGTTAAGTGAGCGATCGCTTCCTCGACCGGCGCACCGAAACTGACATTTCGACTTTCAGGTTGGAGGTGCAGCTGACGTACTCGCCGTACCCGCTCGATCTGAAAAGCAAGAGTAGGACCAAGAGGACTCAGAATCAACAACAACAACAACAAGGGGAAACTCCCCAAGGTACGTCCGCCGCAGCTTCGGCGACTCCCGCGGGACGTCGTCGTCGCCAGACGAGGCCGAGGCGGACCGTCTCTACGCACCCGCCTCCGCTCGAACTTAGCGAGCCGTTGCGTTGCGACCACTGCCCCGAGTCCTTCGGCAACCACGTCGAGTTCGCGTTCCACTCGCAGGCGCACTCCCCGGACGGGAAGTACTCGTGTCACGTGTGCAGCGGCTACAGGAACGCCAAGAAGTACAGCATCGAGATGCACGTCAGGGCGCACGAGGGAACCACCAGGTGAGAACGACATTAGGGTTGATATCAGAAGAAGGTGGGTTCGCTTGTTGTTTCGATTATCCTCTTCCCCAACTCTTCTGTTGTCCAGGAACACCATCCCTGTGGGTGGGACAATATAGCGATACTCTTCATTGTCTCGTTGTTACTTTCCTTCTGTACCTGCAAGTTGTTCGTTATTTTTAGAATACAATTCTACTGGGTTTTCGGCATCTCGATTATATCTCTTCTTGTTCCCTCACGTGTGTCTCACTTACTCAGGTTCGCTAAAATGTCCCATCAGGTTCCTAAATAATTCGCAAGCGCCCATTAAGTTTCATTTCGGTTTGCTAATTCTCCTCATTCATGTAGTGCGAGCCTGAAGATGACTTCTATGAAGTCGAAACCGGTCGCTCATCTTTAATAAAGCAGTTGGTTAAGACTTGGTGTTTTCCTCTGGTTAAATTACCATGGCCAACTTTGAGAAGCTGGACAACCTTCGGTCGTTGAAGTTTCATAAGGTCCCTCGCAACATTTCAAGGATTTTCTCGTTATTTAAGGATCGACTCTATGCATTCGAGTCTTGCGCGTCGTTACGATCGACTTATCAATATTGTCGCGATACTGCTCCAATTAGCGCAACTAGGTCACCGCCTAAGCTAAATCAGCACGGAGGTGACCTAGACACAAGAGCAATACGTGACTCTCGGACGGGTAACAGAGCACGTTCATAAACATCCCGCAAGTATTTATACGAATCGATCAGATCGATCAGGGAATCAGTCCTCCAGCACCCAGGTTTTCATAGAATGCAGAGTTTGGTTAGGTTCAGTATTAAATTAAATATTTCGAAAGGTTTGCTGTTTACGGAGGAGTAACTCGGTCCTCTCGTCTTCCAGGTATAAATGCGAGATATGCCAGAAGGCGTTCACGATCAGCACGTACGCCTTGGAGCACAAATACTTCCACACGGGCGAGAAACCGTTCCAGTGCGAGATATGCGGCAAGCACTTCATGTTCTCCCGCCAGCTCGCCTCGCACCGTCGCACCTCCCACTACGAGATCCTCACCGGCACTCCGCTCGTCAAGTACGACTGTAACGTGTGCAACAAGCACTACGAGTCCGCGTTCGGCCTCCGCCGCCACAAGATGACGATCCACAACGACGTCGATCTGTCGGTCATATGCGAGGTGTGCGGCAAACGGATCAGCTCGAAGGAGAAGCTCAAGTTCCACATGCGCACGCACACCGGCGACAAGCCGTACCCGTGCGAGGTGTGCGGCAAGTGCTTCTCGAAGAAACACCAGATGGTCGAGCACACGAGGGTGCATACAGGCGAGAAACCGTACGTTTGTAATTTCTGCGGGAGGGGCTTCTCGCAGAGGACGCCGCTTGTCCTCCACAAGAGAACCCACACGGGCGAGAGGCCCAACAAGTGCAGGATATGCGGCAACGGGTTCATATCTAAGACCTCGTTGGAGTCGCACGTTAAGAATTGTTTGGGCTTCTTCGCCCCATTTTGAAGCGGGACCATCGAGATGTGTGTGATAGTTACGGTATCGTCGATGGTTTTTTTTGCTTGGCGTTGCGTTCCCCATAAACTCAATTCCCGTATTCGTACTGTTATTTATTGTCGAGTTGTTGAAGGAAGATTTATCCACAAACCCACCCCAAACTGTACTTATTGTTGTAGAGTCGTACCTTCAATTATTGTTATTGTTCCTTTTTTTATAAATATTTATTGTTTTACACATTTTTCCGTCTGAGAGTGGTGATAGTAATTTAGGTTTTATTGGTGTACAATGGAAATAAAATAAATATTATTAATATCGATACATTCATACATGAACCGTAGACATGGTATTTTGTCAGCCATTTTAGATGCTGTGAAAAACTTTGGTCGTCAGCGCAGTTGGAGAATTATTGAATCTGCGCGTGTGTAGTGCAATTTAGTGGTCTGAGCGGGAGGACGTAGCACGTGCGCTATCTACCAGGGTAAGTACACATTACTTGTAATTATTTTCAGCTCGCAATCGTCGTTTGATATTAACCTCTTCTTCTTTTTTGTTTCCAGGCCCCTTCCCAAACCGAAAAGAGGCGAGGTCAAGGCCAGGACCCGGAAAAGGAGGACCAACGGCAAATCGAACGACCTCGCCGGGACGCATCGAACGGAGGCCAGAGGCGATCGCGGCACGTTCTCCAGATTCAAGTGCGAGATATGTCTGAAACCGTTCCGCGTCGGCACGCACGCCAAGGAACACAAGTACTTCCACACCGGCGAGAAACCCTTCCAGTGCGAGATCTGCGGCAAGAAGTTCATGTACTCGAGACGCCTCGCCTCCCACAGGAGGAACTGCCATTACGAAGTGCTGACCGGGATGCCGAAGAGGAAGTACGGCTGCCAGAAGTGCGAGAAGCAGTTCGAGTCCCTCCCCGGCCTGAACAACCACAAGAGCAGGAAACACGACAAGATCGTGATAGACAACTCGGTCATCTGCGAGGTGTGCGGCAAGAAGATCTCCTGCAAGGGGAGGTTGAAGTACCATCTGCGGATCCACAGCGGCGATAAGCCGTACTCGTGCGCGATCTGTCCGAGGCGGTTCGCCATGAAGGACCTCCTGATGGAACACACTCGGGTCCATACGGGCGAGAAACCTTACACGTGCGCCTTCTGCGGGAAGAGTTTCGCGCACAGGTCGCCCTACAGGTACCACCTGAAGACGCACACGGGCGAGAAGCCGCACTCGTGCCCTTTGTGCTCCAAGGGATTCATCTCGAGGGCGGGGATGAACAGTCACGTGAGGAGCTGCGTCAAGGCCGAGTAAATTTGGCACGCACCAAACTCCTCCCTTCCAGGCCAGCAATTTGAACGTCGAGAGAAACTGTGACCATCGTTAAACGTTGGGGGCACTACGATTTCTTTTCTTCTGGACGTTCGTTCCAATTCGAAAGAATTAAAAATTAGTATTTATTGTGTACAGAGTAATTAGGATGATTTTTTTTCTACCGTTTACAATACTAGTATTAAATGCTTGTTGAAGCGAAGCTTTCGATGTTAGGTTTGAGCCGGTGGGAAGTGAATAGGAAAAAGGCGACACGCGACAAGCGAGCTGGATCGAATTGTAATTCCGGCCGGTTCGGTAACGTGCCTCTTCTGTTTACTGGGGGGCTGAGAAAAAAAGACGTGGACAACTAAACTTAGGCAGTAAGAAATTTAAAAGTAACCGTTAGTGTCCGTCTACTTCCGTGTTACTTTTTTTCTGTTCCGCTCCCCTTCGATAAAGCCTCGCTTCTGTCGGTAACTCCCCGAGTTCCGCACATCCGGTCGTTGATTGTCGACATGAAGTTATCGTAAATAAAGCGCACTATTTCGTTGTGTACTTTGTGTTTTATGCTTCAACACGCCCCGAAAAGTAAGTTTGTGTAGAACTACTCACGGGAATTGTGAAGGTGCAAGAAGTAAAAGTGCGAAAGCCCATCGAGTCGGAAGTTACTTAAACTGCGCCGCCTTATTAAAACTTTCCGATAAACCCCTACACGAATTACCGTTAAGTGCGTGTCAACCGCTTGGTACAGCTAAGTAATCTCCATACCGTCGAACCTCCCGCCGAACCGCACTGAGCTCAGTTTCGTCTTTGTCTTTTAGGAAGGGACCCAAACCGGATATCGTCGCGTCCGACGACAAGTCCCGACGCATCACGAACCTCTTGACGATCTCGTCGCCGTTGGCGTGCCCGACGTGCGGTTTCGTCGCCCACGAACACGTCGAGATGGCGTTGCACTCGCGTTCGCACGGCGACCTCTACCGGTGCCACCTGTGCGACTTCGGCGTCGAGACGAGGTTCAGGATGGCGAGGCACGTCGAGGGCCACAAGGCGTTCAGGTGCGACGCGTGCGGCCGAGTCTTCAGGAGGATCGCCGCCGCCGTCAGGCACTCGTACACGCACACCGACGAGAAACCCTACAGGTGAGTCGGGTGTCTACCTACTTGTCCTTGAGTTCAGGTTTTTTCCTCGCCGGTTTTCAGGTGCGAGTACTGCGGCAAGCCTCTCTCGACATCCAAGTCGCTCGACATGCACCTCAACACGATCCACCACGAGCTCATCACCGGCACCCCTCTAGTCAAGTACGACTGTCCGCTCTGCAAGAAGCACTACGAGTCCGAGACGGGCCTCAGGCGACACTACTCGAGCGTTCATCGCGAGCTCGGGGTCGACTTATCGGTCATATGCGAGGTACGACCACGTTTTGGTTCTTGGATGGGAAAGGGTCGATCGGATCATCCCACAAAACTAATCTCTCTTAAAATCGCTCTTCTGATGCCTCCAAATGTATTCGGCCTCCGGGACCCTTCCAATTGTTTTTCTCTCTTTCGCAGGTCTGCGGTAAGAGGATCTCTTGTAGGACGAGACTGACGAGACACATGAGGACCCACACCGGTCAGAGGCCGTTCCCCTGCGAGACCTGCGGCAAGAGTTTCGCCACCAAGTGCCTCCTTTCCTCCCACAGAAGGGTGCACACGGGCGAGAAACCCTACGTCTGCACCTATTGCGGAAAGCGGTTCAGACAATCCGCTCCCTACAGGTACCACGTCCGTATCCACACCGGAGAGAGGAGGTACAAGTGTAGGGTTTGCGAGAAGGGTTTCATATCGAACACCAATCTCAAGATCCACCAGAGGACGTGCTACGTTCAGGCCAAATAGTCGGATCGGGCGCGCTAGGGTCTCTGGTTGGTTGCGCTGCTGGATGGAATCCGATTGGCTTTGGGGCTTTTTATACCAAAATAAATGCGTAGAATGAAACAAGTGTCAGGTTTATTTCATTGTGATCGATCACGATGCCTAATTTAACTTTTAGGCTTGCCGGGAAAATAAGTGAGTGATTTATTTGATGTAAAGTGAGGTTACATGCTATGTTAGGTTGAAGCAATACCGAGGGTGATCGAGTGAAATGATGACGTAAATGCATCTCTCAATTCGAACAATCGGCACTGAACGCCGAGAACATTTTTTAAAACCTCATCATTTTGCGAAATTCTCTCTTCGTCGTTCTACACGCGAAATGAAGTGAACCACCGAGTGAAGAACCTTTCCCATAAACCGTCCCGTTCCGTAAACTTCCACGACCGACTCGGACGAACACGACTTACATCACATCCAATTTTTAGGTCGAACCACCGTCGGAAGCGAGGCCGCAAGCGCAAGACGGCCCACGTCGTCGATGACGACGACGACGCCCACGGCGACGCCGACTTCAGGCCGTCCTCGGGAAAACCCAAAAAGAAAATCGAGTTCACGAAGCGCACGAAGGAGAAGGAGAACCAGATACGTCACCTCTTCGAGCTGACCGAGCCGCTCAAGTGCGAGGTGTGCTCGAAGAAGTTCGAGAGCAATCTCGAGTACGCGCTGCACTCGAGGGACCACGACCTCGAGGGGGTGTACACCTGCCACCTTTGCTCCAAGACGTGCCCGAAGAAGGATCACTTCAAGAGGCACGTCATGTCCCACGACGGTTTCAAGTGCGAGAACTGCAACAAGGTGTTCAAGAAGAAGACCACGGCGTTGTACCACGTCCACAGCTGGGAGAAACTGTACCAGTGTAACATATGCGGAAAGAACTTGGCGTCGTCGTGGGGCCTCAACGCTCACGTCAACAGCGTCCATCACTTCATAGTCACCGGGAACCCCCTACCCAAGCACCAATGCACGATCTGCAACAAGAATTACTTGTACGAGACCGGATTGAAACTGCACTACTCCTCGCACCACAAGGAGATGGGGTACGATTTCAGCGTCATCTGCGACATATGCGGCAGGAGGATATCCTGCAAGTCGAAACTCAACCAGCACATGAGGATCCACACCGGCGAGAAACCGTATTCCTGCTCGGTGTGCCAGAGGAAGTTCATCACGAAGGACCTGGTCACGTCGCACATGAGGACCCACACCGGACAGAAACCGTACGTGTGCATGTACTGCGGCAAGGATTTCGCCCAGGGCGCCCCCTACAGGTGAGGCGAGAGACGAGCGAGCATGCCTGGCATTTTCGAGTTTTGACGATTTCTATATTTTCCCCTCGCAGATACCACATAAAGACGCACACCGGAGAGAAGGGCTTCAAGTGTCAAATATGCGGAAAAGGTTTCATCTCCAGGGGCAACATGAGGATACACGTGAAGAGCTGTTCCGCCCCCGTCAAGTGTTGAACCCGATTCGTGACTTCGGGTTCAGTTTGTAAATTATTTTCATCGCCGTACTTTCAACGTCGCATGGTAGTATATTTCAATATTGTCGTTTCGGAAAAGATGTGGATTTTTAAAGGATACTTGTAATATAATTTTTTTATTAACATTTTTTTTTCTTCGAAAATCGTTGGCTTGATTGAAACGAACGTGTTTGTTGTGTTTGTCGGTAAGTAATCTGGTGAGTTTCTCTCACACGAGTGAATTGTTAGTAATTTTTATCAAAACTTGAAGATAATGAAGACCTCCTACTTTTTAGGTTTCGCCATACGTCAGAAACGAACTTTTATATTCTTTCGATGACGCACTAAAGGGATGTCGTACGTTTGATCGTTTAACTTGTTGTTTTCCACGGGCCCGGGCTGGTGTCGAGGACTTCTTTAACGGGACCTAATTTCTGTTTCAGGAAGCGACAGGACTCTGAGAAGGAGTCGAGTAAAACCTCTCGAGAGGCGACCGTGATCAATCTCAACGAGCCGAAGGAGCCGTTGACGTGTCCGGAATGCCCCGAGAAGTTCGCCAGGCACATCGACCTCGCCGTGCACTCGTCGCTCCACCGAGCCGGTTACAAGTGCCATCTGTGCGACGATTACGGTACCGAGGACAAGAAAGCGCTCAAGGCTCACGTCCTCGCCCACGACGTCTTCAGGTGCGTCGAGTGCGGCAAGATCCTCAAGACGAAACTGTGCGCCCACAAGCACTCGAGGACGCACTCGCAGGAGCAGCTCGTCCAGTGCGAGATCTGCGGCAAGCACCTGAAGAAGCAGTGCCTGTACATGCACCGCAGGAACCTGCACGCCCCGAGCCGCGTCCACAACTGTCCGATCTGCGGTAAGCCGTACCTGCACTCGTCCAGCCTGCGGCAGCACTACTCGGCGAGGCACCGCGAGCTCGGCATCGACCTGAGCGTCATCTGCGACGTGTGCGGCCTGAGGCTCAGCTGCAAGGCGAAGCTCATCCAGCACCGGAGGACGCACACGGGCGAGAGGCCGTACGAGTGCGAGATATGCGGCAAGAAGTGCATCTCGAAGGATATCCTCGATTCGCACATGCGGGTGCACACGGGGGAGAAACCGCACGTGTGCGACGTGTGCGGCAAGAAGTTCGCGCACGGCGCTCCCTACCGGTACCACGTCAAAATCCACACCGGCGAGAGGAAGCACGAGTGCTCCGTGTGCGGCAAGCGGTTCATTAGCAAGGCGAACATGCGGACGCACATGAGAAGCTGCGGTGTATGTTGATTGGTTCGGAAATAAAGTGGACTTAAGTACCGAGTTTATTTGGCGTCAAGTTTTTCTCCGGCCGTTCGGACGTTATTGCTATAAAATTGTTATCGGCTCCTTCGGGTGTGAATCTAATTTCCTCTAAATATCCCGTTTGTTAGCGATGACGTTTTGGCGGGAACCTGCCGTTGTTGCGTCGTGGGTTCGGTTCGCTCGGGCGCCGGATTTGCATGGTTCACCCCCTGAAGCCTCTCGAGTGGTTTAAGCGTCGGATCGCTCCGATGAGACCTCGATCGGGATCGAGAATCGAAGGGTACCGGGAAACTTGGGTGAGTTGTGCCGCTGGGACGTCCCAGTATTTCCCGCCCCTTCAACTATAACATCGCTCTCTATTTTCAGGAAGCAGAGGGCGCGTCGCGACAAGTCAGCGAGGGGTCGTAAGAGGCCGTCGCCGGCTCCGCCGCTCCGTCTCGACGTCCCTATCCGGTGTCCGCCGTGCAACGCGCCCTTCTACACGAACATCTCCTTCGCCCTCCACTCGATCACGCACGACGAGAGCGGTCGGTACCGCTGCCACCTGTGCAACGAGTACACGAACACGTCCAAGTACAGGACCGAGGCGCACGTCAGGAACCACGAGGGCACCAACAAGTACAAGTGCGAGGTGTGCGGCAAGGGGTTCGGCATCAGCACGCACGCCGTCGAGCACAAGTACTTCCACACCGGCGAGAAGCCGTTCCAATGCGAGATATGCGGCAAGCATTTCATGTTCAGCAGGATATTGACGAAGCACCGCAGGACCGTGCACTACGAGACGATGTACGGCCGGAAGTTCGTCAAGTATGACTGCAAGGTGTGCGGCAAACACTACGAATCGTTGCCGGGACTCCAGCGGCACATGTACAGCAAGCACAACACCGGCCTCCAGGACTGGTCGGTCATATGCGAGGTGTGCGGCAAGAAGATAGCCAGCAGGGAGAAGCTCAAGTACCACATGCGTACCCATTCGGGGGAGAAGCCGCACGCGTGCGACTCCTGCGGCAAACGGTTCCCCAAGAAGGACCAGCTCAGGGAGCACGAGAGGGTGCACACGGGCGAGAGGCCGTTCGCGTGCGGCGAGTGCGGCAAGTGCTTCGGCCACAGGGCGCCATACAAGTACCACCTGAAGATCCATTCGGGGGAGAGGCCGCACGTGTGCGGCGCTTGCGGCAAGGGGTTCATATCGAAGGCCGCGAAGGTCGTGCATTCGGCGGTCTGCCGGGTGGTCTAGTTGGCGGAGAGCTAAAGCCAGGCTTCCGCTTTAGCTCTCCGTCTCGTATCCGTATCCAGCTTTGCAAGTTCGTAAAGCTTTTCCAGACACATTAATATAGTGCTTTTCGACTGAAGAGATCGTTTTTATTTACTTACATCGACCCCGATCGTCACTCTCAAACTCTTAGGCTCGCGTTTCCATAGATCGTAAGCATCTCGTAAAAGATATAGGGTATCGATCTCTCAATGAGCAGCCTCGTTAGTTAAAGAATAAAAGGTGAAACACCTTTTAATCGTGGTTATATTGGTTCATGACGCTTTTATATAGTTCGTTTACATATGTGTGTCTCGTGATTCGTGAAATCGTAATGAAATTTAGTTCAGTACATCGAAGCAAGCTAACTAGCATACAGTTAGTAAAAATATCGAAATTGGCGATTTCTGTGATGTTACTGTTGACGCTGGCGTCTAAGCGTACTAAGCAACTAAGTGTTGCTGTTTTAGTGAGAATATGTGAAGTTAAAAGCGACGACACGAAACCCCAAAACCGCTACGGACAGTTCATTTCTCCGTTTTATGTCCAGACACGAATTCAGGCAACCAACAATTTTACTTTTCAAATAACGGAGTCCTTTGACGGCGATAACATGGTGAAGTTAATAGAGTGATGAGTGAATGTTCTCCTGAAGCTCTCGGCGCCTCAGGGACGACGAAACCATTTTCGTCGTTTGAAGAAAACCGCTTATATAAATACTGCGGGTAACAGCGTTGCCCGAACTCGTGTCCTTTGAATTTCGCGCGCTAACCGTACGCAATTTTTAGGCCACCGGTCTCAGACTCTGCTCGGAAGAGTTCCGAAGACGAAGAGGACGACGAAGCCGACACCGTGGAGGAGGAGGAGGAGGATGAGTGGAGACCGATCAAAACGCCCGAGAAGCGCGGGAGGAGGAAGAGTAACGCGGAAGAGTCGAACAGAAAGAAGAAGAAAAAAGGGGCGACGCGTAAGCGGGCGAAGACGGAGAAAGGGGCGGGGCGCAAGAAGAGGAAGGCGGTCGCCGGAGGTGGAGAGGACAAGCGTCACCCGCCCCCGATCGAGCTCGAGGAGCCGATCAAGTGCGAGAATTGCCCCGAGAGGTTCGGCAATAACGTGGCGTTCGCGCTACACTCCGCCGAGCACTCGGAGGACGGGAGGTACACGTGCCACATGTGCTCCTACAGGAACGCCTCGAGGTGAGCGAGAGAGTTGTTATATTTTCCTTAAAATATTCTCGTCAGTAGGTAAAGGTCAGGTGGGTAATGCGGCACTTCGGACCACCCCCACCACTACCCCCTTAGGAACCGCTTCAGACCGGTTCAAAGTTCAAAGAACCGGTTGGATCGATTCGAAGCGGTTCCAGACCGGTTCAAAGCGGTTCTAGGCAAGGGGGGTAGTGGTGGGGGTGGTCTGAAGTGCCCATTACCAACTCTCGTCAAAACTTAAATTGGCTAAATTGCTAAAGTGGTTACATTTCACGACAAGTTTTATAGGCGACCCAATGGTCGTTTCGGCTTCTAAGTGGCGTGTCCCGCTTCCTTTTCAGGTACCATATCGAGATGCACGTGAGGGCGCACGAGGGCACTACGAGGTACAAGTGCGAGATATGCCAGAAGGCTTTCACGGTCTCCACCCACGCCTTAGAGCATAAATACTTCCACACGGGCGAGAAACCGTTCCAGTGCGAGATATGCGGCAAGCACTTCATGTTCTCTTGGTTCCTGGCGTCGCACCGCAGGACGTCCCACTACGAGATCCTCACCGGTACCCCTCTGGTCAAGTACGACTGCGGACTATGCAACAAGCATTACGCGAGCGCTAGCGGCCTGAGGAGGCACAACCTCAAGAACCACAACGACGCCGAGAACAAATCCGACACGAGCGTCCTGTGCGACGTGTGCGGCAAGCGTCTCTCGAGCAGGGAGAAGTTAAAGTTCCACCTGCGCACGCACACCGGTTACAGGCCGCACTGTTGCCAGATCTGCCCGAAGAAGTTCTCGAAAAAGGAACAGCTCATCGAACACACGAGGGTGCACACGGGCGAGAAGCCGTACGTGTGCAACTATTGCGGCAAGGGGTTCACGCAACGCACGCCGCTGAGGATCCACGAGAGGATCCACACGGGCGAGAGGCCGCACAAGTGCCCCAAGTGCGGCAAGGGGTTCGTCTCGAAGACGGCGCTCGAAGGCCACGGCAGGGGTTGTTACGGCGCGGGCGTCGCGACGCAGACGCTGCCCTACGGGGCGTTCTTCGCGCCGATCGCGGCCGCCCCCAGCCCCGACGTCGTCGAGGTCAAGTACTCGACGACGGAGGCGTTCATTGAGGCCGCTCGCCTCGTCTAGAGAACTCGTCCACCCTATCTCGTCAGACGCTACTATCGCGAACTAACAGGTTCACAAATTAATGGAGAACTTTATGCCCTACGAATGTCGACGGGTATTTCGCAGCGACATCTGTGTGCGTTGCAAGTGTAGTCTCGCACGTTAGTTCTCATCGATGCTATAGATTATATCTTTGCTTATTTATAGACTCGTAATCAGTCTATAGAAAGGGCAACCAACTTGTTCTCCTCAATGGCAGCGTCATCTTCCTATTTGCCTTTTCGGAAACGTTTCTCTAACTCTAACGTTTCCAAATAAAATCAAAATGAACTTTTTTATCGTTGATATATTCTTTTTTTTGTAATTCCAACGCGACGTAGATTGTTTCTAGGTTTATGTCTAATTGTATTATTTTTGACGACACGATTTGATTTTGTAAAAAAATACAAAAAAATACAATAGTTCGTTGTGTTATATATGGGTTTCATTGAATGTTTTTTTAGGGTATTGCAGTTAGTTTTGTGGTGTCGTGTTCATCGAAAGTTTGGCGTTATTTTTTACAAATGTAAAAAATATCTCTTAAAACCCGCTTTGAGTTTAGAAGTGACCTTTTCAATCGAATCTCGGCCACATTTTTGAATCCAGTTCCTAATCCCTCTAAGTACGACCATCGGCTACGTGCCGTGATCGAACTCCTGTGACGTAACTTCGCTCGAAACTTTCCCCGGTCACAGCCAAAGCCTATTATTGGTTCAAGTGGGCCCTAGGCCAATATACCATCCGGGATCCCCTCGTAGGTCAATCTTGGGGTCCTACTGGAAAAATAGGCATTGGTCACAGCCAAAAGGTAAGAACTCCCGACTCTGTCGCCGCCGTCGATCCTCTCTCCTGCCTCCCTCCCCCCTCGTCCCGATAGTAACTCCGAGGTTTTCCAGGTCGCAGCGCGTCGCGACGTTCAAGAGGAGCCGCAGGCACCGCAGGCGTCAGCCTCGCAGGAAGGCTGCGACGTCGCGCAAGTCGAAACCGAATCAAAAGGCGAGAAGTTGGATGTGCAAGGTGTGCCTGGAGGAGTTCCCGACGCGCAAGAGGCTCTTCGACCACCGCAAACTCGAGCACGAGGACCTCGAGGACGAGACCGTGGGGATCGAGTCCGGAGACGTCAAGTACACATTCGACGAAACGCTGGAGATATACGTCTGCGGGAATTGTTCCGCGGAGTTCCATACCGAGCAGGAGGCGAAGGCACACGTCGATACGCACGAGGAGAAGTTCGAGTGCTCCGTATGCGGCGAGGTCATCTTGACGGGCGCCTTGGACTTTTCGGCTCACCTTCAGGCGCACAGGCCGGACAAGAACTTCCCCTGTCCGCTGTGCTTGCACGTCTCGACGAGGAAATCGGCGATGTTGACGCACATCACGAGGATGCACTTCAGGAAGTACGATTTCCAGTGCAGGACGTGCGGGAAGTGCTTCAACGACGCGACGACGTTCAAGGAACACGAGAAGTACCACGTGATGGGTAAGTCTATTCCGACATCTAGGATTGATTTTCGATGCGTTTAGAAAACTAAAGCATTGTAATGCCGCAAAAATTATCGGTATCGAATCATATCTCGATGTCGCCCCCTCGTTTTCCAGGCTCGAAGATGTTCGTGTGCGTCGTGTGCGGCAAGGAGTTCGTCTACTCGCGCTACCTCGTCGCCCACCAGGTGCGTAATCACCGCGTCCGCGTCCTCGACTCCGACTCGAAGACGCAGTGCCACATCTGCGCGAAGATATTCGCCCGCGACGAGACGCTCGCCAGGCACGTCGTCGCGAAGCACCTCGACCTGAAGCGCGGCGGGCCGCACGAGAAGAGGCACCTCTGCGAGGTGTGCGGCCAGGGCTTCAGCCGCACCGACAAGCTCAAGATCCACACGAGGAAGCACACCGGCGAGAGGCCGTACTCGTGCTCGTACTGCGCCAAGGGCTTCATCAAACGGGACTACCTCGTGATGCACGAGCGGGTGCACTCGGGCGAGAAGCCGTACTCGTGCGAGTACTGCGGCAAGTGCTTCAATCAGGGCGCTCCGCTCAGGATACACGTCAGGGGCCATACGGGCGAGAAACCGTACAAGTGCGAGCGGTGCGGCGTCGGCTGCGTCAGCAGGGGGGCGCTCAATGCGCACGTCAGGGGCTGCCTCATCGGCGGCAAGTGAGGCTCCTTCGCCCGATCGGGATACCAGAGGGCGGGCGACACTCCGGGAATATTAAGAGGAACTTCGGGTAATCCGCCTTATTCAACTCGTGCTCGTCACCCCGAAATTTCGATTCTGCAACGATACCTTTCCAACATTGACACATTGATACCTTCGTCTCGCCACTCTCCTTTCTCCGCCCCTCTCTGGCCACCCTCCGAAGGTAATTTCTATTCGGTGGTCTCTATTAAAGCTGTAATTATCATTTAAATTATATTTTGTTTGAATCTCAATAAAAATTTTTTGCATCGATTCCAGAGTCTACACTTTCGGCTCGACGTTCGTCGTTTTCGTTGGTACTTTTGTGAGTTATTAAAGTGTTATGCGCATTTCGTGTTCAGACGATCTGAAGTGCTGTTAATGTCGCGTACATTACCGAACGTGCGTTCGAAGTCTCCGGCTCATTTCGAGTGCGTTTGTTGGTGCTTGCAATATTCTAAAAAGCTATAGACGTGTGGCAACCATGCCGCCGAGCAGAGCACGAAGGAGACAACTTTTAGTTCCGAGGGAGGTTTTCAGTGCGTGTTCCGTGAGTTCTCCAGTTACCAAGCACTCGTCAAGAGGTTAACAGCGTATCTGTCAACTCGAAATTCTATACCCATCAATTCATGTACGCTCAATAGAGAAGTAGTGGTGTCACACGAACGTTATTCACTCCTCCCCACATCCCGATGAAAACAAATAAGGTTTTAGTAGGACAATCGCACCCAAATTGCTGACCCCGACGTGATTTCGGGCTACTACTTCGTAAGTACCCCCGGGAAGGCGACTCGCCCGTAAACGTATCTGTTCTAATGTCCGCCCATTTTTAGGTCTCGTCGCCTGCTGCGCAACCGCAGGACGCCGAAGCGCCCCGACGCCGACTACGACCCCGAGAATCCGCCGAGGACCCGCAGGAAGTACGACTACAACAAGCAGTGGCCGTGCAGGAAGTGCCACCGGACGTTCCCGACCAAGCGCACCCTGATGTCGCACAGGAAGGACAAGCACTCGAAGAAGGACGACCAGCAGGAGGAGCACACGTACAAGTACGACGAGCTGCAGGAACTGTACGTGTGCAACACGTGCTCGGCCGAGTACCAGAACGAGCAGGAGATCGCCTCGCACGTCCTCAAGCACGGCGAGAATTTCGAGTGTCCGACGTGCGACAGGAAGTTCTCGAAGGTGTACGATTACGGCACTCACATGTCGACGCACGATCCCGACAAGATGTTCAGGTGCCCCTTGTGCCAGTACAAGTCGTCGAAACGGACCGGTTTCCTCGTGCACGTCAACTACGTACACCTGAGGAAGTTCGTGTACGTGTGCGGCACGTGCGGCAAGGGGTTCAACGACGCCGTCCTGTTCAAGGAGCACGACAACGAGCACCGCGGCGTGAAACCGTTCGTGTGCGTCGTCTGCGACAAAAGCTTCGCGTACTCGAGGTGGGTACGCTACCGTTTTGCGTTATTTGCCTATTTCACTCTCCGACATCCCCTACAGGTACCTACTGACGCACCAGGTGCGCTCGCACCGCGTCGGCATCGACGGCCAGCTGCTGCCGAACCAGTGCCCGACGTGCAGGAAGTGCTTCTCCAAGGCGTCGACCTTCGAGAAACACTTCCAGGAGAAGCACCGCAACGCGCAGACGCCGCACCAGAAGCGACACCTGTGCGAGACGTGCGGCAAGGGCTTCAGCCAGCGGAACAAGCTGAGGGTGCACAGGCGCGTGCACACCGGCTTCAAACCGTACTCGTGCACCTACTGCGACAAGAGCTTCACCAAAAAGGACTACCTCGTGATGCACGAGCGGGTGCACTCGGGCGAGAAGCCGTATTCGTGCGAGTACTGCGGCAAGTGCTTCAGCCAGGGGGCTCCGCTCAGGATCCACCTGAGGACGCACACCGGCGAGAAGCCGTACGTGTGCAGGTTCTGCGCCAACGGATTCACGTCGAGGGGGGCGCTCAACATGCACCACAAGAACTGTACGGGCGCATGAGGGCCTTAAACTCACAAATCCATATAGATTTGATTGACTCTCGATAAAGTCCACCGAAACTAACTCACTAGAGCAGACTCGAGGCGGCTAACGGAACCGAGTGGCCATTCTTGAAAGGCCTAACCCAAGTTGAAAATTATATAGTTTTTAAATAAATCTAATGGAAATTTGACAATCTTTAACTGACTACACAGATTGGGATTATATATCATGTCATTTGTCGTCAAGACTCGTTACTATATCTAATAACAGAGTTGCTTATTACTCGAAAGTTGCCACGGAGCAAACGCGTTTTTTGTATCTGCATACCCGAGGATCGAGTGTAGTTTGGGTTAAAAGTGACAACACCGGAATGTGGTTTACGCAAAAATAACTCGATATTCTCGTGAAATGCATTTCGGTCCTGAGGAGCTACCTAAATAGAGGTCTTTAAGTGAGTATCATTTCGAGAGGCGTAACTATAATTAAGCATTTTAGGTGCTCCTCTCGGTTCCCGTACACGTCGACGCAGATTGCATTACAGCGAGCGCTTTCGGGTCAAGTTCCTCTTCCGGCTACCGACAATACGGCCGTAGAACGGGAACTGGCAATTTCGAGGTAAGGTTTTAAAAATCCCAGCACTTTCGTAATCGACGAGCTATACTCTGATTTTTAATGTTGTGGACTTTTACAACCGCCACATCAAATAACTCCGCCTTGTAGACGGCCGGTGCGGGGTGCGACATTGCCGGTATAATCTTTTAACGGTAATCATTTGGCAGTTTAAATAGTTTGAAATTTAGGTTCTATTCATTAAAGTTGTTGTAACGAACTTTCCTCGGTAGGCAGCGTCGTCGGCGGCACGACGACTCTTGAGGAAAGTTACGTCACTTGTTTGAAGTGGCGCTTGTTGCGGAGTTCGGGAATACGGGAAACGGTATTAAAGTCGACGATTTACATGGGGCGCCAGATTACCGTATCCGCCGTCCAAGCTAATTCAGCACCGAGGCGACCTTAAACCGAAGGACGATACGTGACGCGCGGGTAAGCGGCAGGCACGTTCATAAAACCAAAAAAAACGTATTTATCCGGATCGATTAGATAGATCGAGGATCACTCTACTAGCACCCTGTCACGCTGCCCGCCTGAACGTCCGCCCTTCGACATGCCGCTAATTGGAGGAGCCTCGCGCCTGCTGCCCATCGTCACACAACAGTAAGCAACCACCTCCCTTTAACCTTTTTCTCGCTTCTAAGCTCATTCACCTTAAACTTTGTTTCCAATGTTCTCTCCCCTGTTAGTCTAGTGCCTAAATAAACATTTGTCCATGTCGTCATTTGTCTTGCCATCTCTACCAAGCCACACCCCAAACCAGAGCACTCCCTTTGGGCCCTAGGCCCTCAGGCGTGTGACAAATGGTGAAGGCGTCGGGTATCGGCCCCTAAAACCAATGAGCGAAGAAAGGAGTGGTAACAATATCGGGATCTCTCTCTTTTTGACGGGTCGTAAAAGTCCACAACATCTGGATATAAAAGTAGTCACGGCATCTCGTGCGGCTCGCTTCCGATTAATACTGTGTCGATTCTCTATCTATGCGCATAAAAACGATAGTATAAGGAGAATCAGTCAGATATCCCATCATCTGTCTTTTACTCCTCTCCCCGCAGGTCGAGGGATAAGAGACGCGTCCCGATCAAGCCGCGTCATCCTTTCGACTACGCCCCCCTGGAGAACGCCGCCGAGCCGCGCGCCGTCCGCGAATCTCCACGGGGTTGCCTCTTCTGCGGCTCGACCGAGTACCGAGACGCGTCGTCGCTCGTCGCGCATTACGCGGCCCACAAGAGGGAGAACGACGAGAAGCGCCGTAAAGCGAAATCGGGCGACGCGTCGCACGGCGCGACGGTGAGATTCCGGAAGGAGTGCCCGCTGTGCCGCAAGCTGTACGGCTCGACGGTCTCGTTCCGGGCCCACGTGTTGAACGTCCACCGGCCGCGCGAATTCTACTGCGCCAAGTGCGGCGTCAACTTCCCGAACTTGTACTGCCTGAGCAGGCACAACAAGCTCCACGGCGAGGTGGACGACGAGGACGCGTACGTGTGCGCCGGCTGCGGGTTGCCGTTCGCCGACAAGTCGCTGCTGCGTCGACACGTCGACGTGGCGCACCGGCCGCCGTTCCACTGCGTCGGCTGCGACAAGTCGTTCTACTCGCGCAAGTGGTACGAGAACCACGAGATCTTCCACGAGGACGACGTGACGACGGTCGGACCGCCGAACGTAGGCGACGAGTACTGCGAGACGTGCGGCCTCTCGTTCCCGTTCAGGCGGAACCTGGAGGCGCACTCGGTGAGCGAGCACGGCGCCAGCGAACCGGTCGGGCACGTGTGCGCCGTCTGCGGCAGGACGTTCAAGACGACGCGAAATCTGAGCCGCCACTCGGCCGTCCACGACTCGTCGACGAAGGTCGATTGCCGCGTGTGCGGCAAGTCGCTGAGCAGGAGGTACGCGAGCGACCACATGCGGGCGACGCACGGCGGCGAGAAGCGGCACCGGTGCGACGTGTGCGGCAAGCGGTTCACGCAACGCGGCACGCTCGTGATACACACGAGGTCGCACACGGGCGAGAGGCCGTTCGTTTGCGTCTCGTGCGGCAAGGGCTACGCGAGTAAGAGCTCGTTGGACTCGCACCGGAAGAGTTGCGGTCGCGACTAAGTTACCGTCTCGTTTCCGTTTCGTCTCGAAATCCTACCTTAATGGTGGGATTTCACTTGTTTTAAAACATTAATCGACTGTCTGCCGTTAACGGGAGCCTGAAAATAACCTATTACAATCTCAACTCGATTAGTTGTTCCTTACCGAAAGTTTTACTTGTAACTATCGCGACGTCATCCCCGCTTCGACACCAAATTTAATATTGAAATAAGGCTTCACAATCGAATTCTTCATTACAATCAGTATGTTACTATTAACTTAAGTAGTATGGATAAGCGAGTCATGCACACTCGGTAGTGATGAAAGCACTTGATATCGGCAACGTCACTGTCTCTCCCATCAGCGTCCTCCAGTTATACCAGAGCTGTTCGCAACAGGTCTGTTGTGCCCTAGGACCCGCCTATCCATACTACTAATAGAACAAGGAAGCGGAGGTTAATAAATAAATGCATTACCGTATTATCTGTAATAGTTTTACATTTATTTTTTCTCATTATTTGATATTGCATCTCTTCACATCTTCACCAGTGTCAGTTACAGTGCTACGTTCGTTCGTACCGAATGAGTACGGTGAGTGCAGTGAACGGTGACGCTTAGTGAGTTTTTGCCGACTAAGTAAAAGTTCAAACTTTTAGAGGTATCCATTAAAATTTAATTCCCAACTAACGCCTTATTTTTTTCAGGGAGATCGTCGATACATTAAAACGATACCAGCTAATGCAAAATGGTCAAGAGATAGCCTCCCAAAGACAGAGGTTGTACATTCGTCCGATTCAGAATCTGAAGCAGAAGGATCCAATGGCCCCGGCGCCATTTGGTCAGCAGCAGGCCGCCATGAGGTTACCTTTTCGACAGTCGCAGGAGATCAGACCAATTCCTCTTAACCAAATACAGCAAAACGCGGCCGAACCCGCTGTTACGACTTCGATAGTGCCTGAGCAGAACAATCAGCAATTAGGGTAAGTTAGAGTTGAGAAAAATTTAAAAGTTATGAATAACTTCAAGATTCTATCAAAATTACGATTATTGTTGACGCTAACGTCAACATTATTTTAGGTTAAGAAATTGTAATTTATGGTGAACTAATTTTGGGAACTTTTCAACACGTTTTGTTTTACAAACAGATAATAGTCACTGACGCAGCTTAGGTATCAAGGTTTTTGGGATATCTAATTCAACTAAAAAGCACGTCTTATTTTATTACGAAGAATAACAACGCCGACCGAACGTCAACAAGTCAAGTTCAAATCACAATAATTAACCGAGTAAGCATAACAAAAGCGTTTACGGAACGTGATAACAAGCGCTCCAGTTAAGGTCAGTTTCTGCAACGCTAGGTCATTGTAAGAAAACAAATAATATCTCATTTAACCAATGTAAAACAAGATGTATAAAAGCTCTGAAATTTGGGACAATAAACCAGTATACCTTTCTATGCTCAAAACGACAGTGTGTTGATGGTCTTGATTTACATCACCCCAACCTACAAGCTCTCACGTTACGCCCTGAGACTTCTACGAGATCTTCAAGATAATACAACCTTTAACTCCACGATCTTCAAACCCGGAGAGCACGTTACGCCCTCTCCAAACCTTCAAGAACTTCAACCTGGACCTGCACGTTACGCCCTCAGGTTCACATCGGAGAGCAGGTCACGCCCTCTCTCCATTCAACTTCAAGAACTTCAAGAGATCACGTCACGCCCTGATCTCCAACTACTACTACAGTCTCCAGCCTTACAACTTGGAGACAAGATTCATCTCCGCAGCCGCCCACGAGCTACGAGAGAGATCTATACAGTCCACTTACTACAGAAACCACTTCACACTTCGTTCAATTTATTCTTGGCCTGTTCCCATTTTTATATAAAATGCTTGACGAAAATGTGAAGTGGTCCTTCTTTTGGAACTTGTAATATTGGTGGTCTCGGTGTCCTGATGAAGTTGATTTTGACTTACTCAGTACCCTTCTTGGGTCGCTGCTTACTTTGCTGCTCGTAGGACATGTACGAAGTTGTGAAGTGATCTCTATAGAAAGTGGACTGTATGTAATCTCTCGTAGCTCGTGGGTGGCTGCGGAGAGGAATCTTGTCTCCAGTTTGTAAAGCTGTAGACGGTCTCGTGGTTTAGAGATCAGGGCGTATCGTGATCTCCGGGTTGACGTTCTCGTAGAATGGAGCGGCACGTGCTCTCTGGGGTAGATCTGAGGGCGTAACGTACAGATCCGGGATTAGGTTCTTGTTGACTGGAGAGAGGGCGTAACGTGCAGGTCCGGGGTTGAAGTTCTCGAAGTTAGAGGTTCTCTTAGCTTAAAGATATCGTAGAACTTTCAGGGTGTAACGTGAGAGCTAGGGTGAAGTTAGGTCTCCCTAACCTACAAGGTTAGGTTTAAGATTAGGGGTGACTTGAATCAAGACCACGACACACTGTCGTTTTGAGCATACAAAGTGTACTAATTTATTGCAAAAAATTTACGAGCTTTTATACCCAGTCATTTTGAGTTACATTACTCTTTGGTTCCAATTATTTGATGACGTTGTTAAATTTTGTTGAATGTTGTCTTCCGATGTCCGAGAATTGCTTTATTGCCCTTACCGGCAAGGATTTGCGATCACGTTGCCAGTGAGTATTATGCTGACATCCACAATCCGTACCTTAGTAGTACACTATTGACCTCATTACGTTGGGTCAGTGATGTAAGAGGCTCTCTGAATTAGTTCGCAATAAATTACAATTTCTTAACTTAAAAATTTCCTTAAATGATGTTGACGTTAGCGTCAACATCGCCATCCAAAATCTCCGCTTTTTGTGGATGGCTTTCAAATCCTCTTAAAAGCCTCTCTGTCTGTATGCGACGTTTTTATTACAGTCAACAGCCCATCACGCCCCTTCATCCCTTCGACTACACCTCGCTCGAACCTTTGGGCCTTGCACCTTCGACACCGTCGGCATGGAGGTGCCCGATCTGCGGCTCGAACGAACCTCGCAGCAAGGCGATGCTAGTCGAGCACTACGCCGAGCATAAGAGGAAGAGCGAGCAGTACAGAGGAGACGTCGGGAAGAAAGGCGACGGCCACGTTTCGAAGGACGAAGAGAACTCGGCCGCCGAATGTCCGGTGTGCCTCAAGGTTTATGCGTCGGTGATGTCGTACCGGGTGCACGTGTACCAGAAACACCAATACAGGGAGTTCTACTGCGAGAAGTGTAAGCTGAACTTCCGCAACGTTTACAACCTGAGCAAGCACAACAAGAAACATGAAGTTACGCTCGAGGGTGAGGATCGGGGCTACAGGTGTGCGGCCTGCGGTTCGCGGTTCCTGTCCAAGGCGACGCTAGCGACGCACGTACGGACGGCGCACGGGCTGAAGTTCCACTGCGACGGTTGCGACAAGGATTTCTTCGGTCGCGCCTGGTACGAGGACCACAAGATCTTCCACGAGCGCAACGCGATAGCCGCCGCGGCGAGGGCCTCGCTCGAGACGCTCGAGGCCGCGGCGGAAGTCGTCCCGTATTGCGACGAGTGCGACATGTCGTTCCCGTTCAAATCGAACCTGGACTTGCACTCCGCCTCGTTGCACCCGACGGAGTCGCACCGTTTCGTCTGCGACGTCTGCGGCAAGGTATTCGCGAAACGATCGGCGCTCTCGGCCCACAAGTCGGTCCACGACGCGAAGGTGCAGTGCGACGTCTGCGGCAAGCGGATGAACCGTCGCTTCGTGCGCAAACACGCACGCGTCGCACACGCCGGCGCGAAACCGTACGAGTGTCGGACGTGCGGCAAGCGCTTCACGCAACGCGGCACGCTCGTGATACACACGAGGTCGCACACGGGCGAGCGGCCGTTCGTGTGCGACTTGTGCGGCAAGGGCCACGTCAGCCGCACCACGTTGAACTCGCACAGGAAGAGCTGCGGTTTGTGAAATAAACGTTTCGTCTTGGTTCGAATAAACTCTCTAAATTTGTCTCTTTTATTGATTACTTCGGAAAAATATGTGAGAACACCGCTTTTCAAAATTCGTTTTCGGAGGATGAATGCCCGTGCAGGTCGATGTGACGTGCTGCGCAGGAATGAATGTCGTAACGTGTTCATTTTCCTGCCGAACGCGACTACCGTCTTTCGCGTTCCGTGTCCGGTTCAGGTTGGTACGCCTCGAAAACTGAGAGCGACGTGCGCTTCGTCTTCGTTAGGTCTCTCTTTTCCGCCGGCCGTTCATCGATTTGGACGTTCCGACATATTATCGATTCCATGTGCTGTTAGAAGTTAAATTAATTAGTGTTGTCCAATGCACAACACTACCGTTCCTAGTGGTTACGCTAGGTGACGCCCAATATTTTTTGTTTAGTATCGTTACGTTAAGAATTTCTGATTCCATGTACTGTCAGAAATTAAGCTTGAGTTCATCGGCTCCATTAAACTTGCGTTCATCGGCTCCGTTCGAGTATCTTTTGTAAATTAAAACGCACAGTTCGTTCCGCAAAGGCGGTATCTTCAGGTTCCGACGTTCATTTTTGACGATCTACCTTATCTGCCGTATCCATGTGTTGTGATACATAACCCTCCTTCGTCGAGGTCAGATCCCATGATTATTGGTTCGTTTTTCTTATATGAGACGATCTCTTTCGTCTAGGGTTTTTCTCCCGCATTTGTCCGTAGAAGGCTACTCATCCCAACTACCGTTATCGTTCCTGCCGAGTGCCACTGTGCTCATCGAACTCTACCGTCTTCGTTAAAGGCTATCGTCCCGTTGGGATCCACTGTTCTCTCTGGACATTACCGTTCCCGCTAAGGACTATCATCTCGTTGAGAGCCGCCGGTCTCGCTGGACATTACCTTTCCCGGTTATTGTTCAGATCTGCCACTTCCGTGCGTGAGCTACAAAACCTTACCAAACTCTCACAGTCCGCTTCTCGCCTACCCTCAATACATTCCGCGTACCTCCGGCATGATTTTCCGAAAAAAAATTTCAATGTCAGTCACCTAATACGAGATTTTTCGTACGCTCCCGTCTCCTGTCGCCATTTCGAACGCTTGCATGTGTCTTTAAGTTGGTACATCGTTGCCGGTGAAGCGTCTGGTTTCGTCACACATGTCGCGATAACTACGCGCATATCATTTCGTCATACACGTCACGGTTACTACACTGATATCGTTCGTGCGCTTGCGCCACGCTTCTCAAGATACTCATCTATCCCGTTTGCGACGATGCCGTTCTATTCAAATACGACCTCGGCTCCGTCTCCCTATACCTCTTGTTACCATAGTTCCATTCAAATCGCATATCCTACCGATTACGATATCGTACGCGTTGTATCTACTTCGCCTCTCCCGGCCCACGACTCGAAGCGCGTCCCAGTACTTGGACAACTCTATTATCTTCCTCACTTCAGCTTCCGCACAATGTACATTCATCCGCGATGCTCAGTCCACAATATTAGGTGCGATACCATTTCGGTAGCAGAAGGCTGCAATATAACACCGATGACCGTAGCTCAAAACGGAGAACATTACTATCTTTCGCATCAGGCAGTTCAATTTCACTGATATACCGCTGATAAAGTCGCAAAATTCGTTCCACGCCAACACCACTTCTTCGTTCGCCTTCGCACGCCCAGGAAATTCAGCGAGTACACGTGGCAACCCTGCGCTCCTCTTCGCAAACGGCACCCTTCTCACATCACCTGTTGATTCCTCACGGTTACACGTAACCATCCTTCTTGCCACTTGATGTGTACCGCTAATATCGCGCGAAACAGCGTTTTTTTCGCAATGCCAATCTTAAACAATCTAGGGTTTCAATGGACTACGCCCTAGCGGGCGTTCCGGATTGGTCCGATAACATAAACAATGCCACCCTGCTTGCTTCGAACGTCGTCCCTTAAACACATTTGTGTGTGGCACTTGTGCTCTTCGCTTCGGGACGCCCGCTTACTTTACGTTCGAAATGTCGCAACCAACGCCTTCCAAGTCGCGTCAAAGCAGCGATTACGCACTCGGAAGCTTCTGGATTGCTTCGGAACATCCCCTCGTGCAGTGGAAGTCGGGTCGACGTCCGCAATTATTTCAACGACATCGCCATAAACATGAACGCGTTGTTAGGCTTCCTATGCCGCCATGGTGCTTTGTCACCATCTTCCGCGCAATACCCAAGTGACACTCTACGCCTGGATCAGTTCTGGATGCTACCTGGGGAACAATTTCCACTCGCCTACTAGATTTCGTAAATCCAAGGATTTTCCTTGCCCCCTTGAATGCATTTCTCCTTCTGGGCTTACTCGTGTAATTACCGTTCCTATACCACCCTTTTTTTACTCCACTATCCCCTAGGTGCGTTGGTTATTTCCGGTAGAAACACCTCTGAATAGTGATTTTCTGCTATAATTCGAGAAAAATTGCAAAAAATAGGAGAAGTGGCAGAACTGGAAATTTACCCCGTTCCCGTTATCGTCATTATCGAAGGACTACCATCCGTACCGAGGGTTATCGTCCCCTCTTATTTCATCTATTTATCATTGCATAAAATCCGGGCCTTAGATATTACATTTCTTCATGTCTTCACTAGTGTCAGTTACGGTATTACTTGCGGTCCGTTCGTACCGAATGAATACGGTGAGTGCAGTGGACAGTAAGTTTTTGCCGATTGAGTAAAAGTTCAATCTTTTAGAAGAATCCATTCGAATTTAGTTCCCAACTAACGCCTTATTTTTTTCAGGAACTTCATCGATACATTAAAACGATACCAGCTAATGCAAAATGGTCAAGAGAAAACCTTCCAAAGACAGAGGTTGTACATTCGACCGATTCAGAATCTCAAGCAGAAGGATCCGATGGCCCCGGCGCCATTTGGTCAGCAGCAGGCCGCCATGGAATTCTCTTATCGAAAGTCACAGGAGCTCGGACCAATTCCTCATGAGCAAATACAGCAAAATGCGGCCAAACCCGCTGTTGCGACTTCGATAGCGCCTGAGCAGAAAAATCAGCAATTGGGGTAAGTTAGAGTTGAGGATAATATTATAAAAATCTTTAAGAATCTATCATAATTATGATTATTCTTGACCTGTTCCCATTTTTTATATCAAATGCTGGACGAAAGTATGAAGTGGTCCCTCTTTTCGAACTTGTAACGTTTGTAGTCTCTGTGTCCTGGTGAAGTTGCTTTTGAATTACTCAGGACTCTTCTTGGGTCGCTGGTTACTTTGCTCGAAGGACCATGTACGAAGTTGTGAAGTGATCTCTATAGAAAGTGGACTCGTCTCCAGGTTGTAAGGCTTGAGACGGTTGTGTAACCTGGAGTCGGGGCGTGACGTGATCTCCTGGTTGAGGTTCTCGTAGAAGGGAGAGAGGGCGTAACGTGCTCTCCGGGGTATAAAGTCACTAAATTTATAAAGTACCGCAAACTCCGCCATTTTTACACACCTACACCTACAAGGTTAGGTTTAAGATTAGGGGTGACTTGAATCAAGACCAAAACACACTGTCGTTTTGAGCATACAAAGTATACTAATTGATTTGCCAAAAATTCACGAGCTTTTATACACAGTCATTTTGAGTTACATTATCCTTTGGTTCCAATTATTTGATAACGTTGTTAAATTTTGTTGAATGTTATCTTCCATGCTTCACTGACCTTACCGACACGGATTTGCGATCACGTTGCCAGTGAATATTATGCTGACATCCACACCGTATCGTACCTTAGTAGTACACTGTTGACCTCATTAGGTTGGGTCAGTGTTATGCTATCTTTTTGTTAAATGATGTAAAAGGATCCCTGAATTACAATTTCTTAACGTAACAATTTCCTTAAATAATGTTGACGTTAGCGTCAACATCGCCATCTAAAACCTCCGCTTTTTGTGGATGGCTTTCAAATCCTCTTAAAAGTCTCTTTGTTTGCATGGTGACGAAATTAAATGTTTTATTACAGTCAAGAACCTATCACGCTCCTTCATCCCTTCGACTACACCTCGCTCGGACCTTTGGGCCTAGCACTGACGACGCCGTCGGCATGGAGGTGCCTGATCTGCGGCTCGAATGTACCTCGCAGCAAGGCGATGCTAGTCGAGCACTACACCGAGCATAAGAGGAAGAGCGAGCAGAACAGAGGAGATGTCGGGAAGAAAGGCGACGGCCTCGTTTCGAAGGACGAAGAGAACTCGGCCGCCGAATGCCCGGTGTGCTTCAAGGTTTATCCGTCGCTGATGTCGTACAGGGTGCACGTACAGCAGCAACACCAATACAGGGAGTTCTACTGCGAGATATGTAAGGTGAACTTCCTCAACGTTTACAACCTGAGCAAGCACAACAAGAAACATGAAGTTACGCTCGAAGGCGACGATCAGAGCTACGGGTGTGCGGCATGCGGTTCGCGGTTCCTGTCCAAGGCGATGCTATGGTCGCACGTACGGACGGCGCACGGGCCGCAGTTCCGCTGCGACGGTTGCGACAAGGAGTTCTTCGGCCGCGCCTGGTACGAGGACCACAAGATCTTCCACGAGCGGAACGCGATCGCCGCCGCCGCTGCTAAGGCTTCGCTCGAGACGCCCGAGGCTCCGGCGGAGGTCGTGCCGTATTGCGACGAATGCGACATGTCGTTTCCGTTCAAGTCGAACCTCGACTCGCACTCCGCTTCGTTACACCCGACGGAGTCGCACCGTTTCGTCTGCGACGTCTGCGGCAAGGGATTCGCGAAACGTTCGGCGCTCAAGACCCACTCGTCGGTCCACGAGGCGAAGGTGCAGTGCGACGTCTGCGGCAAGCGGCTGAACCGTCGCTTCGTGCGTAACCACGCCCGCGTCGCACACGGCGGCGAGAAACCGTACGAGTGTCGGACGTGCGGCAAGCGCTTCACGCAACGCGGCACGCTCGTGATACACACGAGGTCGCACACGGGCGAGCGGCCGTTCGTGTGCGACTTCTGCGGCAAGGGCCACGTCAGCCGCACCACGTTGAACTCGCACAGGAAGAGCTGCGGTTTGTGAAATAAACGTTTCGTCTTGGTTCGAATAAACCCTCTAAATTTGTCTCTTTTATTGATTACGTTGGAAAACTATTTGAGAATATTCGCTCAGGTCGATTTGACGTGCTGCGCAGTCATGAATGTAGCATGTTCATTTTCCTGCCGAACGCGACTACCGTCTTTCGCGTTCCGTGACGTGCGCTCCGTCTTCGTTAGGTCCCTCTTTTTCGCCGGCCGTTCATCGATTTGGACGTTCCGACATATCGATTCCATGCGCTGTTAGAAGTGAAATTAATTAGTGTCGTCCAGCGCACAACACTATCGTTCCTTGTGGTTACACTAGGTGGCGCCCATTATTTCTCGTTTAGTATCGTTACGTTAAGAATTTCTGATTCCGACGCACGACCCTAATGCTCTCCAGGCGAACAGCTGCCGTAAGCTATGTGTAAGTAAGTCAACCCCCGCTACAATGTATATCGCCCCGCGGGAGAATAACACCTTGAGCTATTTCTCCATGATGTGCCTATATCGTGGTGTCCTTTGTGAAGAATGTGCCCATCTACGAGCACGAAATCGAAGTTACCGATTTACTATGTGATTTCCGAATCTCTCGTCTTAGAGACGAACGTTCGAAACTGAAGTACTCGTTTTTGTTTTAGCGTTACGAGGATTATCCCTCGAATTCTACCGCGTTCGACGGTCCCGGGGCCGAGGCCGCCGTTCCTGCCTCAGATCCGGTTCTTGATACCGAGAGCGGCGGTGTGGGTGCGGCGGGTCGCGCCCTGTTGCCAGCGACCGCCGCACGCGGCGTTCCAAGCGCCCGCCGCTCAGAGATTCGTCGCGAGGCCGCATCCGTTCATCCTGCCGAGCAACGTGCCGTACCGGATCCGTCTGCCGCACGGGAGCGTGTCCGGCGGGACGCCGCACGTCATAGCCGGCGTCGGGCCGCAGCCGCCGATACGGTAAGCTTCACTCTTTTGTCGAATAGTCCGAGCCGTAACCGTCAACTCGAACTTAGGCCGGCGAAGAAGAGACCGGCGGCGGCGACCGCGAAGCCGATCCGCCAGCCGGGCCGGTTCATCTGCGACTCGTGCGGCAAGCTGTTCGACGCTAGCGACGCGCTCGCCCTGCACAAGAAGGAGGCGCACAGCTGTACCGGCAGCCAGCAGTGCCACGTCTGCGGCAGGACGATCAGCAGGCGCTTCATGCCGAAGCACTTGCGAGTCGTCCACGAGGGCATCAAGCCGTACAGGTGTCCGACGTGCGGCGAGAACTTCACGCAGCGAGAGACTCTCGTCGTCCACACGAGGACTCATACGGGAGAGAGGCCGTTCGTGTGCGGCCTGTGCGGCGAGGGCCACGTCAGTAGCGCCGCGCTTAACGCTCACCGCAGGAAATGCGGCCGGACGCCGAAGAAGAGGAAGCCGAGGGAGAAAAAGGCGAAGGTGAAGAAAGAGCGGAAGGTGAAGACGAAGAAGGACGGGGGGGAGGAGGAGAAGGTGAAGAGCGAAAGACCGAAGAAGAATGTGAAGGAGAAGAAGGAGAATCCGAAAAAGACGACGATGAAAAAGGAGAAACCGAAAAAGGCGACGGAGAAAAAGAAGAGACCGATAAAGGCGGCTGAGAAAAAGGAGAAACCGATACAAGTAGCGGAATGAAGCTCGGCCGCTTCAAAAGAAACAATAACAATAAGGATGTAATATGGGATTCACGCCCCTGGAAGCGTATATTTTTCGTTATATTCGCAATTGTAAACTGATTCCATTTTTTGTTTTGTTAAAAAAGGAAACGACTTTAATTGCGTAACGTCAGTAATGATGGCGCAAGTGTCAGTAAGATGGTCGAAAATAAATTTGTAGTTACGTTTCGGACAGTCCTCTATTGAATAAATTCATATTTTTTTGTTTCGTAATTTTATTTGAGCGTCGAAACCGAATCACGAAGTGTCGTACGATGGTGAAATTGTACAAAATTGAACAACTAGTGTGTATTTGGTACGGTGTAAAGTAGGTATCCATTTAAAAATATTCCCGATTTTGCAACATTTTCTTCTTTTCGTTCAGGAAATCGATGCAAAAGACAATCTAACGCTTATCTTTTAGGAACCCATCCGACGTCTCCGGCTCGTTCCAGCAGCAGTTCATGGCGCATTTGATGAGCAACGAGCAGTCGCGCATGAACATCGAAGTAACACCACGAGAACAGAACGTAGGGAACAAACAAAGTTCCAGCTGGATGAGAGCGGTTCCTAAGCGACGCTATCAGAAGGGAGGGAAAGATCCTCACCTTAACCTCGTGCAGGAGAGAGGAGCGCTTCGACGCGAGAAACCTCCGGAGACTCAACGTGTTTCAGGGTGAGCAAACTTTCGACGCCCTCCCGAATTTCCATTCTTGATCCCCCCCACTTTCGGCAGATCTTCGGAGCGACCGTCGTCCCCCCTCGAAGGGCGTCGTGCCCGCCACCCCTTCGACTACTTGCCGTACTTGTTCGGTGAATACGCCAAACCGATGCCAAACAGAAACTGTGCCGATTGGAACGGCGGCGAGGACTGGAGCTGCTGCCTCTGCGGCTCCACGGAACCCAAAGACAAGGACACGCTCGTACAACACTTCATCGAGCACAAACGGAAAGCCGACGAGGAACGGAAGAGCGGGAAGTCGCCGGAGGGTCCGGTGGTCGAGTCGGCGAAAGGTCCCAAGCTCATCTGCCCGGTTTGTCGTAAGTCCTTCTCGAAAACGAGGTACATGAAGCACGTGCTCCAGCAGCACTTCTCGCGCGACTTCTACTGCGACGAGTGCGACGTGAACTTCTCCGACGTGTACACGATAAGCGTCCACAACAAGAAGCACTACGGTGCCGAGAAGGGCGGCTACGAGTGCGTCTCGTGCGGCCTCGTCTGCGGTGGCACCTCGTCGCTCCGTTGGCACGTCGACGCCTGCCACAAACCGGAGTACCATTGCGAGGATTGCCAGAAGGATTTCCACACCGAGAAACGGTTCGAGGACCACAAGTTCTTCCACCTCAATATCGAGACCGACGAGACCGGCGAAAAGTCGAACCTACACTGCGAAGAGTGCCGCGTCTCGTTCCCGTACAAGTCCAACGTCGACCTCCACCGGTCGGTCATCCACCCGACGAGACGTCCTCTCTTCATCTGCGGCACCTGCGGCAAGACCTTCGGCACGAGGTACTCCCTCACCCTTCACTCCGAGGTCCACGACTCGTCGAGCAAGGTGCGGTGCGACGTCTGCGACAAGATGTTGCGTCGCACCTTCTTACGGCACCATATGCGCGTTACGCACGCCGGCGAGAAACCGTACACGTGCGACGAGTGCGGCAAGCGATTCACGCAACGGAGCACGTTGAAGATACACCTACGTATCCATAGCGGCCACAGGCCGTACGTCTGCGAACCGTGCGGCAAGGGGCACGTCAGCCGCGCCGCGCTGAAGTCGCACCGGAAGAAATGCCCGTCGAAGGAATAGAATGAATGTTCTTATGTCGTGCTGGTGGTTCGCACATAGCCAGGTCACGCTCGTAATCTTAACACCTGGTTCCAATCGATGCAGGTTTTTGTTTTGCATGATGTATTTTCCTTTTGTATCACCAATAAATGCTGTTTAATAATTTGTTGCTCGAACACACACCCCCATTCTTCCCGGCTACGTCCCTCCATCGATTTCCATCGATACTGAAGCAAACGTTTTCTAGGCTCTCTCTCGGACCGACAACAGCGTCGAGCAGTGCTAAAGTTTTGTTCGTGATAAACCCTTACCAACAACAATATATCCTGGCTAATCCGCACTTCGTGACAAGGTTACAGTTAGCTCTTCAATCGCAACAAGTTCTAGGAGGACCGTTGCAGACTGTGCCACAAGTAATGAATGAGGTCCATCGTCCGACTGTTACGACGCAGACGGCGCCAGTACTGAAAATGAACCATCCGGGGGCTAATAGCACGCCGGCGCATGCGGTTCAGAACTCCACGGTAGTTTCGAGCAATAAACCACCATCAGCAATGAGGTAAGTTTAATGATAAACGTTGGTTTTAATGGCGGCAGTCATTTGTCGACGTCACCATATTTGGTGTAGTGCCTTGATTTGTTTAATATTTGATATCAAACATTTATGGCTACATGATCTTCAGCATTGAAACATTCTTGAGCATTTATATGATGTAATTTTAAAAGGTTTACGAGCCGCCCCGGCAAGATTTCAAATGATACTTTTACCGTCAATTAACATCGAGCTTATCACTTCTCTAGATCGAACGCTGCTGATGTGGTCCCGTGGAAACGTCCGAGTCCACCAAAACACCCATTCGATTATCCGGCGACGATAGTTTTTAAGGTAAAATCAGTATCAGTATCGGGCGAAAATTTCGTCCACTTTTCCGAAAAAGCCAGTCGTGTCTAATGAAATCTTCCTCACCTTTCCCAAGGAGAAACGCGTCTTCATGTGCACACCTTACGATCCGCCGCCGCCGCCGCCCTCATCGGACTGGATCTGCTCCATCTGCGGTTTAAAGTGCATCCGAGACAAAGCCCTCGTCATAGAACACTTCTTTAAGCATAAGCAACTTAACGACGAGAAAAGACGGAGGACCGCGTTCGCGCCGTCGCAGTCGCGAACCGTGGAATCTGACGCGACGGTCGATACTGCGTACATGGATTGGCCCGAATTGGAGTCTACGCGAGCTGCGCTCGAAAGGGCGAAGTTGGCTTTAAATCGACGAAAAGGCGCGGTCTTAAGGCCGCCGACAGTCGAGCCGACGACCTGGGAACCGTTAGTATGCCCGATCTGCCAGGCGACCTTCGCCACCAGAGACGGATACCGTCAACACGTCCTCGTCTATCACCAATCGCACGATTTCTACTGCGAAGAATGCAAGGCGAATCTCCAGAGCCCCTTCACGTTAAGTATCCACAACACGAAGCACAAGAATGGCGCCTACGAGTGCTGCTTGTGCGGAATGGCGGCCCGAGGCACGAGATCGATTCGCCACCACATCGACACGTGCCACAAGCCTCCGTACCGGTGCGAGGAGTGCGGAAACTCGTTCTACACCGAGAATTGGTATCGGGAACACGTCGTCTTCCACAATCTCTTCATCGACAAAACGGAAGGAAGCGCCACGGCCGTCGAGAGAGAGGACTTTTACTGTGACAAGTGCGACACGTCTTTCCCCTTCAAATTCAACTTGGACTCGCACTTGGCCGCGGTCCACCCCTCGAAAACCACCAGTTTCGTATGCGACATATGCGGTAAGATATTCGCCAAAAAGGGTCTGCTCGCGCTCCATCTCGATGTCCACGATCCCTCCAGCCGGATCCAGTGTCACATCTGCGGCAAAATGATGTCTAAAAAGTTCATGCCGAAGCACGAGCTCACCGTCCACGCCGGCCGGAAACCTCACAAGTGTTCGACGTGCGGCAAGAGCTTCACCCAGCGGGGGACGTTGGTGGTCCACATGAGGTCCCACACCGGAGAAAAGCCATACGTTTGCGCTTTCTGCGGCAAGGGGCACGTCAGTCGATCGGTGTTGAACATTCACCGGAAGCGTTGCCGCATCGGGAAAAAAAAAGGGGAATGATGGCATGTCGCCCTTTTCCCCGTTTCCGAATTAACGAGAGAACATCATCTATGTCGAGAATTTATGATCGAAATAAATCGTATCAGTATTGAAGTGTCATTTTTGTTAATACATTGTCACGAATGGGAGCAGTGTATGGACCAGATAATTCAGTCAAGGGCGAAGCGGTCAGCCGCACCGCGCTGAACTCGCACCGGACGAAACGACAGTCGAAGGAGTAGAATGAATCGTCTTATGTCGTAATTCACAGCGAGAAGTGGAAGGTGCAACTGGATTATCGCCTGCTTGACTACGAACGAGGCCCGACCTTGTCGCAATCGATGCAGGTTTTTTGTTTCGAATAATTTTTCTTTTGTATCGCAAATAAATGCTTTTTTATAATTTGTTGCACGAACATCCCCATTCTTCCCGGCTACATCCTTCCATCGATTCCCATCGATACTGAAGCAAACATTTTCTAGGCTCTCTCTCGGACCGACAACCGCCTCGAGCAGCGCTAAGGTTTTCCTCGTGATAAACCCTTATCAACAACAATATATCCTGACTAATCCGCACATCTTGACAAGATTACAGTCACCTCTTCGAACGCAACAAGTTGTAGCACGATCGCAGACGGTGCCACAAGTACTGAAAGTGGTCCATCATCGACCGACTCTTACGACGCAGGCGCCGCGAGTACTGATAATGAACCATCCAAGGGCGAGTAGCACGCAGGCGCGTGCGGCTCAGATATCGACGGTAATTTCGCGCAATAAACCACCGTCAGCAACGAGGTAAGTTTAATGATAACTGTTGGTTTTAATGGCGGCAGTCATTTGTCGACTTCACCATTTGGTGTAGTGCCTTGATTTGTTTAATATTAATATTTGAGGCTCTTATGCCATAGGATGAGGTGGGATGTATAAATATAGGCGGTCGATGTGCTGATAGAAAACCAAGTTTTAATTCACAACTTTTCGTCGTCAAAGATTTAATATCCAACGTTAATGACTACATGATCTTCGGATAAATTCTTGTGGTACTAGATTGCGGACATGAACATAACTGTACTAAGCATTTCAATGATGTAATTTTAAAAGGTTTTAGAACCGTGGGCTTATGACACCAAAAGTGTCGATAATCTATGTTCGTATGCCCTTTTAGGGACATACTCAGACAGCCCGGGAAACCGGGAAAAAGTAACTCCGAGCGTCTGTGACCAGTCCTAGCACCTGTTATGGCCCCCACTTCTTGTTTATGTTGGCATAAATAGAGATGCCCTCTCCGGAATCGTATGCAAATGTCGGAATATGATTAAAGGGTCGAGAGGAGTCGTTCCACCACCATAGACACTGGTGATGATGATCGAGGAAAGTATGCCCTTTGGTGGAGCGACTCCTTTCGACCCATTAACCATATACGATTCCGGAGAGGGCATCTCTATTTATGCCAACATCAACAAGAAGTGGGGGCTCGGAGTTACTTTTTCCCGGTTTCCCGGGCTGTCTGAGTATGTCCCTAAAAGGGCATACGAACATAGATTATCGACACTTTTGGTGTAATGGGCCCACGGTCTATTTATGAGCCGCCCCGGAATAATTTGAATTTATACTTTTACTGTCAATTAACACCAAGCTTATCACTTCGTCAGATCGAATGCTGCTGATGTGGCCCCATGGAAAAGTCCGAGTTCACCAAAACACCCATTCGACTATTCGGCGACGCTTATTTCTAAGGTAAAATCGGTATCAGTATCCGGGCGAAAATTTCGTCCAGTTTTTTCCAAAAAAGCCAATTGTGTCTAATGAACCTTTCCTTACCTTTCCCAAGGAGAAAGGCGTCTACACGTGCACGCCCTACGATCAGCCGCCGCCACCGCCCTCATCGGACTGGATGTGCTCCATCTGCGGTGTAAAGTGCGTCCGAGACAAAGCCCTCATCATAGAACACTTTTCTAAGCATAAGCAACAGAACGACGAGAAAAGACAGAGAACCACGTCCCCGCCGTCGCAGTCGCGAACCGTGGAATCCGTCGCGACGGTCGGTTCTGCGTATCCGGATTGGCCCCAATTGCGAGCTGCGCTCGAAAAGGAGAAGTCGGCCTTAAATCGACGGAATGACGCAGCCTCAAGCCCGCCGACAGTCGGGGCGATGACAGTACCCCGGGAACCCTTTGTATGCTCGATCTGCCTGGCGACCTTCTCCATCAAAGACAGATACCGTCAACACGTCCTCCTCCATCACCAATCGCACGATTTCTACTGCGAAGAATGCAAGGTGAATCTCCAGAGCCCCTTCACGTTAAGTATCCACAACAGAAAGCACAAGAATGGCGCCTACGAGTGCTGCTTGTGCGGCACAACTGCCCTAGGCACGAGATCGTTACGCCACCACGTCAACACGTGCCACAAGCCTCTGTACCGGTGCGAGGAGTGCGGGAACTCGTTCCACAGCGAGAACTGGTATCGGGAACACGTCGTCTTCCACAATCTCTTCATCGACAAACCGGAAGCAAGTGCCACGGCCGCCGAGAGAGAGGACTTCGCCGACGCAAGGGCTTCGGTCAAGATACCCAAGGCTGCGGCGGAGGTTCCGTATTGCGACAAGTGCGACATGTCTTTCCCCTTCAAATTCAACTTAGAATCGCATTTGGCCTCGGTCCACCCCTCTAAAACCCCCAGTTTCGTGTGCGACGTATGCGGTAAGGTATTCGCCAAAAGGGGTCTGCTCACGCTCCATCTTGATATCCACGATCCCTCCAGCCGGATCCAGTGTCACGTCTGCGGCAAATTGATCACTAAAAAATTCATGCAGGTGCACGTGCGCAGCGTTCACGCCGGCAAGAAACCTCACAAGTGTTCGACGTGCGGCAAGAGCTTCAGCCAAGGGGGGACGCTAGTGATCCATATGAGGTCCCACACCGGAGAAAAGCCGTACGTTTGCGATATCTGCGGCAAGGGGCACGTCAGTCGGTCGGTGTTGAACATTCACCGGAAGCGTTGCCGCATCGGGAAAAAGAAAGGGGGTTGACGACATGTCGCTCTTTTCCCCATTTCCGAATTAACGAGAGAACATCATCCATGTCGAGAATTTATGATCGAAATAAATCGTATTAATATTGAAGTGTCATTTTTGTTAATATATCGTCACGAGTGGGAGCAGTGTATGGACCAGGTAATTCAGTCTGGGGCGAACCGTGCATTTTCTCACGGTAAGCCGCACCTCGCTGAACTCGCACCGGACGAAATACCAGTCGAAGGAAGAGAATGAATCACTCGTTTTAGGTCGTAATTCACAACGAGAAGTAGAAGGTGTAATTGGATTTATCGCTGGCTTGACTACGAACGAGGCCCGAGCTGGTCACAATCAATGCAGGTTTTTTGTTTCGAATAAGTTTCCTTTTGTATCACAAATAAATGCTGTTTTAATTTGTTACACGAACACCCCCATTCTTCCCGGCTACATCCTCCCATCGATACTGAAGCAAACATTTTCCAGGCTCTCTCTCGGATCGACAACCGCCTCGAGCAGTGCTAAGGTCTTCTTCGTGATAAACCCTTATCAACAACAGCATATCCTGACCAATCCGCACATCTTGACAAGATTACAGTTACCTCTTCGAACGCAACAAGTTGTAGGACGACCGCAGACGGTGCCACAAGTACTGAAAGTGATCCATCGCCGACCGACTGTTACGACGCAGGCGCCGCGAGTACTGAAAATGTACCATCCGAGGGCTAGTAGCACGCAGGCGCGTGCGGCTCAGATATCGACGGTAGTTTCGCACAATAAACCACCGTCAGCAGTGAGGTAAGTTAATGATAAATGTCGGTTTTAATCACGGCAGTCATTTGTCGACGTTAAGGTTTGGTGTAGGTGCCTTGATTTGTTTAATATTGTCGCGACCTAATTAAGCAACCGAGGTCATTGTGATCCAAGCGAGTTACCGACCTGCATTTACAACTTTTGCAATAATTAACATCCGCCCCGCAGTTATCAAACTCTAGTCCATGTGGTAAACTTCATGTAACTGTTTTGTTGGGAAGGGTGCTTGGACAGAAACAAATTACATCCGATCGGTTTTATATAATTATCTATACTAATCTACTTTGCATACGTATACCTTGCTGCTACCTATTTGCTTACGCGTACAATATTAATTTTGAACCTATTAAATGCTTACTAATACATATACAGTGTGGTTCTTACCTAAGCACTGCACTGACACTCGCTACATCCACCTATAAATGCAAAATTTTCAAACAAGTTATATCCGCTTCTCGGGTATCGAACTCAACGACAGGTTCACGAATTAATCAAGTAAATACAAGGTAAACCGTCTATTCGGCAGTCTTTACGAGTTCAACAGACCGTCGTATTGGCTATTTACAAAAATATAAATTCAAAGAACCATATCGATCGCGGCTTTTTGGTCGTCAATCAGTGAGTGGTTAATATTTGAGGCTCTTGTGTCATAGGATGAGGTGGGATGTATAAAGATAGGCAGTCGATGTGCTAATAGAAAACAAAATTTAAAAAAAAAACGTTAATGACCACATGATCTTCGGATAAATTCTTGTGGTATTAGATCGCAGACATAAACGTAACTGTACTAAGCATTTCAATGATGTATGTAATTTTAAAAGGTTGACGAGCCGCCCCGGAAAGATTTGAAATTATACTTTTACTGTCAATTAACATCGAGCTTATCAATTCTCCAGATCGAATGCTGCTGATGTGGCCCCTTGGGAACGTCCGAGTCCACCAAAACACCCATTCGACTATCCGGAGACGCTAATTTTGAAGGTAAAATCAGTATCAGTATCGGGCGAAAATTTCGTCCACCTTTTGCGAAATAGCCAATTGTGCCTAATGAAACTTTTCTTACTCTTTCCCAAGGAGAAACGCGTCTACATGTCCACACCTAACGATCAGCCGCCGCCAACGCCGTCATCGGACTGGACCTGCCGCATCTGCGGTTTAAAGTGCGTCGGAGAAAAAGCCGTCATCATAGAACATTTCTCTAAGCATAAGCAACAGAATGACGAGGAAAGACGGAGGATCGCGTCCCAGCCGTCGCAGTCGCGAACCGTGGAATCTGTCGCGACGGTCGGTTCTGCGTACCCGGATTGGCCAGAATTGGAGGCTACGCGAGCCGCGCTCGAAAAGGCGAGGTCGGCCTTAAAGCGACGAAACGACGCAGCAGCCTCGAGGCCGCCGACAGTCGAGGCGACGACAGTTCCCTGTAAACCGTTTGGATGCCCGATCTGCGAGGCGACCTTCAACACCAGAGAGGGATACCGTCAACACGTCCTACTGCATCACCAATCGCACGATTTCTACTGCGAGGAATGCAAGGTGAATCTCCAGAACCCCTTCACGTTAAGTATTCACAACACAAAGCACAAGAATGGCGTCTACGAGTGCTGCTTGTGCGGCACCGCGGCACAAGGCACGAGATCGTTACGCCACCACGTCGACACGTGCCACAAGCCTCTGTACCGGTGCGAGGAGTGCGGAAACTCGTTCTACACCGAGAATTGGTATCGGGAACACGTCGTCTTCCACAATCTCTTCATGGACACAACGGATGGACGCGGCACGGCCGTCGAGAGAGGGGGCTTTTACTGCGACAAGTGCGACATATCTTTCCCCTTCAAATCCAACTTGGACTCGCACTTGATCACGGTCCACCCCTCGAAACCCCCCAGTTTCGTGTGCGACGTATGCGGTAAGATATTCACCAAGAAGCCTCTGCTCGCGCTCCATCTCGAAATCCACGATCCCTCCAACCGGATCCAGTGTCACGTCTGCGGCAAATTGATCACTAAAAAGTTCATGCCGTTGCACCAGCGCAGCGTCCACGCCGGCAAGAAACCTCACAAGTGTTCGACGTGCGGCAAGAGCTTCACCCAACGGGGGACGTTGGTGATCCACTTGAGGTCCCACACCGGAGAAAAGCCGTACGTTTGCGATATCTGCGGCAGGGGACACGTCAGTCGGTCGGTGTTGAACGGTCACCGGAAGAGTTGCCGTATCGGGAAGAAGAAAGGGGAGTGACGACATGTCGCTCTTTTCCCCGTTTCCGAGTTAACGGTGGAACATCATCCATGTCGAGAATTTATAATCGAAATAAATCATCGTCTTACATTATATTGAAGAGTCATTTTTGTTCATATATTGTCACGAATGGGACCAGTGTTATGGATCAGGTAATACAGTCAGGGGCGAAGCGTGCTTTTTCTCACGGTCAGCCGCACCTCGCTGAACTCGCACCGGACGAAATGCCAGTCGAAGGAATAGAATGAATCGAATCGTCTTATGTCGTAATTTCCAGCGAGAAGGGGAAGGTGTAATTGGATTTACCGCTGACTTGACTATGGACATTGCCCGAATTGGTCACAATCGATACAGGTTTTTTGTTTCGAATAATTTTCCTTTTGTATCACAAATAAATGCTGTTTAATAATTTGTTGCACGAACACCCCCCCCCCATTCTTCCCGACTACGTCCTGTCATCGATTTCCATCGATACTGAAGCAAACATTTTCTAGGCTCTCTCTCGGACCGACAACAGCGTCGAGCAGTGCTAATGTTTTCTTCGTGATAAACCCTTATCAACAGCACATCTTCACAAGATTACAGTTACCTCTTCGAACGCAACAAGTTGTAGGACCACCGCCGCACATGATGCCACAAGTACTGAACGAGGTCCATCGACCGACTGTTACGACGCCGACGCCGCCAGTACTGAAAATGAACCATCCGTGGGCTAATACCATGCCGGGGCTTGCGGTTCACAACTCGACTGTAGTTTCGCACAATAAACTACCGTCAGCAATGAGGTAAGTTTAAATGATAGACGTTGGTTTTAATGGCGGCAGTCATTTGTCGACGTTAACATTTGGTGTGGGCGCCTTGATTTGTTTAATATTAATACTTGAGGCTTTTGAGTCTTAGGATGAGGTGGGATGTATAAATATAGGCGGTCGATGTGCTGATAGGAAACCAAGTTTTACTTTACAACTTTTCGTCCTCAAACATTTGATATTCAACATTAATGACTACATGATTTTCGGATAAACGGTACTAGATTGCGGACGTAACTGTATCGGTACTAAAAATTTCAATGATGTAATTTTAAAAGGTTTACGAGCCGCCCCGGAATGATTTGAATTTAGACTTTTACTGTGAATTAACACCAAGCTTATCACTTCGCCAGATCGAATGCTGCTGATGTGGCACCATGGAAACATCCGAGTTCACCAAAACACCCATTCGACTATTCGGCGACTCTAATTTCTAAGGTAAAATTAGTATGAGTATCGGTCGAAAATTTCGTCCACATTTTTCGAAAAAGCCAATTGTGTCTAATGAAAGTTTCCTTACCTTACCCAAGGAGAAAGGAGTCGACATGTGCACAACTGACGATCAGCTGCCGCCAACGCCGCCACCGGACTGGACCTGCCGCCTCTGCGGTTTAAAGTGCGTCCTAGACAAAACCATCATCATAGAACACTTTTCTAAGCATAAGCAACAGAACGACGAGAAAAGACGGAGGAACGCGTCCCCGCCGTCGCAGTCTCAAACCGTGGAATCCGTCGCGACGGTCGGTTCTGCGTACCCGGATTGCCCCCAATTGCGAGCTCCGTTCGACAAATCTAAGTCGGCCTTAAATCGACGAAATGACGCAGCCTCGAAGCCGACGACAGTTCGTCGGGAACACTTCGTATGCCCGATCTGCCAGGTGATCTTCCCCAGCAGAGACAGATACCGTCAACACGTCCTCCTTCATCATCAATCGCACGATTTTTACTGCGAAGAATGCAAGGCGAATCTCCATAGCCCCTTCACGTTGAGTATCCACAACAGAAAGCACAAGAATGGCGCCTACGAATGCTGCTTGTGCGGCATGGCGGCCCGAGGCACGAGATCGTTACGCCACCACGTCACCACGTGCCACAAGCCTCTGTACCGGTGCGAGGAGTGCGGCAACTCGTTCCACACCGAAAAGTGGTATCGGGAACACGTCGTCTTCCACAATCTCTTCATCGGCAAAACGGAAGGAAGCGCCACGGCCGTCGAGACAGAGGACTTCGCCGCCGCGAGGGCTTCGTTCAAGATCCGCAAGGCTCCGGCGGAGGTCCCGTATTGCGACAAGTGCGACATGTCTTTCCCCTTCAAATTCAACTTGGACTCGCATTTGGCCACGGTTCACCCCTCGAAACCCCCCAGTTTCGTGTGCGACGTATGCGGTATGGTATTCGCCAAAAAGGGTCTGCTAAAGCCTCATCTCGAGATCCACGATCCCTCCAACCGGATCCAGTGCCACATCTGCGGCAAATTGATCACTAAAAGGTTCATGCAGGTGCACGTGCGCAGCGTACACTCCGGCGAGAAACCTCACAAGTGTGCGACGTGCGGCAAGAGCTTCACCCAACGGGGGACGTTAGTGATCCATATGAGGTCCCACACCGGAGAAAAGCCGTACGTTTGCGATATCTGCGGCAAGGGGCACGTCAGTCGGTCGGTGTTGAACAGTCACCGGAAGAGTTGCCGTATCGGGAAGAAGAAAGGGAAGTGACGACGTGTTCTTTTCCCCGTTTCCGAGTTAACGGTGGAACATCATCCATGTCGAGAATTTATGATCGAAATAAATCATCGCCTTACATCATATTGAAATGTCATTTTTATTAATATATTGTCACGAGTGGGACCAGTGTAAGGACCAGGTAATTCAGTCAGGGGCGAAACGTGCATTTTCTCACCGTCATCCGTACCTCGCTGTACCTGCACCGGACAAAATGCCATCGAATGAATAGAATGAATCGTTTTATGTCGTAATTTCCAGCGAGAAATGAAAGGTGTAATAGGATTTATCGCTGGCTTGACTACGGACGAGGCCCGACCTGGTCACCATCGATGCAGGTTTTTTGTTTGGATAATTTTCGTTTCGTATAACAAATAAATGCTTTTTAATAATTTGTTGCACGAACACCCCTCCCATTCTTCCCGGCTACGTCCTCCCATCGATTTCCATCGATACTGAAACAAACATTTTCTAGGCTCTCTCTCGGACAGACAACCGCCTCGAGCAGTGCTGGTGTTTTCTTCATGATAGACCCTTATCAACAGCAGTATATCCTGAGTAATCCGCACATCATGAGAAGGTTACAGTTACCTCTTCCGATGCAACAAGTTCTAGTTCGACCGCCACAGACTGTGCCACAAGCACTGAATGTGGTCCATCGACCGACTGTTACGACGCAGACGCCGCCAGTACTGAAAATGAACCATCCGTGGGCTAATACCATGCCGGGGCTTGCGGTTCACAACTCGACTGTAGTTGCGCACAATAAACTACCGTCAGCAATGAGGTAAGTTTAATGATAAACGTCGGTTTTAATAGCGGCAGTCATTTGTCGACGTTAACATTGGGTGTGGGTGCCTTGATTTGTTTAATATTAATATTTGAGGCTCTTGAGTCATGGAATGAGGTAGGATGTATAAAGATAGGCGGTTGATGTGCTAATAGTTTTATTCACCACTTTTCGTCGTCAAATATTTGATATTCAACGTTAATGACTACATGATCTTCGGATAAATTCTTATGGTACTAGATTGCGGACATAACCGTAACTGTACTAAGCATTTCAATGATGTAGTTTTAAAAGGTTCACGAACCGCCCCGGAATTTAGACCTTTACTGTCAATTAACACCGAGCTTATTACTTCGCCAGATCGAATGCTGCTGATGTGGCCCCATGGAAACCTCCGAGTTCACCAAAACACCCATTCGACTATTCGGCGACTCTAATTTCTAAGGTAAAATCAGTATCAGTACCGGGCGAAAGTTTCATCCACTTTTTCCGAAAAAACCAATTGTGTCTAATGAACCTTTCCTTACCTTTCCCAAGGAGAAAGGCATCTACATGTGCACACCCTACGTTCAGCCGCCGCCACCGCCCTCATCGGACTGGATCTGCTCCATCTGCGGTTTAACGTGCGTCCCAGACAAAGCCATCATCATACAACACTTTTCTAAGCATAAGCAACAGAACGACGAGAAGAGACGGAGGACCGCGTCCCCGCCGTCGCAGTCGCGAACCGTGGAATCCGTCGCGACGGTCGGTTCTGCGTATCCGGATTGGCCCCAATTGCGATCTGCGCTCGACAAGTCTAGGTTGGCCTTAAATCGACTGAATGACGCAGCCTCGAAGCCGACGGCAGTTCCCCGGGAACCGTCCGTATGCCCGATCTGCCAGACGATCTTCTCCGGCAAAGACAGATACCGTCAACACGTCCTCGTCCATCACCAATCGCGCGATTTCTACTGCGAAGAATGCAAGGTGAATTACCAGAACCTCTTCACGTTAAGTGTCCACAACAGAAAGCACAAGAATGGCGCCTACGAGTGCTCCTTGTGCGGCACCGCGGCCCGAGGCGCGAGATCATTGCGCCACCACGTCAACACATGCCACAAGCCTCTGTACCGGTGCGAGGAGTGCGGGAACTCGTTCCACAGCGAGAAGTGGTATCGGGAACACGTCTTCTTCCACGATCTCTTCATCGACAAACCGAAAGGAAGCGCCACGGCCGTCGAGAGAGAGGCCTTCGCTGCCGCGAGGGATTCGTTCAAGATCCGCAAGGCTTCGGCGGAGGTCCCGTATTGCGACAAGTGCGACATGTCTTTCCCCTTCGAATCCAACTTGGACTCGCACTTGGCCACGGTCCACTCCTCGAGACCCCCCAGTTTCGTGTGCGACGTATGCGGTAAGATATTCACCAAAAAGGTTCTGCTCGCGCTCCATCTCGAAATCCACGATCCCTCCAACCGGATCCAGTGTCACATCTGCGGAAAATTGATCACTAAACGGTTCATGCGGAAGCACGAGCTCACCGTCCACGCCGGCAAGAAACCTCACAAGTGTGCGACGTGCGGCAAGAGCTTCACCCAACGGGGGACGTTAGTGATCCACATGAGGTCCCACACCGGAGAAAAGCCGTACGTTTGCGATATCTGCGGCAAGGGGCACGTCAGTCGGTCGGTGTTGAACGATCACCGGAAGCGTTGCCGCATCGGGAAAAAGAAAGGGGAATGATGGCATGTCGCCCTGTTCCCCCTTTCTGAGTTTACGAGAGAACATCATCCATGTCGAGAATTTATCATCGAAATAAATCATATCAATATTGATGTGTCATTTTTGTTAATATATTGTCACGAATGGGAGCAGTGTATGGACCTAGTAATTTAGTCGGTTGCGAAGCGTGCGTTTTCTCATCACCTGAATGTGTCTCTTGACAACATTCAACGTGAATTACCTATTGCAATTGTACGGCGACTGTGGCAGATGATGATCATTTTGTACCGCCATCGCGATCACTTCGTGTCCCATGACTCCGCGTTATTTCTCGACGGATTTTCGTAGTCCTTTCAGTGAAACGCTCAGAATTACGCGAGCGCGACCAAAGTGAAACCCGAAAAATTTTCAAAACGACATCATTTTTTACCTATTTTTTTCCTCGTAGGTGGTCGATGAAAGCCTGTTTCGTGACCCTTTCCGACGTGAGGGCCGACCCCAAGATGAGATTCGTCGGCCCCGAGACCGTCGACCTCTCGCCGCGTTTCCGTTGCGTTCCCTGCGACGCGACCTTCCTTACGGTGTCCGATGTGAAATCGCACGAGGCGCGAGACGCCGAGAAGTGCAGGTTCTTGTGCGAGGTCTGCGACTCCAAGTACTTCAACACCCTACGAGGTTTGTTGTTCCACGTGCTGAGACACAAGACGGGTGCCGTCTCGATGGGATTCAAGTGCGACCGGTGCGATAGTAGGTTCGAGGAGGCGTCGCTGTTGTCGAGCCACAATCTGACGACGCACGTGCAGCACACTTGCGAGGTGTGCGACGACGTCTTGCGTTCGGCGGAGAGCCTCGACGCCCACAGGCGGCAGCACGACTCCCTGCTGAACTCGAGACGTCACGAGGTGATCCCTTGGACCCGACACGAGTGCCCCGTCTGCAACTTGCCTCTTTTCTCGAGAGCACGGACCTGTAACGTTTGCGGGGAGGTCTTCGATAATGACGAGACGTTTTGCGGACATTATGTGATACGTCACGACGGCCGTGCTAAGGTATGCACGTACTGTCACAGGAGATATATTATATATGTATAATGTATATATAAAACTTATATGGGCTATGTGAAAAATGGAGTTTTATTACGTATATTTATGTAGCCCACGGCAAGGGCAATAAATAAGTCAGTTCTCGACGAATTAGTGCGAATCGTTTGTTATTTAGTGATTGTGAACTATTGAAACCCCTTTGCGGAGATGACGACGACGATTCGCCAATAGCATCGTATTAATTTCGTATTCGTATAAATTTTATATATACGTGCGGTGTTACCTGTCCGAGAGTCACGTATTGCTCTTGTGACTAGGTCACCTCCGTGCTGATTTAGCTTAGGCGGTGACCTAGTTGCGCTAATTGCAGCCGTATCGCGACATTATCGGATGGTAGGGGGAGTTATCAAACAACGAAAAATCTCCCCGTTAGGCAAGAATTGCCTCGTATTAAATTTTCCAATTCGTGGGGGATATTCGGGAATATTTGTTTTTCTTTCGCGCTTTTATATTTTATTCTTCTTCGTTCCCTTGTAGCTCGAAGACGATCGTGCGTCACCGAGTCGATTGTGCTATCCGCAATGGGGGAGAGGTCCACAGGTTATTTGTTTATTCAAGGCAAAAAGTGAAACGGCAGGTCCAAAGAACGGCAAAAGGACAGTACATACCTAATAACAATGACTAACGAAGATCCTCAGAAGGGTAGATCGAAGCTGCTTCTAATAAGTAGAATCTGAGTGCCCTTTGCAAGTCAGCCCGTCATATTCCGCAACATTTTATGGTCCTTCGAGCCGGACAATGCATAATGACAATACCTGAAAAAGATCCTCAGAAGGGCACGTCAAAGCTCCTTCTGAAGCGCGTCCTTTGCAATATCCATCAAGTGGGCCTTCATATTGAGCAACATTTTGTGGTCCTTCGAGCCGGATAAGTAATAATGACAATGAGTCACGAAGACGGGTAGGTCGAAGTCGTTTTAAAGTTTGCCAGCAAGTAAGAATTTAAGTGCCCTTTGCAAGTCAGCCTTCATATTCCGCAACATTTTATGGTCCTTCGAGCCGGTTAATGTATAATGACAATAATTGACGAAAATCATGACAAGTCCCCACCAGAAAAGCTAAACCGCTCTTCTTGCAGGTCGCCCGCTACGACGACGTGCGCCTCGTGCGGCAAACGGTTCGCCTCCGCTCGCCGCCTCCGCAAGCACCTGACCGCCCACAGCGACGTGCGGCCGCACGCGTGCCCCGTCTGCCCTCGCCGCTTCAAGCGCAAGCACGAGCTGAAGAACCACTCGAAGGTGCACTCGCCGCTCTCGGAGAGCTCCTTCGAGTGCGACTTCTGCACGAAGAAGCTGCGCTCGAAGGCCTCGTGGTCGGCTCACCGGAAGCGACACCTCGGGGAGTTCGTCGCGCGGTGCGAGCCGTGCGACAGGGGCTTCGTCACCGTGCACGAGCACCGCTCGCACGTCAGGCTGAGGCACGGCGAGGACGAGGCGAGGTTCGCGTGCGGCTTCTGCGGCAGGAAGTGCTACGACAAGAACTCGCTCGAGGGGCACGTCGCGAGGCACGCGGAGGACTACGGAAAGGAGCCGAAAGTCAAGTGCGACATATGCGGCAAGGGGTTCATGCAAGAGAGGTACCTCAAGCATCACTTCGTCAGGATGCACAAGGACGGCGGTCAGAGGTACGTGTGCGACCTTTGCGGGAAGGAGGTGCAGTCTAAGGTAATAGGAAATGGATTTTGTTTCCCTTTCTCGGTAAAACTTCTTCCGCTCTATATTCCACGTTGTTTTCTTCGAGGTGAGCCTCAGAGACCACATGCTGACCCACGCGGGCCTGAAGCCGATCCGTTGCGGCGAGTGCGGCCGCGGCTTCGTGCGCAGGACGACCTTGAAATTGCACATGCGCACCCATACTGGCGAGAAGCCGCACGCGTGCGACACGTGCGGCAAGAGGTTCAGCCAGAGGGGGCCGCTCAAGGTGCACATGCTGTACCATACGGGGGAGAGGCCGCACAAGTGCGACATATGCTCGATGGGGTTCGTCACGAGGCACATGATGAGGAACCACGTCAGGAAGTTCCACGACACCGTCTGAGAGAGTTTCGAGGTTTGGGGGCGAATCTTGTGCTTTTCTTTATTTTTCAACGAATAAATTTGGAAACTATATCGTTCGTGTCGTTGATTACCTATAGTGAAAGTGAAAGTGAAAAATCCGACTGTGATGTTCTCGTCGAGAGTAAGGTCCGGTACGGGATTAGACCCAAATCTTTTAAATGTCATATCCTTTCAGTTGCGTTTTACAGGTCTGTCGAGGCGAGCGAAGAGGACGAAAGGGACGTTACGACGAAGCGGAATTTCCAGTGCGAGCAATGCGGCTTGCGGTTTGGTCGCATGCGGCAGCTGAGGGAGCACCGCAGGACAGCTCACATCGACAAAGGTGAGTGTAACACTTACACCATTTAAGTGTTATCAAAGTCGGGGCGAATTTTTCTCGTAGCTCGCGGCAGGATCTTCTCCTGCGGCTCCTGCCCGAGGACCTATCGTTTCAGCTCGAGCTTAACCCGCCACAGGAACACGAAACACAGTCGTCCCGAGGATAGATCCGTCTTGTGTGAGGTGTGCGGCAGGAGACTGTCCTGCGGAGACAAGCTGAGGTACCACATGAGGATGCACACCGGCGAGGGGACGTTCGACTGTCCTGTGGGTTTTGTCGGATTTTTGAAGTGAAACTTCTTTGCGCACGTTATACACTTTGGGATGGGGTGTTGATCTAAAAACCGCGTCACGCGTGATCCGAAGACAAAGCCGTGTTGCCAGAATGCGCGAGCGGTTGCCTAATGTGCTACCAGCGAGGTCGAGACTTTCGGACAGCTGACACCAAACCTAACCTCAAACGGTGAGAAAGTGAGGAGGCGTCATGGCTCAAGTCGGATGAGAACATATAATAGAGACAACATCTATGGAGACCATCGTGAAGGCGGTCGTAGGAAGACTCCAGCGATAGATGGTGAAAGCGGCGAGGCAACAAGCGACCATTGTTGTTCTGGACGTGTCGGGACAGACAGCAACGTCCGGATCGAGCCGCAGCGAGGAATCCGGAGTGAAGTAGGCGAGTGCTCGACTTCGACCGTCTTTGGCGATAAAGATGGTGGAAGTGTTCGGCCCCAGCAGCCCGGAGAGTAGTGTGGTGCGATGGGTGTCCAAGATCAAGGCATCGACTTGGGAGCGATCTACGACTGGACAGATTTAGAGAAGAGCACCCTGACGGCGAAGCTCTGGCATCAGCCTCGACAACTATGATCGACCATGGGCAAAGTGACGAGCGGTGTTAGGGGCGGCGTTCCTTAGGCAGCGAGATTTCCACGGGACGATGACGGAGATGATGAGATGGGAAAAGTTGGCCAGCGAGACAATGACCACGTACTACCATGCGAAGCGGGCGTTGTGCGGGAGAATCGTCGTTACCAGCGAGATGCTGTCTCTTGCATTATTGCTGAGTTGCCGGCAGAGCTACGAGCGAGTACTTATATGGCGTTTGTAGCACTTCCCCGGAGCAGGGCATTCGAAAGCGTTTGATGCTACAACTGCCAGCAAGTGGGAGATTACCTGAGCCGAGACTTTACGCGGATTCGAGCGGGGCGGTGCAAGCGTTGCGGCTGCAAAATAATTGTCTTATATTCCATTTATATATCCTGTCTGTCTGTCTGTGTGTGCATATGGCCAAAGAAGTTTCACTTCCACCGTCTGTTTTTAATGGCGACATCGATTAGATTACTTCTTCCTCTTTAGGTGTGCGGCCGGAAGTTCTCGAAACGCGACTACCTCCGCTGCCATCTGCGCATCCACACCGGCGAACGTCCGTTCAAGTGCGCCGAGTGCGGCAAGACCTTCTCACAGTCGGCCCCCTACAATTACCACGTGAAGACGCACGAGGCGAAACGAACACGCTCGGGGAGTTTGTGTACAAATCTTTTCTATCTATCGAAATAAACGTAGCACCTACACTTTAATCTACTATATCACGTAAGAGTTGCGAATACCACACGACGTTACGCACCGAGGTTACGAGTTGTCCGAATTCGTGTCATCATCGGTTTTGCACTTCTCGCCTATCGATAACGTGCTATACTGACGTATATATTTCCAGAGTCGCGCCGGCCAGAAAACGGGGCCCCGACTCGAAAAATCACCAATTTAAACCAGAGGAGGGTGCTTCGGAGGATCGTCCTAGTCGCCAGGCGAGAAGACGTCCCACCCGCTCCGACTCTCATGAGATTTACGGTCGCGGGAAGCCTCTCCGGAAACGAACGAGAGGACGTCGTCGTGACTCCACCCTTCCTCCGCACGATCCGGACGACCCATCGTCCGCCGCTCTTCCTTCGAGGAGGGAACCCTCCTCCCCGTCCGGGTCCGACACCGTCCCCTCGCTCCTGCTGGTCCGCCTCGCCCACTTCGACGTGCCGTTACGTTGCGAGCGGTGCTCTCGCCCCTTCAACACCAACCTCGACTTGGCGTTGCACTCGCGAGTGCACTCGCCCGACGGCGCGACCTATGCTTGTCACTTGTGCGGCGAGGAGGAGGGAACGCGGGTTGGCGGGAGGAGGAGGCGGAGCCGGACCGCCCTCGAGGCGCACATAAGGTCGCACGAGGGCGTGGCCAGGAAGTGGGCGTGCGGACGGTGCGGCAAGCGGTTCAAGAGGGGAGCGGACGCCGCCGAGCACGTCAGGTGAGAAACAACGTCTCTACCGCCACTCACTCCCACTTTTCCCCCTCTCATCGTGTCGCAGATACCACCACTCCGCCTCGGACCGCCTGCCATTCCAGTGCGAGACCTGCGGCAAGAGCTTCCCGCTCTCCTCGTCGCTCCGGTCGCACCGACGCTCCACCCACCGCCACCTGGTCCGTCCCCCTCCGGCTCCGGCCACCTACGATTGCACCGTTTGCCTCAAGCGGTACGCGACGCACAGCGGTCTCCACCGGCACAACTCCGCCCACCACAAGGAGCTCGGACGCGATTGGTCCGTGTTGTGCGACGTGTGCGGCAAGAGCATAGCCAGCCTCAATAAGCTCAAGTACCACATGAGGGTGCATACCGGGGAGAAGCCGCACAAGTGCGAGGTGTGCGGACGCGGTTTCGTCAAGAAGGAGCAGCTGAGGATCCACACGCGCGTGCATACCGGAGAGAAACCGCACGTCTGCGAGGTTTGCGGCAAGAGGTTCGCCCAGCTCGCCCCCTATAAGTACCACGTGAAGACTCATACCGGCGATAGGCCGCACGTCTGTGGCATTTGTAGTAAGGGTTTCATCTCGTTCAGTAATATGAAGGTTCATATGAGAAGTTGCGTCAGGTCGTGAAGTGGAGTAACGGTGAGTTTCCACCCGACACCTGATAGGTTTCGGTTCGTATATTGTTTATTAAATACGTTCTTGGCATGTTTGCATTTTTCTGACGTGATATACGTCTTATAAATCGATGTGCCGGCTACCTGCCGGTTCACAAAACATTGTTACTTTACGCCACACCCATGCGTGCGAGCTGGAGTGAGAGCGACAACAATAGACAGAGATCGACCTTGGCGGTTGCCTTGCGACGCATCTATCTCTTTTACACGACAGCGTCCTAGTGAAGTGAGTTCCATTCACTATATAGTCTTATATATTTGTTCTTGCATCGGTCAATGAGTGCAGTAATAATAAAAATAATGCAGTGTGACCGGCCTACCGCAGTGCGAAAAAACCTTCTAATGGTAATCTATTGATAACAATTCTATTCAATTCATAAACGTATTCCATTTTTCATCGATGTTTTCTTATGCCGTTATCACGTAAAATTTATCGTCCGTAAACCGACTTACAGACAACCAAATTTTTACTCGATCTTTCAATCACAACCCACCTTTAATAATCCGGTGTTTTACCTTTTCAGGATTTTACGTGATCTAAACCTGATTCCAGATGGCGGCAGCAGCTCACCCCCGACGACCCGATAACGATGAAGATCTCTTCAAACTCTGTACTATATTAAACTCGTATTAAACACACCCGACCCATCGACACAACGAGACTTTTACTAAATCACCTTTTACTCATAAGCGACTTATTTCAAGAACGTAGTTAGATTTCGTAACGTAATCAAAATCAAGATACTAACTGGGTTTCGTTTTCCATTTTTAGCTCTCGACCACCGAGGGAAGTCGAAGTAGTGCGCGGCGAACGAATTCTGACGACCGCTCCCGAGTCGAGCCGAACCGTAACCAAAGTTATGCCGAAAACGAAACCGGAGTGGGTGCAATCGCCGACTTGGCCCAGGGTCGTCCGAGCTCCACAGTCGAAATTCCACGACAGTCTTATCGCGATCCCGCCACGAAATAGGAGTCCGAAATTGAAAACGTCAAAGCTAATTTCGATCAAGAAAAATCAATTTTCAGCTAAATATCGAAACTCCATTACCCAGAGGACGGCTCCGACATTTCGCCTCATCCCAGTTACTCCATCGAAAATAATCTCCGACTTGAAGGGAACGCCGAGGGTGGTCCCATCGAAGAGAACTTCCGGATCGAGTCAAGTTTCGACTGCTGCGGAGACGACTCCGCGGTCGAGCCAAACTATAACGTTAACGAAGACTAGTTCCGGTTTGACTCGAATTACGATTAAATCTCCAAACTCCGCTGAAGAGAAAATAGTCTCCAAGTCACGCCAAACGCCGATCACGACTTCGTCGAAGACACGTCCGGAGTCGGACGGAACCCCAAGGATAACAACGATCGCGTCTAACGCGACTCATGACCCGAAAAAAACTTTACCTTCGTCCACTGCGACTCCGGAGTTGAAGCGAACTTTAACGAAGGGGTCGTCGTTAACTTTATCGAAGACAAATTCCAGATCGGATCGAATCCCGATTATAGCTTCAGACTGCGCCGCACAAAAGACGAAGGCGATTTCTGAGACAAAGGCGACTCCGGTATCGGGCCCTACCGTCGGCACTCTAATTTCGCCGAAGATAAATCCAGGTTTAAATCGCATCGTAATCAAACCATCGAACTGCTCCGTACAGAAAACCGCTACGCTGTCGCGTCGAGCCCGAATCACGATCCCATCCAAGACGAGCTCGGAATCGGAAGGGACTCCGAGAGCGACCGCGATTTCGATTCCGTCAAAGATTCCTTCAGATTTAAGTCACACGGTGACTGCTCCGAAGACAGCTCCGGAGTCGAGCCGAAGTGGATCGACTGTGAACCGAATCGTGATTACGACTCCGATCTCCGGTGTCCAGAAGGCGGGTGCGGAGTCGGGCCAAACTGCTATTCCGACTTCGTCGAAGAGCCGAACTCCGATCTCGATCTCGTCCGAGACAGCTTCAGATTCGAGTCATGCCGTGACCGCACCGACGACGACGACGACGACGACTCTGGAGTCGAGAGGAACCGTCGCGGCGGTACGTACGAGTTCGATGTCGAATCGAACCCCTACTGCACAAAGGACGGCCGTACGATTGCCTCAAACAAAAATTACAACTTCATCGAAGACAAGTTCGCAATCTGGGACGATTGCGGTCTCGAGTCACGATCCAGCTTCGACGGTAACAGCTCCGAAATCGACCCGAAGCACTGCCTACATCGTCAAAGCTTTATTGAATAAGGACTCGCCGACTGCCCCTTTCTACTGCCTCACGTGCGCAGTGAATTTCAAGGACTCCTCCGAGGCGAAGCTCCACACGCCCTCGACGAATTTGAAGTGCCGTTACTTTTGCCAACTCTGCTCGAATTACATGGCGACTTTGAGCGCCCTCGACGTCCACATGGAGAACCACGTGATCTGTAAAATGAAGAAGAAAGAAGAGACGGCAGACTCGAAGCACTCGTGCGACTTTTGCGAGAAGAGCCAGTCGAACACGTCGGTTAAGGAAGACCTCTCGCAGCAACAACGCCTAGTCCACGACATGAAAACGAAAATGATGAGGAAACTGAGGAGGATAATACCCGAAACCGCCTCTCGTCCGCCTCCTTCCGCAATCGATAAGACCGAGGGGGCGAAGGTCGCGCCGCAGGTCATCGCGGACCTCGTGGCCCCCGCCGGGGGTCGCGATAACTCCTTCAGGTTCGACCCGGCGAAACCGTGGAGGCTCTCGACCGCCCTCTCCATGGAGACGGCACCTTCGGCCGACCTGGACGTCGTCGTCGCGTGGAAGCCGGCCGGGGGGCCCTCGGAGCCCGTGCACCTGGGGAATATCTCCGAACTGTACGAGAACGCAGTGGAACGTACGAAGAGGGCCGGCGGCGTCATCTCGGTGAGGAACATAAAGGAGTTGCTCGAGCCGAAGTCTCCGCCGCCGCCTCCTCAGAGCGGCGAGGTGGACGCGACGAAACCGAAGACTCCGAAGAGGTTGCCGAAGAAGTGCGACTCGTGCTCGGCCGTCTTCGGACGGATGAGGTCGTTCAGGAGCCACGAGCAGAGGAAGAGGAAGTGCTCGTTGTGCGGCTTCATGTGCTGTTGGCTGAGAGATATGAGAGGGCACTACATGGCCGAGCACGGGGCGTATTTCTGTAAGAAGTGCGACTTCACGTGCAAGCGCAGATGGACGATGACCGAGCACGTGAACGAGGCCCATTAGCTCGGAGTGTCGTAGATCGTACGGCATGAAGTTCGATGCCGATATAATTTCGAGAATACTAAACAAAGAAATACAACCAAGCTTTCGAACTGTAAATCGTACCTATGTACTAATACCTGTAAATATGTATAATTCAATGGATATAAAATCGATATCTCGTTACCGGACTTTTTGGAACTCCCATCGCTCGTTTATACCCCTCACGTTCCGTTTTCGAAACCTCGAGCCGCAGTTTTAATTTCTCCATCTTATTTTCCAGCGGCGACTCCTTACACGAACTGCTCGATCTCCTCGACGGCGATTGCTTCCTCCAGAACATCCACATCCAAGAGATAGAGGAGCAGCTCTTCATACCGAAGAGTAGACCTCAAGTGAAAACGGACTATACGAAGCCTCAAGAGCTTAAGCTCGATTGCTGTCCGAAAAGTCCGCAGGGTTTCAAGAAGGGTTGTGGCTTCGAGACCGCGACCGACGCGACGTGTAAAAGGCCGCAATCGATCGTCCCGTGTCACAAGTTACAGTCGTGTAAGAAACCGATAGCCGCATGCGGCGATAAGAGACCGCAGTCGAGTTACGCGCGTGGCGATAAGAAGCTGCAGTTTTTCGGCGTCGACGGTGATCAGCGAGCTATCGGCGTGTATCAAAATCCCGGCGGCGTTCACGACGAGATCGACCGGCAGCGGTCTGCAACATCAGAGCCGGATCGCGGAGACCGATCGCAGTCCGTCGATCAGGAACGGACCGCCGCCGCGTCCGAAGAGCGGCACGTGGTCACTAAAACCGCCTCTTTCACGTGCGACTTGTGCTCGAAACCGTTCCGCACGCGGAAGTACCTCAAGAAGCACCTCTCGATCCACACGTCGGAACGCGGCTTCGCGTGCGGCACGTGCGGCAAGTCGTTCCGTCTCCGCTACAAGTTGACCGAGCACGAGAAGACCCACTCGGAGCCGCAGTTCCAGTGCGAGGTGTGCTCTGCGATGTTCCGTCATCGTTCCCATCTCAACGCCCACAAGAGGAAGCGACACGAGGGCGTCGTCGCCGCCGCTGCCGCCGGCGACAAAGTCCCTTTGGTGTGCGAGCTCTGCGGCAAGACCGTCTCGAGCCTGTCCGCGTTGAAGGAGCACAAGTCGACGCACGAGTCGCACGAGTCGCCGCACGCGTGCGCCGCGTGCGGCAAGACGTACGCGTCCGCCCGCAGCCTCAGGAACCACTCGGCGCTCGCTCATTCGGCGAGCCGCACGCGGCGCCACGCGTGCCGCGTTTGCGGCAAGTCCGTCAGCGGGCGAGCAGTGCTCGAAGTGCACTTGCGGCTGCACACCGGCGAGCGGCCGTTCGCGTGCGCCGCGTGCGGCCGCTCCTTCGCCTCCGTCGAGTACCTGCGGAGCCACGAGAGGACGCACACGGGCGAGAAGCCGCACGAGTGCTCCGCGTGCGGCAAGAGGTTCGCGCAGCGGACCGCGTTGACGGTGCACGTGCGAGGGCATACGGGCGAGAAGCCGCACGTGTGCGGCGCGTGCGGCAGGGGATTCGTGACCAAGAGCCACCTGATGACTCATTACAGGACGCACGATAGCGGCGGCGGGGTCGACATCGAATATATCTCGAGGGGGTTCGTCTCGGGGCGGGTGTAGATGCGCGGCGACTCTTATACACCTTTTTGGGTTTCGCCGACGATTTTGAATTAAAATGTAACACCTTGTTACTTTCAAAAATTAAACTGGAGTTCGAACGATGTGAACCGGCATGCCAATATCATTCAGAATTCATTTCTAGTGTGTGCTCTTAAAAAATGCCGTCTGCTTCGTTTGAATTCAAGTTTATCGTTGTGAGTTGCAGGTCTCTCGAAGGTCCACATTTTTATCTTAATGGTTGTTTTAATTATGGTTTTATCGTTTCAACGGCACAGTGTAATTGTTGTACTCTGATGGATTATATGATAACTACAGCTACGATGTTAGTGACATGGAGTGGAGGGGGGTAAATGTGACAAACACGTTATCGACTATTTTTTTCTTACAGGCAACATTTAACTACAGATGAGCCTAGGATGTTCGAAATATGTTGAAATATAATACCGTTTTCTCAAGATGGACTTTCGATCGTTTCATGGGTTGGGCGCGACTTTGAGATCTCTAGGTACCTATACTACATATCGAAGCTCTAACCAGTACCAATTGGAACACTGAATATAATCAGATTTTACCGAGGTCGTTCGAAAAGAGCCTGTTGTCTCTATACAAAACCATGGGACTTATCTTTTTGCTTATTTAGAAACGCACTGGTATTTTTAAAATGCAGGTGTTCAGTTGCCCAAGTGAAATCATATATTATATGTGAAAGTATGGATATGTACAGATAAAGAACTAGAGGGTCCATTGGACCGCCAAATTTTTTTTTAGGACAGCGGCACTTCGTTTGTGTCTTCTTCTTCTAAGGTGCAGGTGTACAGTCGATCAGTGAAATCGTGTACGAGGAAGTACGCGAGACTCTACAGATACTGGATGGTCCACTGGACCATAACACAGCGGCCACGTGTGCTTTCCTTGTGATGTCTTCTTCCACACTTATACTCGAGAAAACAGTGGTGTGTGAATGTGTTTGCCATTTGTTTGTGCGATTTGGAAGTGAATTCATTGTTAGAGTTATTATCCGTAATGATACGCCCATGGAGGACAAGGCGGCATCGCTCTCCACTACTTAAAAAGCCATTAAGTGTTTTTGCTGCCGTTCCAGTTGGGACTGGACGAAGTATACCTACTCGAACCGAACGGAAATGAGCGGAGGCGGAGTATATCGATGAGGTGAACAGTTATTATAAGTTCCTCGACGATATTCGCGGCACTACTGATCCGTCATCGTCGGTATGACGAACGCGCGAAATGCCGACGATGAACGAAACATGAACTGTTACCGAACTAACGGCCGCCTTTCTCTATTCCCAGGCGCTTCTCCTGCGACCGGTGCGGTAAACCCTTCGTTACGGCACGCAAGCTGCGTAAGCACGTCGCGACGCACGACGCGTCGCGTCCGTTCGCGTGCGACTCGTGCCCGAAACGCTTCAAGCGGAAATACGATCTGTCCGTGCACCGGAGCGGCGTCCACGGCGGCGACGTCGTCGTCGTCGTCGTCGAGTGCGAGGTCTGCTCGAAGAGGCTGAAATCGAGGAGCTCGTACGCCGTCCACATGAGGCGGCACACCGGCGAGTACGCCGAGAGGTGCGAGCCGTGCGGCAGGGGCTTCGTCACCAGGCAGGAGTACCTGAACCACGTCGGCTCGAGGCACGGCAATAGCGCGCACGTGTGTAACGTGTGCGGCAGGAGTTGTTACGACAAGGCGGCCCTGCAGGTGAGCGCTACACACATCGCTATACCCGACCGATTTGCCAAATCGCAATACCCTCTATTTGCAATTTATGACCGTACCTACCCTTAGCGACGGGGAGTGTCGATTTGATTTCTCTCTACGCCTCGGTGGTTAATACAGCGCTCGTGTGCATCGTATAACAAATCTAGACTTATTCTTGGTTTCAGCGATCATTTACTACCTCTAACGCGTACATAAGACTACATCATAAGTGGGATTACACTCGAGGTCGATGATCGGATAGAAATTGTTCAACACAACGCTACCGTCTACAAATAGACCGATGAATTTATTACATATCAGGCAATTAACAAGCTCTGACGCTGACACGAAATCTAAATTCCTAAAAATCGCTGGAGTACTACCCTGTTGTTACCTCTCTCGACCAGCTTCTCACTCAAGGGTTTCGGGGCACCATGTGGCGTTAATACTCGACCTCCCCCCTCCCGTCGTCAGGCTTAAGTCATAAATTGCAAATGAAGTTCGGTCGGGTATACTGTATTTTGTCTGCGAATTAATTTCCGTTCGCGTTTCTCCATTTCCAGGGCCACTTGGCGGCTCGTCATTCGGACGGCGGCCTCGCCTCGAAGCCCTCCCACCGTTGCGAGCACTGCCCCAAGACGTTCCTGCGGGAGAAGTACCTGAGGCAGCACGTCGTACGCATCCACAAGGACGGCGGACAACGCTACATCTGCGACCAGTGCGGCAAGGACCTGCGCTCGAGGGGCAGCCTCAGGGACCACATCCTCGTCCACGACGGCCTCAAGCCGTTACGGTGTCCGGAGTGCGGCAGGGGCTTCGCTTTGAGGAGCACCCTCAAGTCGCACATGCGCACCCACACCGGCGAGAAGCCGTACGCGTGCGACACGTGCGGCAAGAGGTTCAGCCAGCGGGGGCCGCTCAAGGTGCACATGCTGTACCATACGGGGGAGAGGCCGCACAAGTGCGACATATGCTCGATGGGGTTCGTCACGAGGAACCTCGCGAGCAATCACGTCAAGAGGCAGCACGGTGCCGTCTAGACACGTGCCGATCGGTAGGTAGGCAGTGGTAATGATAGGCCGTGATAATAATATATTTGTAATAATAGGTACGTCTGAACGTCTGTACATTACACGTCGCGCTCGAGTGTGTCCGACGTGGCCTCCGCGCCGATCGGCGCTGCTCGCCCGTGTCTTTGAGTGATTCCCCGGCTGGTATGGGGAATGTATTGATGGTGGGCAACACTGATAAACCGAGAGCAAGCGAACCATCCATCATACCGACGAACAAAATACCTAAACGATCGAATCGATCGAGGAGGTTATCGACATAAAACGAACAGTTAAAATATACAAATTTGAGAAAGTACCTAATCCACACTTTATTTCCTTTAAAATAATCGTGCTAATCTCTCGGAATATGACCGGTTCTTCGGATAAAGACGCTCCGTTATTCGCGCGAATACGTCCCATTGGCGGGCCGAGGAAGAGCGCCCTTCATCTTTCCAGAACGCTTCCATCCGCATGGTCGGACTACGCCGGACGTGTCGCCTTCGACAGGTAAATCTCCAGTAGAAACGTTTTCCTAACATATATGTAATATTTCGAATTAACTATATTTAAATTTGAAACCTGGTAAAGTGTTAGGCAACCAGATATGTAGCCATATATTTTCGTCATAATCTACATTATATTTGTTTAAAAGAATTCGCAAAATCAAGTTTGCTGGGTTTATTGATCGAAATCAGACGGTAAATGTTTAATTGTAATCGTTTAATGGTTACATCAAGATGTTGATGGTTACATCAACATCGTAATTGATGGTTTGTGGTTCTGTGGTCTGTTGCACGTGCGCACGTCTGACATCTACTGTTCTAGTGTTCTGTGGTTCTAGTGTTCTGTGTTTGTTATTATATTTCTTGTGTGTCTCGAGGTGTTTTTTTTTTGCATCTTTATTTTTGACGCATTTCCTCTACATTTTCCATTCAGTAGCGACGATCGTCAGCCCCTTATTTCGATTCGCAAATGTTGGTCTTCAGATCGGGCGATGTCATCGAAAGATCACAACTAGCGCGAGCGGTTCCGGCGAGGCGAAAATGACCGCCGACCAGAGGAGGCAACGTAAACTCATCCACGAAGAGCCCTCCACCGACGGTGAGTTGTTATTTACACGTAATTAAACGTCGTGCACTTTGATTAGTTGGTAAAGTGGAATTTAGAGTAGTACAGGTCGCGAACGGTGAGATTGTGGTTCCCTTTCGAGGTTACCTTGCCTCGAAATTAACTTGTCTTGCTTTCGGATTAACTTCGTAACTCTGCGAGTATAAAATTAGGAGAATACAACATTGATACTAATAACTGACGTCATTTTTCTATCAAGTATAAATTACCAACACTCGTGTTAGGTAAATAGTGCGGCGTACATGTGTCCCTGTTTTTATTATATATTCTTTCTTAGAGTGCTTTCCCATTTGCTTATCGGGCGAGCTACTTCCTTATATTATATTTTCTCACTTCGCTATACTGCACCCTTATGTGTTCCCCGTTACATTATTCATTAAGACTATATAATGTGTACTTGTCACCAATTTTGGTCGGTACTTTTACACTTATCCTAACCTTCCTTATTCATGTCCTGCTTCTTTCTACTTTTCCATTTTCCATTCACATTTAAATTATACCTCATTATAATTCATGTACCACATCTAAACCTTCAGGTGAGGGCCATTTAAATTCATAAGTGTTCACTGTCGTTGGCGAAAGACAGTTTTCTGAATAATTGAGTTCACTATACACTCGTTTATTATTTCTTGAAACCAAAATATTATTCAAAGTATAAAAATAATTTGTTTCGAGCTGCTTAACCGACAGTGGTAACTAAAATGTATCCGGTAAAATCTTTTTGTTTCTACCATATTTTGTTTATTATTATATTATGATCATTAATTAAATTATAAAATTTATTTCTCCACAGTACCGTTCTCAAACGAAACACCTGTGAGTGGATCGGTTCGGAAGACGCGCCCCTGGAGGATTTTTCGTGGAAAGAAGGCTCGGAAAGGGATACGACGGGAATTATGTTGTGGTCTGAAGTGTTCCTTACTGAATTGGTAACTGCAGAAAAGGTGAGATAATAAATAATAATTCTAGTCTCCGTCGAACAGTACATAGCTCTGAAATGATTCTGAAAAAATCTGTTCCTCACACGTACTTGATATTTGAATATGTATGTAGTAGAAAAGTCATTTCCGAATGTGCTCGAGATTAGTGAAGTGAAGTGAACTTAGCTATTAGTACATTTAAGATTTTTTAAATTTTGATTTGGACATCCAGTTCATTCTCCCTCAAAATCCATACCCTGCTTAACTACGTGTCATTATTATTATTACATTTCTTTTTAAGATTGCGGTGATCCTATTAGACACTCAGGGAACATGGGATAGCAAAAGTACAGTAATAGAATGTGCCACGATATTCGCCCTCAGTACTATGTTGAGCTCGGTACAAATGTACAATCTCTCCAGCGACGTACAAGAGGACGACTTACAGCATCTGCAGGTATAATCGTTTCACTGTGATGAATCTTAATATTTTATACATGTAGGGGTTTTTATCATTGTCTAGGGTCTCTTCAAAACACTCGTCTTTTGGATACTCTTTATTGTCATTCTCGTTCAGGAATCTCTTATTTACCAACTAAATAAAAGAACGTCAAAAAAACAAAACCAACATATTACTCGGCCTGCTCAAAACAAACCCGACAAATTCAAACAGTTGTCAATATGACATATAAATTTCCTACATACATGATACTGTCTATATTATTTCTTTATTATATGCCCGACACGATTGCTACGTGGTGAATGGGTTATAACTTATAACAATTGTCTGGATCGTGAAATGTGCTTAGAATATTGATTAAACAAATCCACAACTTCATAAAATAATATTATTGTTCGCTTCAATCCGACGAATTAACTAACTGATACTACTGTATATTTTACAGCTATTCACGGAATATATGACAGGTTAGCCGTGGCCGATTCTGGAAGGACTCCCTTTCAGAGACTGCAGTTTTTGGTCTGCGTGACTGGCGGTTTCCATATGAGGCCCCTTACGGTGCTATCGGAGGTCAGCAGATCTTAGAAAAACGCCTCCAGGTCAACGAACATCAACACACTGAACTGCAATCGTCGAGGAGGCACATCGAGTCATGTTTCACAGAGATAGCGTGCTTTCTCATGCTTCACCCTGATATAAAGGCGGAGAAGCCTTTAAAATACTGTTAGAATTTTAAAATTTTACAATCTAAACAAAACTTATAAGTATAATATGAGGTCATATTATGACCTCGGCACCTTTATAAGCTCCCTCACTCACTCATATAAGGCTTTTCGAACCTAATTAGCGTAATACATGCAAAAACACCTCATTACCTCAAATTTGCGGCAAGTCTTTATTTCGATTCATGTCTGCTTCAATACTATACATTCTTCTACTTCGTTTCGATCTATGGGCTCAGATACTGATCCATCCACCCAGTTTCAATGGCTGTTCTATGCCATTTTTCGATGTTTCTTGTCTAGTAGAACTGCTGCATTGTCCGACTCGAAGCCATGCTATCAGTTCTTGGTGTTGTGGTGTTCTTTCTTGTATATAATGGGTTTTATAGGTTTATGTCATTTTGTTATATCGTAGTTAATAGACAGTTTGATAGCGTTTGTGTGTATTTCTAATATCTGTGTGGTTGTGCTTATTGGGATTTTGATGTTGGCCGTGGCAAGTTGTCGATAGAGGTATATATATTTTTTGTTTATAATGATAGGTGATTGTGTGTTTCTGAGGTTCCCTCTAGTAAATATGATCGCGGTTGTTTTTTTTCCATAGTGATGGTGAAGTTATGTTCGGTTGTCCATGTGCGTACTTTGTTAAGAGCTCCGTTCATTCGGTGAATTGTTTTGTTCTTGTCCGTTCCCTGGATCAGTATTACGATATCGTCTGCGTATCGTATTATTTTGGTCTTACTATTTGTTTGTCTGTGTAGTGAGGCAGTGTGTGGATTGAACAGTGGTGGACTTAGTGGGGATCCCTGTGGGATGCCTTCGTTTGTTAGTACGGGTGCTATTATGTTGTTTCGGTCGTCTAGTTAGTACATTATTCTATTGGAGTATAGATTTCTCATCAGTCTCGCCGTGTTTGGTGGTATTTTGTAATTCATTAGATATTTGTGTTAGTGCTAACGCTTCTGTACACCCTTTTCCCCTTTTAAATCCTATCTGATGTTTCGGTAGTATGTTTTGTTTTTCAACGTGCCATTCTATTCTTAGTTTTATAATTGATTCCAATGTTTTGGTTATACGTGAGGTAAGAGCGATGAGTCTGTAGCTTTCTTTGTTGTTCGATTTCTTTTTTTGTTTTAGAAATGGTATTATTAGACGTTCTTTTCGATCCGCTGGGATTTCTCCTGATTTTTTAATTCGGTTGTAAATGTTTTTTAGATACTCTTTGTAATTATTGGGAAGCTTATCTAATATTTCGTATGTAATGTCTGTCTCGTTCCTTTTATTACCTAAAACATTTTCTATTTGTATGCCGGTGATCTGTTTGTAGTTCCTTGTGTTCATATACAGGGTGGTCGTGATATAACCTTACAAAAAAAAACGGTAATAGGTGACGATGAGTAGAACTCATATACAAAAAAAAATCTATATAGAGAAATTAGTAAAACTTGCGGTGCCGTCATCAATGACGTCACATTTATTGCCAATTGCCGTTGGTGTAAGATAAAAATTTGCTTTAAACAGAGCGCACTGTTATCCCAGTTAAAAAGAGATAGCACACTGTCGGATGTTAGCCGATAAAATATAAGTTGGTAGCCGTGTACACTGTTGCCGAACGATTCACGTATTGGCACGAAACTTTTGTTATGATTTTGAGGTTATACTTCGAAATATTTGCTCGCTTCGGTAAATTGTAAATTAAATACGTGTTTGGGTGTTTTCGAGTGTAAGGAATTGCAATAAGATGCCTAAACCATTGAACAGTCGATGTCAGCAGCTGGTCTCGTCTCTAATCAGTTACTTTGAACTGGAACGAAATAATGGGGGCCCCTTACTCCCGTTAAACTGCGTTAGAGAGGTAAAGTATTGATACTATTGGTTATTAAGCTTCTATGGCCCTTATTGGAAATATTTTTAGCGTGTTTCAGCTGCACTGAAGATCAGTGTGTGTACTGTGAGTAGAATCTCGCAAAAAGTGAAGAGTGATGTGGTCTTAAAGTCGCCGAAGAAAAACCGTCCACATGTGAAGGGAGTCACGAATCAAGATCACCTTGATATTGGTTCTATTCGCAATCAAATTTACGAACTGTATAAAAGAAGTAAGAAAGTTTTTTTACATTGTATCCTTGATTGTATTCACCATATACAATATACTAAAATGAGTGATAATTTAATGTAATTATTTCAGAGAAAACTGTTACTCTTGAAAGTATTCATCAAAAACTTGAGAATATGAAGCTCTTTGAGGGATGTAAATCATCACTTCGTATCCTTTTAAGAGATATTGGTTTCAAATGGAGTAAGGATAATCCACGGAGGGGGCTAATGGAACTTCCAGATATTACATTTAAAAGAATACAATTTTTGAGAATGTATCAACAAATTAAAGAGGAATCCACATTCAATTTTGTTTATTTGGATGAAACTTGGATATTCCAAAATGGAACATTGGCTCACTCGTGGCAAGATGATAACAGAAAGAGTGTAAAGACCACAAAAGTTGATGGGAAAAGGTAAACGTTAGAATGCCATTTGATTAGGTTTTGTTAAAGTCATATTATTTGTTAGTAACTCATCGCAGAATTGCTATGAAAGATTTAAGTATTAATTAATAGTGATTTATTATTGCAGACATATCATTCTTCATGCTGGTAACAAGAATGGTTTTATTCCTGGGGCTGAATTAGTGTTTTCCTCTAAATCCAAAGGTGACTATCATGGGGAAATGAACCAAAACAACTTTTTGCTGTGGTTTGAGAATCAACTTTTGAAAAACTTGGAGGAACCGTCAGTTATTATTATGGACAACGCACCGTACCACAGTACATTGGCAAATAAGGCTCCGACAAGTGGATCGACAAAGCCTGTTATAAAGGATTGGCTTACAAAACATAACTTTCAATTTGAACATACAATGTTAAAGAGTGAACTACTTCAAATTGTTAATCAGTAAGTAGAAATGAAATATAAACATTTGTGTTTGTTTATTTTTTTTTTCTAGAAATAAACCAGAAAAGATATACCTAACGGATCAGATGGCTGAACAATATGGCCATAGAGTGTTACGTCTTCCTCCCTATCATTGTATATTCAATCCAATCGAGTTGATATGGGGCGTGGCGAAAAATTATTATAACCAACACGTAGGTCGAGATGGAAATGCAAACGATAACTGTTTGGACATGTGGAAAGAAGCATTGTCTACCATTACACCTGTGGTCTGGATGAACTCCATCAAGCATACAGAACAAGTAATTGAGAAATGGTGGAATCGTGAACGAATGTTTGATAGAATGGAAGTTAACAACTTAGTGATTGACTTGAACAGTGACTCAGAGAGTGATAGTGATTTTTAGGAAATATTTAACATCTACACGAACATGTCATCTGTAGTGACTGTGAATCTAAAATCGAGCCTGATATGTCTGGTATCGCACTTTTACCTATATCAGATTCAGACTAAAGTAAATACATCTTACTCTAGGTATGTGCACATAATGTATTATTAGAATATTATTATATTGTAACTGTAGTGCATGAATATTTATATAGTAAAACTTTTTTTAGGTAAACATAAAATGAAGGCTCGATGGACACATGTAAAGCTGCCAATAGAGAGTTGATAAGAGACAGCACTTTCGACGGGTTGACCGGGGTGTGTTTCTTTCCGCGACTTTCATAACTACAATATTCTGCTTGAATTCCAGATTCTAGGCCGTTGGACATGCACCTCCCTACAATGTCTCTACGCTCCTCGATCCAATTACACCTGCCAATTTAGTGTACACTTTCTTGATCCAAATGTTGCAGATCAGTTATTATATCACACTTGTAGTTTGTAGCTTATCTTCAGAGCAGTGTTTCCATTTCATTTTCATAGGTGTAAATATTTCTTTTCTGTTTTGGATTTGTCATCTATTAATGTTATTTGTTTTCTTCTATTTTCTACTGTATTCCTTAATATTTTTGGCTCTATACTTATAGTTTTCACAACAATGTCAGTACCGACCTCCATACTTCTCTATTTATTATAAAGAAAAATGCACCTTTAATCCCGAAATATATATTCTTTATAAAAAATCACTGAGATGTTAAACTGAGTTCAGGTGAGAGAAGTTAGGGGTGTAATTCAATGTCGGTAGGGGTATTTGCCCTCGAAGTAGTTGTTTCCTCTAATTGCTCAAAAGTTCAGTTATATTTGAAATTTCTCTATTTATTCTTTTTTAATTGTAGGCTTAATTTGGGTTTCTTTGTTTCAATTGATGGCCACATATATTCTGGCAGCAGATACTTTACTTATTTATTGTTGTTTGTTTCTCACATATTAATTTGTTCTGTGTTGCCCTCTATTCTTTCTCATCTGTATTTGTATTACCTAATATTACATTGTAGGTCATTTTGGTCAACAATTCAATTTCAATCTTGTATTTTCTGTGCTGTGCCAAGTCCATTCTCTACTCGGTTTCACTTTATATGAAAGTGTACACTTCCTGTTCCACTCCTTTCCTGGCAAAGGATACTCACACCTCCCTGTGGTCTTTGCTGGACAGTGAGTTTTTATAACACAGTAATGCATTAAGTCAAAGCACTTGCAGATATGTAATTCAATTAACAAGAATGCATAATGGCAAATTAGAAAAACTTATAAAATGACACTGACTAAGTGAGTAAATTCCATATACCTTACTCATCCTAGAACACATGATCCTACATGAATTGTAATTAGTGTATATAAATGTGTTTGTAATTAAGAATTTCATAATTTCTAATATAATTAATATATTAATATCTATTTTGTTTGTAAATAATAATTGTATAATAGCATTATAGTGTGTAATGTAATATGTATAGGTAATGTAAATGTATGATAATACTAATAAAATCACACTGACTAAATGAGTAAATTCCATGTACCTACTAACTCATCCTAACACATTATGATTTTATTTCATTTCTAATTATTGGTATATACTAATATCTATATATTTTTGATTATTTAAGAATTTCACAATAACCTCAGAGCTAAATTCATGAAAGACGAAGAAAATGTATACTTTTCAGTTATAAATTTACTATCCAAACCAACAGTCATGTCAAGTAAAAAAAATTGCTGTGGCAACATGGCGACGTGGTGACGTCATAAATTTTGATGACGTGCACCGCAAGTTTCGCTAATTTCTCTATATAGAGAAATTAGTGAAACTTGCGGTGCCGTCATCAATGACGTCACATTTATTGCCAATTGCCCTTGGTGTAAGATAAAAATTTGCTTCAAACAGAGCGCACTGTTATCCCAGTTAAAAAGAGATAGCACACTGTCGGATGTTAGCCGATAAAATATAAGTTGGTAGCCGTGGACAGTGATGCCAGACGATTCACGTATTGGCACGAAAGTTTTGTTATGATTTTGAGAATTTGAGGTTATACTTCGAAATATTTGCTCGCTTCGTAAATTGTAAATTAAATACGTGTTTGGGTGTTTTCGAGTGTAAGGAATTGCAATAAAATGCCTAAACCATTGAATAGTCGGTGTCAGCAGTTGGTCTCGTCTCTAATCAGTTACTTTGAACTGGAACGAAATAATGGGGGCCCCTTACTCTCGTTAAACTGCGTTAGAGAGGTAAAGTATTGATACTATTGGTTATTAAGCTTCTATGGCCCTTATTGGAAATATTTTTAGCGTGTTTCAGCTGCACTGAAGATCAGTGTGTGTACTGTGAGTAGAATCTCGCAAAAAGTGAAGAGTGATGTGGTGTTAAAGTCTCCAAAGAAAAACCGTCCACATGTGAAGGGAGTCACGAATCAAGATCACCTTGATATTGGTTCTATTCGCAATCAAATTTACGAACTGTATAAAAGAAGTAAGAAAGTTTTTTTACATTGTATCCTTGATTGTATTCACCATATACAATATACTAAAATGAGTGATAATTTAATGTAATTATTTCAGAGAAAACTGTTACTCTTGAAAGTATTCATCAAAAACTTGAGAATATGAAGCTCTTTAAGGGATGTAAATCATCACTTCGTATCCTTTTAAGAGATATTGGTTTCAAATGGAGTAAGGATAATCCACGGAGGGGGCTAATGGAACTTCCAGATATTACATTTAAAAGAATACAATTTTTGAGAATGTATCAACAAATTAAAGAGGAATCCACATTCAATTTTGTTTATTTGGATGAAACTTGGATATTCCAAAATGGAACATTGGCTCACTCGTGGCAAGATGATAACAGAAAGAGTGTAAAGACCACAAAAGTTGATGGGAAACGGTAAACTTTAGAATGCCATTTGATTAGGTTTTGTTAAAGTCATATTATTTGTTAGTAACTCATCGCAGAATTGGTATGAAAGATTTAAGTATTAATAGTGATTTATTATTGCAGACATATCATTCTTCATGCTGGTAACAAGAATGGTTTTATTCCTGGGGCTGAATTAGTGTTTTCCTCTAAATCCAAAGGTGACTATCATGGGGAAATGAACCAAAACAACTTTTTGCTGTGGTTTGAGAATCAACTTTTGAAAAACTTGGAGGAACCGTCAGTTATTATTATGGACAACGCACCGTACCACAGTACATTGGCAAATAAGGCTCCGACAAGTGGATCGACAAAGCCTGTTATAAAGGATTGGCTTACAAAACATAACTTTCAATTTGAACATACAATGTTAAAGAGTGAGCTACTTCAAATTGTTAATCAGTAAGTAGAAATGAAATATAAACATTTGTGATTGTTTTTTTTTTCCCTAGAAATAAACCAGAAAAGATACACCTAACGGATCAGATGGCTGAACAATATGGCCATAGAGTGTTACGTCTTCCTCCCTATCATTGTATATTCAATCCAATCGAGTTGATATGGGGCGTGGCGAAAAATTATTATAACCAACACGTAGGTCGAGATGGAAATGCAAACGATAACTGTTTGGACATGTGGAAAGAAGCATTGTCTACCATTACACCTGTGGTCTGGATGAACTCCATCAAGCATACAGAACAAGTAATTGAGAAATGGTGTAATCGTGAACGAATGTTTGATAGAATGGAAGTTAACAACTTAGTGATTGACTTGAACAGTGACTCAGAGAGTGATAGTGATTTTTAGGAAATATTTAACATCTACACGAACATGTCATCTGTAGTGACTGTGAATCTAAAATCGAGCCTGATATGTCTGGTATCTCACTTTTACCTATATCAGATTCTGACTAAAGTAAATACATCTTACTCTAGGTATGTGCACATAATGTATTATTAGAATATTATTATATTGTAACTGTAGTGCATGAATATTTATATAGTAAAACTTTTTTTTAGGTAAACATAAAATGAAGGCTCGATGGACACATGTAAAGCTGCCAATAGAGAGTTGATAAGAGACAGCACTCCCGACGGGTTGACCGGTGTGTTTCTTACTCGACTTTCATAACTACAATATTCTGCTTGAATTCCAGATTCTAGGCTGTTGGACATGCACCTCCCTACAATGTCTCTATGCTCCTCGATCCAATTACACCTGCCAATTTAGTGTACACTTTCTTGATCTAAATGTTGCAGATCAGTTATTATATCATACTTGTAGTTTGTAGCTTATCTTCAGAGCAGTGTTTCCATTTAATTTTCATAGGTGTAAATATTTCTTTTCTGTTTTGGATTTGTCATCTATTAATGTTATTTGTTTTCTTCTATTTGCTACTGTATTCCTTGATATTTTTGGCTCTATACTTATGGTTTTCACAACAATGTCAGTACCGACCTCCATACTTCTCTATTTATTATAAAGAAAAATGCACCTTTAATCCCGAAATATATATTCTTTATAGCTCAAAAGTTCAGTTATATTTGAAATTTCTCTATTTATTCTTTTTTAATTGTAGGCTTAATTTGGGTTTCTTTGTTTCAATTGATGGCCACATATATTCTGGCAGCAGATACTTTACTTATTTATTGTTGTTTGTTTCTCACATATTAATTTGTTCCGTATTGCCCTCTATTCTTTCTCATCTGTATTTGTATTTCCTAATATTACATTGTAGGTCATTTTGGTCAACAATTCAATTTCAATCTTGTATTTTCTGTGCTGTGCCAAGTCCATTCTCTACTGGGTTTCTCTTTATATGAAAGTGTACACTTCCTGTTCCACTCCTTTCCTGGCAAAGGATACTCACACCTCCCTGTGGTCTTTGCTGGACATTGAGTTTTTATAACAAAGTAATGCATTAAGTCAAAGCACTTGCAGATATGTAATTCAATTAACAAGAATGCATAATGGCAAATTAGAAAAACTTATAAAATGACACTGACTAAATGAGTAAATTTCATATACCTTACTCATCCTAGAACACATGATCCTATTTGAATTGTAATTAGTGTATATAAATGTGTTTGTAATTAAGAATTTCATAATTTCTAATATAAAATTAATCTATTAATATCTATTTTGTTTGTAAATAATTGTATAATAGTGTATAATGTAATATGTATAGGTAATGTAAATGTATAATAATACTAATAAAATCACACTGACTAAATGAGTAAATTCCATGTACCTACTAACTCATCCTAACACATTATGATTTTATTTCATTTGTAATTATTGGTGTATACTAATACCTATATATTTTTAATTATTTAAGAATTTCACAATAATCTCAGAGCAAAATTCATGAAAGACGAAGAAAATGTATACTTTTCAGTTATAAATTTAGTAGCCAAACCAACAGTCATGTCAAGTAAAAAAATTTGATGTGGCAACATGGCGACGTGCTGACGTCATAAATTTTGATGACGTGCACCGCAAGTTTCGCTAATTTCTCTAGAGAAATTAGCGAAACTTGCGGTGCACGTCATCAAAATTTATGACGTCAGCACGTCGCCATGTTGCCACATCAAATTTTTTTACTTGACATGACTGTTGGTTTGGCTACTAAATTTATAACTGAAAAGTATACATTTTCTTCGTCTTTCATGAATTTTGCTCTGAGATTATTGTGAAATTCTTAAATAATTAAAAATATATAGGTATTAGTATACACCAATAATTACAAATGAAATAAAATCATAATGTGTTAGGATGAGTTAGTAGGTACATGGAATTTACTCATTTAGTCAGTGTGATTTTATTAGTGTTATTATACATTTACATTACCTATACATATTACATTATACACTATTATGCTATTATACAATTATTTACAAACAAAATAGATATTAATAGATTAATTATATTAGAAATTATGAAATTCTTAATAACAAACACATTTATATACACTAATTACAATTCAAATAGGATCATGTGTTCTAGGATGAGTAAGGTATATGGAATTTACTCATTTAGTCAGTGTCATTTTATAAGTTTTTCTAATTTGCCATTATGCATTCTTGTTAATTGAATTACATATCTGCAAGTGCTTTGACTTTATGCATTACTTTGTTATAAAAACTCACTGTCCACCAAAGACCACAGGGAGGTGTGAGTATCACACGAGTATCACACCTCCCTGTGGGAGGTGTGATCCACAGGAAGTGTGCACTTTCATATAAAGAGAAACCCAGTAGAGAATGGACTTGGCACAGCACAGAAAATACAAGATTGAAATTGAATTGTTGACCAAAATGACCTACAATGTAATATTAGGTAATACAAATACAGATGAGAAAGAATAGAGGGCAATACAGAACAAATTAACATGTGAGAAACAAACAACAATAAAGTAAGTAAAGTATCTGCTGCCAGAATATATGTGGTCATCAATTGAAACAAAGAAACCCAAATTAAGCCTACAATTAAAAATAATAAATAGAGAAATTCAAATATAACTGAACTTTTGAGCAATTAGAGGAAACAACTACTTCGAGGACAAATACCCCTACCGACATTGAATTATACCACTAACTTCTCTCACCTGAACTCAGTTTAACATCTCAGTGATTTTTTATAAAGAATACATATATTTTTCGGGATTAAAGGTGCATTTTTCTTTATAATAAATAGAGAAGTATGGAGGTCGGGACTGACATTGTTGTGAAAACCATAAGTATAGAACCAAAAATATTAAGGAATACAGTAGCAAATAGAAGAAAACAAATAACATTAATAGATGACAAATCCAAAACAGAAAAGAAATATTTACACCAATGAAAATGAAATGGAAACACTGCTCTGAAGATAAGCTACAAACTACAAGTATGATATAATAACTGATCTGCAACATTTGGATCAAGAAAGTGTACACTAAATTGGCAGGTGTAATTGGATCGAGGAGCGTAGAGACATTGTAGGGAGGTGCATGTCCAACGGCCTAGAATCTGGAATTCAAGCAGAATATTGTAGTTATGAAAGTCGCGGAAGGAAACACACCCTGGTCAACCCGTCGGAAGTACTGTCTCTTATCAACTCTCTATTGGCAGCTTTACATGTGTCCATCGAGCCTTCATTTTATGTTCACCTAAAAAAAGTTTTACTATATAAATATGCATGCACTGCAGTTACAATATAATAATATTCTAATAATACATTATGTGCACATACCTAGAGTAAGATGTATTTACTTTAGTCAGAATCTGATATAGGTAAAAGTGAGATACCAGACATATCAGGCTCGATTTTAGATTCACAGTCACTACAGATGGCATGTTCGTGTAGATGTTAAATATTTCCTAAAAATCACTATTACTCTCTGAGTCACTGTTCAAGTCAATCACTAAATTGTTAACTTCCATTCTATCAAACATTCGTTCACGATTCCACCATTTCTCAATTACTTGTTCTGTATGCTTGATGGAGTTCATCCAGACCACAGGTGTAATGGTAGACAATGCTTCTTTCCACATGTCCAAACAGTTATCATTTGCATTTCCATCTCGACCTACATGTTGGTTATAATAATTTTTCGTCACGCCCCATATCAACTCGATTGGATTGAATATACAATGATAGGGAGGAAGACGTAACACTCTATGGCCATATTGTTCAGCCATCTGATCCGTTAGGTATATCTTTTCTGGTTTATTTCTAGAAAAAAAATTACACAAACACAAATGTTTATATTTCATTTCTACTTACTGATTAACAATTTGAAGTAGTTCACTCTTCAACATTGTATGTTCAAATTGAAAGTTATGTTTTGTAAGCCAATCCTTTATAACAGGCTTTGTCGATCCACTTGTAGGAGCCTTATCTACCAATGTACTGTGGTACGGTGCGTTGCCCATAATAATAACTGACGGTTCCTCCGGTTTTTCTTTGGCGACTTTAACACCACATCACTCTTCACTTTTGCGAGATTCTACTCACAGTACACACACTGATCTTCAGTGCAGCTGAAACACGCTAAAATTTCCAATAAGGGCCATAGAAGCTTAATAACCAATAGTATCAATAATTTACCTCTCTAACGCAGTTTAACGGGAGTAAGGGGCCCCCATTATTTCGTTCCAGTTCAAAGTAACTGATTAGAGACGAGACCAGCTGCTGACACAGCCTATTCAATGGTTTAGGCATTTTATTGCAATTCCTTACACTCGAAAACACCCAAACACGTATTTAATTTACAATTTACCGAAGCGAGCAAAGATTTCGAAGTATAACCTCAAATTCTCAAAATCATAACAAAACTTTCGTGTCAATTCGTGAATGGTCTGACAACAGTGCCCACGGCTACCAACTTATATTTTATCGGCTAACATCCGACAGTGTGCTATCTCTTTTTAACTGGGATAACAGTGTGCTCTGTTTAAAGCAAATTTTTATGTGACACCAACGGCAATTGGCAATAAATGTGACGTCATTGATGACGGCACCGCAAGTTTTACTAATTTCTCTATAGTAAAAGTCTTTTCGTTTTCGAGATAAAAATAATTGAAAATTTGTACAAAATTTGCTATACGCCAATGAGTTAATCTGGATGAAAAATGTGATTTTGGTTGTCTAGTAACGATAATCGGTACCTGTACCTGTACCAACTAGTAAACTGAATGACATTTGTCAAATTCAATAATTCTGAATTTGCGGTAGAAATTGAATTTACAAATCAAGAATATGCGAAAAAAACACTGGTTTTGTTTTGTTATTTATTAAAGCCGATTTATAAACTTGACGTTGCCTTTGCCGTTTAAAGTTGAGATCGCTGTTCTTTGTTGAATATTGTGTTTATCGGCAGATTCTAACCTAAAACCACAATCATGATTATCCGTCAGTGTCTTGACCCAGAAAACTCGCTATTTACTTACAAACTGCAAACACAAACGCAAGTGAAGTCTTGAAAAAGACTGGTTTTATAGACTTCTTGTACAAAAATGATTATAAGAGAAAAAATACATTGAAAACAAGAAAGGCGACGACATATAAATGACAACTGACATATGCAAACTGACAAGTAAATCACTGGCAAACGAAAACGTCTATCAAATTTGAAAGCAAATTGTCAAATATATTGTAACTAGGTAACTAACAATTAAAATTTGGTTAAATTATGTATGTATTTATTTTTGTGGTCAGTGGCGTCAAATGAGTGTGGATAGGGGTTAATTTTTCTTCATCATTTTGGACCTACCAAATATCGGTTTTTCTGAATTGTTGGATCCTCCTAATGGCCCAGAATTTTTTTGTAAGGTTATATCACGACCACCTACGTTTCCTGCTTGTTTATTCAATTGGTTTTGTTTTCATTTCTGTTAATATTCGTTGTGCTGTTATAGTCGATGGTAGGTTTGATTTGTATCTTGTCTGGTGCATGTCGTACATTTCTTGCTGGTAAGATTAGCATTGTTTTTTTGTAAGGCCATACGCTAGGCATGGGTCACATAAAATGACCGGTTCAATAATTATTATATGGTGTTACCCGTATGCTCCATTCCATGTACTGACACTTCCTTGGGATTTCCTGTAAATGTCGCTACTATAATACCCACGACGACGATGACCGCCTGATTCAAAGCTTGCGCCGTAAATCACTCCCAAATATTAGTTTTAATTTTATTCAAAACATACTTTTATATAGAATAACATGCTATGTCTGTATTTCATCCGAAATAGATAAAATAAACTAATGGTAAAAGTATTAAAAAAATTTTTTTTTTTCATTTTTTAATAGGTACAGAGAGAAAATTCTTTATAAAATATTCTGTAAATTGTAGAACTCAAGGTCTTCAAAATTTGCTTTGTTACCATTATAATACCTATAAAATTACATAATTTCGAACAAATAATGTCTTCTACAAAATTAATCAACATATTACTTATATTTTCATATAGTATATAGTATACGTTATATCCTACCTATTATGACGGAAAAATGTAGGTAATAGAGTCTCTGTTTTTAGAAAGCCGAATGTCCTTAGAAAATAAAGTCAGTTTTCAAGTCAAGTATTAGGTATACCTATAAGTATTGTACAATATACTAGATAGGTATATAAAAACTTGGACAATCAGGAATACTTAACAAAGAATTATCGGGTAAGTACCTACTGAGACTGAGATGTACCAACTATCGGTAATTGAAATTAAAAGTTATGCGTCTTTAAGAACAAACCTTTTCGTTTGTAACGCCCTGTGTTATATAAAATGTAATGGTTACGTCAAGGGTTTGAGATAAAAGATTCAAGGTTGAACAGAGTGAATAAGGTTAGTAATCACCACGTTATGTTTCTGTTCATATGTTGATATTTCTCTTGCAATTGATATTTGTTGATGCCTCAGCCACACTATGCTCCTCGCGCTGCCGTTGATTGCCCTCTCTGGCCATACACTGCTCTCCTCGCGCAATTAATCGCCACACAAAAGCAAAATTAAAATTTATTGAAAATATGATTCTACGGTATACCTACATACATCAAATGGCATTTCTAGATTACATTTCATTAAATGTGTATCTACTTACAAAAAGTAAAAAAAAAATTTAAATACATAGCTTAATAGCGAATTGAGATGTGTTAATAAGTTGTGGTAAAATTAATAAAATGTTTTAATGTGAGTAGGTACCTACTATAATTTTGACAAAGTATAGGTATTTTACAAATTTCTAGCGATGTGCGATTATCTGGCCAGATACTCGCGCTCATATTGCCAGTCGTTTGACTGGCGCCCGAAAAACCGACAAAAGAGGGAATGATGGGCATGACGAGGAGCAAGACGTGCGGCAGGACGAATATCGTGGCCACACTACTTCTCTCGTTACTTCCCTCGCTACTCGACGAGTGTGTGGCAGGGGCATAATGTTCACCAACTGGTGGATACTTATTTGAATCGTTTTTAATGATGTAAAAACTACATTTAAATGTAAACGGATGAATTACTGGTCTTTTGTGTTAAGATTGTCGTTTAAGTATGACTCGGGTTGCAAAGTATGACTCTGGTTGCAGGGTATGTAAGGGCCTTGTTGAATCAACTAATATTTTCCATCCGTGACTGGACCAATAGTATCCTAGTACGCATAAAAATTGCCTAGAGATATGGGTCCAAATTATCAACTAAATAGCTGGGTAGCCTCCCGCATGGGACCTCAGTACCTTCCGGCGACGTCCGGCTAGCTAACCAACACCCTCTTCTGTTTTGAATGGGAAACGACAGTTTTAGTACGGGAACAGTAACTAAATTATTATTATAAATCCTTGTGCATCATAATTAGCTATTTTGGAATTGAGATAGAGAGTTTCTCTGCCGTGCTCTTTCCCCTCTTGAATTCCAGGCTGAGTACTGCATGACTTTTTTTTTTTTGTTATAAATAAATTACGTGTATTACAAATTCTGTGTTTATTTATTTGATACCATTTTCTCCCTCAAGTTTCCCTAAATTTGTTCTCGTCTGGGCGCATAAAAGAACACAACGTAGTGGTAAGGTAAAATGACGTGCCTGCTTGGTTTCACTTATATTGAATACATTTTTATATTTTTAAATACCTAATCGATACCTTATAATTAAAGTATTAGGTATACCCAGCCAATTATTTGAAAAATGCATAGGTACCTATGGTCCTATATGTACATGTACTTAATTTAATCTATAATCTTGTATTATCTTGTAATAATCTCGATTTCGTCTCTCATCAGCTGATGGTGTTCGCGGTACATGCATAAAGGGGTCTGGGAGAATGGATAAGTGAGAGCATAACAACGTGTTAACTATTTTTTCAATTTTTTGTATCTACTCTCACCTCTTTTCCGAGTAAGCTGTACCTACCTACCTATATCCAACGGCCGATGGAAAACTTCATAAGTACTTATTAATATCTACATGTGTGTGGAACTGTAGTATATGAAAAATGAACAGCAATTAAGTACTAGGAGTAATTACTAGGTACTCATAAGTAGATATACCTATCTACTAAATAGATCAAATGCCTATAGTAGGTATACTTATTATAAATTAATAACAACGACTCCTCGTCCACGTAGGTATACGTATTCTCGTTCCCTTTCGAGCGAATTAAGCCGGCCATATTTTTTGTCGCTCTCATATCTATCCTTGTCCTAAGGCATTTTTAAGCATAAAAACTAGAACATGATTAATAGGTTCGTTAGGTACGTTAAATACGACAAACCGTACAATTTGGTGACTAAACACCCATTAATCTAATAGTCTAAAGTCTAAAGTCTCTCTTCAGTTTCCACGTGGACATTTAACTGATATGTACATATATTTAGGTATTTAGGTACCTACCTATAAAAAGTGAAGGGGTGAAAAGTTACTAGTTACCTAAGTACGTGATATACGTGAGTAGGTATACCTATAACACATATTTTCTATCGTTTAATTAATTTTAATGATCACCTAATGAGTAATCGAGATATTTATTTGCTAATATAAGTATACTATATAGGTCGGTCCAATTTAGTAGTAAGTACTTTATTAGGTAACCTAACGTGAAGTGTAGAATAAGTATAATAGGAAACTATTAAGCATGTAGTACTTATATAGGTAATGATGCAGTTAGTATTGGTAAGTAAGTTAGTATTGATTAGTATCTGTAAACTTTGGTATTTGGATGTTTGCTTTTCAGCCGAGTTCGGGGAGACGAGGTCGTCGGCCGACCGACCGTAGGTATGCGGGAGAGATGAGGGAAAAGTAAAAAACTTGTAAACCGTCGTTCCCAGGAAGGAGGTGAACGCTCGTTCGAATTCCGGGAAGAAATACATATCGAAAGCACTCGGATACGTCTAATGAGAGAGGCGAGATAGATATAAGTAAATAAATAGGTGAGATATAATTTGATTGTGAGCTCCATATGCACGTCGGATACGGCCGGCCATAATACCTATTTTTGTCCATCGGCAATCTCAAAAGTAGGTAGGAAGGAATACGTGTTATTTTGTATTGGTGTAGGTAGGATTGGGCGATATCGATAGGTAGGTACGGCGAACCGTGATCCATTCATCCTAATAAATACGATCGTCATCGATTTAGGTAATCTCCTGACGAAAATGAAATTCGAAAAGAAAAAAGATGGCTACTTCGGTTAGTGCCCTCCCGTTAGAAATTATTCTAGAAGGAGATCGAAGGCGAGAGGCTCCTTCGACGCGCCAATTCGCGCCAATGAGATGGTAGGACGCGAGGCGAGCGCCAATCACGGCTCGCCGTCGCGGTCCCGTGATCGGCGCGAAGAGGTCTTTTTCGTCGACGCGCACAGTTCGTTAGCGGCCGCTGAACGGTAAAGAAGCGTCGATCGACGTGACGCGAATAACTCGAGATTAACGGAAATTAACGCGAGTGAAGTGAAATAATTAGTGCGAAACGTCGGGCGAACGGGCGGGCGGACGAACGTAGTAATTATCGCCACGTCGAAGGCGGAGGTCTTCTCTATAAGCGGCTCGGTTCTAGTTTTGCTGGCCTCGCGACGGCCATCTTCGATTAGTGTGTGCCCTCCCTCCCCCCTCAACTCAACTTTCGTAAAAACGTCGCGATATTATCTTCACTTAACTTATTAATTTTAAACGCCTGTCCGACCGAGCCGCGAATTAAGTTACTTTTCGTTCCGGTTTCGTACACGAATTCGTGTTCGATTCGGATCGATTTTGATTTGATATTTGACAACGACGACCTTTTCGAGTCTCTCTTTTTTTTTTCCCCGTTTCTCGATGTAGCGATGTGCCCGTCGAAGGTGATGACCATGGGCTCATCTTCGGCGGTCTGATGGTGGTATACTAGAGGCTAGTCCTCTAATGTACCTAGTCGGGCCCGGTATTCGGTTTTGGCACTGGAGTACGTGGATGAGTCCCGGGGGGATACGGCCGGCCATCCTGGGCTTCCAACGAAACAGAAGTCCTTCTCTAGAGACGGACCCCGTCCCTACACCGAGAAACCCGCCCCCCATTTGTAACATTAAATGAGCTGTTGCGTCGTCGGGCTCCTGCTATACCTAGTATATGTGTGTGTGAAAGAGAGAGAATGTGTGTGTTTGTTTTTAAAGTTTAGGCGAGAGGCCTCTCGACGGACGTGGTGAACGGCGCGCGCGCAAGTGACCATAAATGCACGACGACGACTATTAACGAAGACCTACGATATACGACCGACTAACGACTAACGCCTCTACAACAACTTTTTACGATGTTACAATTTTACTAATCCTTTTTGCTTTCGTCTGTTATCAGGAAACTTGTCGGCCAGCAGCTGTAGCCGCCGCCGCTGCCGCCATCTCCGTTCCCGTCTCAATTTAGACCGGCCGACAGCCAGAGTGGACCATCGAGCACTTCGCCCGCCATTATTAGGACGACTGAACATCTCTACTCGACCCTAAACCGTGAGTGCCTTTCGAGCCGAGTAAATAATCAGATAATATATAATATACGACTTTCCATTTCTAATTTGCGCGCCAATCGTTTGCCTCCTCCCGCAACGTTCGCGGCTAGATGGCGCGTGTCACTTAAATAAAATGTATGTTTTGTGCGTGTCACTCTCTCCCCTCTCTCCGATACTTAACCTATAAATAAAAATATCATCTTCCTTCACTTCATCGACTTCATCCCCTTCGAGATTGTCCTTCTGTCCTAATGAAGTGAATCTCCACTAATAAATCGGTAGATACCGTAGTCCGTTTTCATCGGATTACTTGGAAATCTCCCTAATTATTGACAGTATACCGACGAGGTTCGAGCTTTACCTTTATCCGATCTTATTTCTGAAAAATTTACTCTCTCTCCTACTCTTCTTACATGTGGTGTTATAATGAATCGCTTTTACACGGGTTTTAGATTGGTCCGTGACTTCGCACTCCATCGACTCGCCGACGGTGACCACTGATGTCTGTTCGCTTCGCTGACCATTTTCGATAATGTCGACATACAGTAGTATCCTGGATCCGTGCAACGGTGAGTACCTCGAGTATTTATCGTTCGCCATCTAACATGTACTTTTACCGTAAGTATTCGACACGACACGTATGTACAACCGTTTTCATTGGATCACTTGGAAATCTCCCTAATCGTTTACAGTATACCGATCCAAGTTCAAGCTTTAACCGATCTTATTTCTGACAAATTTTGTCCTCTTAGGTGTGTTTTCGTTAATAATGATTCGCTTTTACATCTTTTAGATCGTTCCGTGACTTCGCAGCCACAGCACTAGCCCTCGCCCCCGATCGACTCGCTGACGGTGGACCGTTGACGTCTGTTCGCTGACCATTTTCGATAACGTCGACATACGGTAGTATCCTGGATCCGTGCAATGGTGCGTACCTTGAGTATTTATCTTTCATGTCGGTACTTAACGTTAGTATTCGACTCATATGTACGGTCGTTGTCACTTTCATAAGTACTCTCCGAGTTGTACTGTACCATAAATTTAATGTTTTCTTCATAAAACGTTCTTTCTCACACTAAGCGGCGACTCTTGTGACGTGTAACGATCGTGTCTTAACCTTTAAATTATTTGGATTAAATTGCTTCTTAAATTTCTTCAAAAAGCAAAGTATTATCTACACGCTCATTCTCATATGGTGATGGAATATTGGCACTATTGAAAGCTGTACGGGATGAAAAAGTACTATAATATGTTTCAAAACGGTAAAGTTTTAATAGAAACACGCTTGCTTTCACCATAATCCCAGGATGATACTTTTTTTTTTTAAATAAATTCAAGTTTCATGTTCAACCACAGGTAATTTATGGGGCTGTGTGATAAATAATAAAAAGAGGAGATAAAATTATATTACCGCTGTTGAAGCGTTTATTATGGATTTCATTTTGAATTAATTTCGAGAATACATTCCATCTGTTTCATTTAGTATATGTATATATATCAGAACCCCTAAAAGACCACATTAGTATTAACGTGAGAGGAGGTACGGTGTGTTGCGTACGACCAATACGTCCTCCGTATCATCCTCTCAAAAACGTTAAACATTAACATTAATCTTTTACTTTTGTATATTTTTAGGTGGATAGAAACCAAGCCGTCCCCCCTCCATCCCTCTGATTGTGGACTGTTGCCGCCTGCAAACGAATCCATCAGAGCAGAGCAGAGGAGCAGGTCGATCTGCGATACCTTAACCGTAAGAACTTCTCTTTTCGCGTCGTTTTTAGAAGTGTTCAGTTTTGAACCTCTTCGAACCAAATTCGCTCGCCGAATATGGGGCAGTCTTAATTTTTGCGAGAAACAGAACTATTTCCCTCTCGAGACGTGTCTCGCCTTTTAATCATAGATGGCGGGCCACAATCGCCGTCGTACTCGCTAGGCAACACACATATCAGAATCAGAGTTTCATAATCATACCAAATCATACGGTATTTTGGCTAACAAAATAAACAAGGATCCTCTAAGTAGTTCATATCTTGTGGCGATTTCGAATTTGTGTTGTGTGTTTGTATCGAACATTTGTGATGAAAGCATTTCTTTTTATCCACTTCAATTCCATCATACTCAAACAAACTGATACAATTTTTATGTATTTTTAGAGTTATCGAAAGCGAATCCATTCCTCTCTTCCGTTTCGAGTTGAAAATTTCAGAAATCAATAGATATGTGTTATGTGGATGTTAAAAGATACACATTTCTTAAAAGTGATTGTCGTAGGAGAGAATGAGAATCTTCGCTTTACTCTCTTGGCAAATTGGCTTGGCTCTCGTTTAAATAATGAAAATGATGAAAAGCAGAGAGAGACTTTGACGTTTTTCAATAGAGGCCACGACCATGTAAAATCCTCAAATTAAAACTAAACCGTTCCAATCTGGATTGTTGTATAAATATCGTTGAACGTCATGTTGCTAATTTTCTTATAGACGTACAAGTCTCAAAAGTCTGCGTTTAAGTAGAAAACAGTTCAGTTACAAACCCTAATCCGTCACCTTAACTTTCATTTTATGAACTAAAAGCATAGTGAAAATGGTACAATAAATAAATTTCTTAGATGGAATATGTTGTCAAAATTAATTCAAATTAATTTGAATCCCGGCTGGGCTACAAAATTCCATTTTTGTTTTCTTGTTTTCTCACTGTTTTCTTTTTTTCCAGATCCATCCATCCGACCATCCGAAGAGTATACATCCGCAGAAGCTGAAGAGGAGGGGGGAAGAGGAGTCGTGAATAAGAAATAATGGAACCATTTCATCGCGTCATCTATAGTGGAGAATAGGGCTCCTTATTTGAGGAGGGTTTTCCTTCTCAAATATTTATGTCACATGTTTCGTTTGTCAACTTTCCTTTATTCCTTACACGGAATTGTATTTGTGCATATCAGCCATCCTTTATAACAATCTATTATTTAACTTGTGTTAATAATTTTAAATAAGAGAAGGTGTGTTAGACACATCGGTTTTCTACATGTCATTTCGATTAAACGTTTTCAATCTCTTTTCACCATGACACTCCAGTAGGTGCAAGCCTTAAAGCTTACAGATCTTAAAGTTTTCGAAGCTTATTTAATGTTTCTTAATTTGTCACTTCAATTTCATTCTTATGAATCTGGGTGTAAAGTCGAAGTAAAAGCTTTCAAATTCCACGATCGTACTTTACCGGCCTCTTTGTATTCAACGTTCGATATCTATAGACAAGTCCTTAGATAGTTATCATTTATTTACACGATTTAAGTTTTGATACGTATTAGATCATTTTGTAGTTCTTCTTATTTCAATTTCTATAGGAGCGAACCCGCCACTCTCATTTGAAGAGAAAAAAGTGGTAACGAGCCGTAGCAAATACCTCCTGGGTGGTTCGGAAATTTTGCTAATTTTTACACATTTCGGTATCCATTCTTTCCACTTCTCTACTTCTCTCCCTCTCTCTCTCTCTCTCTTCTCTTCGGGACGTGTCGAAGGACCACACCTTCCCACCTGACTATAACGACGACGTAAGTGTTCATATGAATTGATTCATTTCTTTTTTTTTTTTTTATTTCATTCTATTTGTCATATCTTGGATAATATCGTTTCAATGAATCAGACACAACGGCCTTGTTTTTAAAGTGTACCAGCCGCTCGAACACAATGTGTTGGAACAGTCGACTGAACACTAGAGAGAGCACTTGCTCGATCGGTGACATTTAAAAATGGTATCTATGCAAGTCTAAGGGTACAATGTTGATTCCTTATTTAATTACTCTTATAGTTGATATTATGGATTTGGATTTGATTAATATGAATTTTTTACTGGAGGACTCAAATTTTACATTTACTATTTAGAAAAGCATTTCCATATTTTGGTCACTTCCATAGTTTTATTACAAAACATTCGATACATTGTTTCATTTTCTGTCTATTCCTTGTACGTGAGACGGATGCACCGTCTCACGACCTGGTGGATGAAATTTGTGTTCGAGCAAGTGTTGGAACAAGTTTGTTAATTTTAAAACGGTCGTCTGTTTGTTTGCTCGAGCTGCATTTTAAAACACGATTTTCCTGCTCGAGTACTCGAACCGGTGTTTGTTTATACACGTTAAAAACACGGCCTTTATAATAAATATACTTTCAACGTATATAATTCAATAACTAAAAGGGTGCATAATTGAACGATCCGAATTAAGTTGTATATATTATTTTATTTATGCTTTAGGAAATTGTGTCGATTCAAATTTACCATTGGGATATTATTGTTTTATTAGAAGAAAGCTTGAAAAATATTATTTTCTCGAAACCTTTTCATCATCAATCGGTATCACTTGTTAAAATATTATCAGAATCATCGGGTGAAACAAGTAAAATAATTATAAATTCATATATCTTTTTTGTTATTTGAATTATTATAAGTGATGTATAGAAGGTTGCATGCATAAATTTCAAACGATGTCGCGGCGGCCATCTTTAATTTTGCTCTCCTAAGACGTGTATCGCCTTTCACTCATAGATGGCGCGCGACGAAACTTATGCGAAGTCAATTCCTAATTGTTAGGCAACACACGTATCAGGAATTCGTATTAATTCGGTAATCGAGTTTCGTGATTCATTTTTGACTAATCGAGTTTCTCGCTTTATTTATGACTTCCGTTTCCTTGTTTCAGGAGAAATCGAGAGGAGGAGGAGGAGGAAATCAAATGATTGATGGGACCGTCGTCGTCTTCAAAAGCCTCGTGCTGCGTAAGCCCTCCTTAGCTCGGACGGGACGAATGAACATCCTCGGACACTCGAAGTTACTTTACCTTACTTCACCTCGTTTTAAATGTGAGATTCCCTCTTTGTGTAATTATTAATTTTTAGTGAAACGTCCTTGAAACATCAGTTTCATTTTAATGTAAAGATGTGAGAATCGACAAAACGTAACCTTTTAATTTGCCAACTTATTTTCTACATACTTTTAGATATTTGGTTATGTCTTGGTACTCAAAAATGAAAACAATTTATTTATATCGACCGATTAACGGTTTTATTACAATTATTAAAAACAAAACAAGTTTGACTCACATACGTATATTTTTTATATAGATATTATACATCCTTAATTCATTTATATTTATATATTCTACGTATTGATATTATGTCTTGCAGATCTCTCGATTCCTGTGTTTCCTGTGGGAGGGTCCCGTCGATGCCTGCGATGCCTCACTACACATGAGATGATGATGCAAAGCCTCAGCAGTACATCGGCAAGAAGAAGAACTCGCCACACCGGTGAGCGATTGTTTTCCTTTTAAGACAGAATTCAAAACACAGTTTCAATCCAACTATGTATAATTCAACTTCGTTAGTTCACAAATTAATCTTCGATTGAAAGTTAGTTATGAGGAAAGCGGAAACCAAAATCATTTTCATGTTTTATTTAAGAAATCTAAATTGTAATTCCAGAACTGGAAATTTGTTCCATCCAAGGTTTTAGTTTAAAATTGTTGCATATGTCGTTAACGTCAACAAAATGCAGACTCGTTCCCAAATTTACCATGTTAAAATATGTATGATTCGGATATCATTATTCAGATTTAATCAGTTTTAATAAAACTTAAAAATAAGAATGACTAAGCATAAATTCAAAGATCTGACATGTATCAGTCATATAAATAAATGTAGGGATACCTACTTAAAATGAAATAATCTATTTTTGTTTTCACATAGAAGTTTAATTATTATTGCAAACCACTTTATTATTTAAGGAATTCAAAATATGCACTGGATTGATTCTTTGAGTTCTGTCTCTCGCACAGTCCAAAGATTTTCTTTTCGTCTACGATTTCAGGCCAAATTCACAGACATCCGCAATTTTCACTGTTCACGATTAAGAATTTTCTAAAGAACTTTACGAAAGTAGCTTTTCTGAAATATTTCCAGGGCAGTTTAACTGTTAAGGAACTCACTTTTATTATCTTTAATTCAATCTACATTAGATATATTATATAAAATGAAATTTAAAAATTAATGACACATTCTACAAAATAAATTCCAAATTTGTTCAATGGGAGGCTTTGAATTTGGTCTCGTTGCATGATGTGTTGCCGATGAACAGTTCACCAAAGTGCCAACGCTTCGTTTTCAAATTTTCCATTTCAAAATTTGACATTTCTATTTGCATTTAGTTCTTTCCGAGGATAGTCAAATTAAATTATTAGTATAATAATAATAATAATAATAATATGATAATAAAAGGAACGAGGATCGTTTTGCACTTTGGTTTTGGTTCGAATGAAATTTTTACATATCGAAGATGGTCTTGTCGAGCCTGATTCTCCAATTTCTTGGTGGAAACCGATTCGAGTTCCGAACTGGTCTGTGAGTTAAAAGGATTTCCGAGATTTTCCTATTTATTACTTTTTAGATTTTTGGTAAACCCCCTCCCCCCAAAACAGTCTCAAACAACTTTTTCTGCCGAGTCCGCTCACAATTGAAAAATTTTCTCAGCGCCCCCCACCAAAAGTATTACTGCGGACCCCACCAAAAGTTTTTCTGCGCACGCCACGCCAAAAAAAAACCCGCGCTCGCCGAGAAACCAAAAATTTCTCGGCGAACGCGGGCGACGAAAATTTCCCGATCCGGGGAAACCCAATAATTCTTACCCCCTCCCCCCCGCTCCGGCGCAAATAATTTTTCCCTGCGCCGCGCATGCGCAGAAATTTTTTCCGACCTGCGCGCGCAGAAATTTTTCCCTGCGCCGCGCATGCGCAGAAATTTTTTCGACCTGCGCGCGCAGAAATTTTCCCCTGCGACGCGCATGCGCCGAAATTTCTTCCAACCCGCGCGCGCAAATAATTTTACCCTGCGCCGCGCATGCGGCGAAATTTTTCCCGACCTGCGCACGCAGAAATTTTTTCCGACCTGCGCGCGCAGAATTTTTTTCCGACCTGCGTGCGCACAATTTATTTTCGACCTGCGAGCGCAGAATTTTTATCCGACCTACGCGCACAGAAATTTTTTCCGAACTGCGCGCGCAGAAATTTTTTCCGACCTGCGCGCGCAGAAATTTATTTTCGACCTGCGCGGGCACAATATTTTTCAAATAATTTTTCCCACACGCCAGGCCAAAAAAAAAACCCCGCGCTCGCCGAGAAACTAAAAATTTCTCGGCGAGCGCGGGGGACGAAAATTTCCCGGTCCGGGGAAAACCCAAAACCCCCCCCCCCCCCCCCGCCAGCTCGAATCAAAACTTCCCCCACCCCCCGCCCCGGCGCAAATAATTTGTCCCCCCGCCGCGCATGCGCAGAAATATTTTCGGACCTGCGCGCGCACAATTTATTTTAGACCTGCGCGCGCAGGAATTTTTTCAGCCCTGCGCGCGCTGAATTTTTTTTCGACCCACGCGCG